>QEPC01005573.1:490517-571965 GCA_003113815.1 Sphenodon punctatus | reverse complement strand
CCCCCCCCCCTCGTCCTCCGCGCTGCCACCTGCATCCAGGGAGGGACTAGGGAGGAAGGGAGGCAAAGATCTGGATGAAGTTCTTGGAGAACTGCATCTAACTCTTTGCCTCCCCGAGTCCCTTCCTGGATGCAGGAAGGGAGGAAGGGACTCGGGGAGGCTAAGAGCTGCGTGCGGGTCATCAGCTCCCAGCCCCCTGCACAGCCTGGGACCCAGCCTGTGCAGGGGACTGGGAGCTCTGCTGCTGACGCACGCGCAGCTCTTAGTTCATACCGGGGGCGCCTCTATTGGGCGACCCCATATGAACTTTCCCCCTTCCTGGCCTCTGCAATGCAAAAGTGCCCCCTGTGGCACTCTTGCATTGCAGGGGCCCTTTATGCGGAATGGACAGCTCTTCTAGCCGCTCACTCTGCATAAAGGGAGAATGCCTCCCTTTTGACCCTGAAGGCTTCCTTAGGAAGCCTTCAGCGGGGTGGGGTGAGTTACTGGTTGTGTGCGCGTGTGCACACAACCAGTGAGAATGTGCGAAGCCACCTCGAAGAATCTTGTTTAGCAACCTTCAGAAGGTCTCTGCCTTGCTAAACAATGTTCTTCGAGGTGGCTCCGCACATGCAGCGCGATGCCAACGCGGCTGTGTTTTTTCTTTTCTTTTTCTTTTTCTTAAAGCTGCGCCAGCTGCCGCCACCCGGGGGAGCCCTGAGGGCCAGGAGGGGCATTGCCCCTGCTGTCGTAGAGGGCCCGCCACCCCTGGTTTGTCTTATTCAAAGTCACCACCACTGAATGCTTCATCAAATTACTTTTTTCAGGATTCATTTTGCAGTGCATCCTTCAGCAAATTTCCGTAAATATCTTGCCTCTTTCACATTCCTTTCAGGGCTTCTGCTGGCTCTACAGTAGTGATTTGCAAAATTTTGCTTTTATGACTTCTGTTTTAAGACTTAAGGATAATTCTGTGATCCTAGACAGCAACGAAAACATGCAGAGTGTATTAAATATTCCATCATCAAAAAACCTCCAGTTTACAATAATAGTTAAGGCTCTTGCAAATTCAAGCATGCTATAAAAAGTATGGAAATTGCAAGTTAAGGCTCCTTGTTAACTTGTGAGCCATGTAAGCAGTAAAGACGTTGTATAGTCTCACATATTGTGCTTGATTCCAGCTTAGGCTCCATGCCCCCACACTTTGCATTGGTCTTAATCGTCTTCTGCAGATTGGGGGCCACACTGAAGCTGGGGAATGGAGTGGGTGAGGTGGCAGTGGCAGAGCTGGAGAGAGCCCGAAGCTGTGAGAGCAGGGGCTCTGAGTGGGGATTGAGGGGCAGCAGGCAAGCTGGGAGGCAGCTAGGCTGTTGCACCAGCATGAGCATCCTGCACCACCATAGCTCCTCAGCCACCCTGCTCATGGTGCTGCAGCGCTGTAGCTCCCCAGCCAATCCTGCTCATACTGTTGCAACAGCCTAGTTGCCCTCCAGGTCTCCCGCTGCCCCTCAGTCCCCACCCACAGCTCTGCCCCTCACCTTTGCTGCTGCTACTCAATCCCCACCTGCTCCCCTAGCCCTGACCTTCCCCCAGTTCTGCTGCTGTTTCTCAGTCCACACCTGCAGCCATGCTTCCCAACTCCTGAGGTCTCCCAGCTTTGCCACTGACCGTCAGTCCACATCTGCAGCCCCTCAGTCCCCAACCGCAGCCCTTGCTCTTCCAACTCTGAACTCCTCCCCAGCTCTCCTGCTGCCCCTCAGTCCCCACCCCAGTCTCCAGCTGTGTCACTGCCCCTCAATCCTCACCTGTAGCCCCTGTTTCCCCTGCCCTGAACTCGGCACAGCTCTGCTGCTGCCCCTCAACCCCCACTTTTGCAGCCCCTGCTCTCCCAGCTTTGAGCTACCCCCCCAGCTCTCCCGCTACCCCTCAGTCCCCACCCACATTCCCTTCTCTTCTAGCCCTGGGTTCCCGCAGCTCTCCTACTGCCCTTTAGTCCCCACCCACAGTCCTTGTTCTCCCAGCCCCGTGTAAGGTGGTTCTCCCAGCCCAGTAAGGTTGTCGTGTTGGTTCCAAATATAGGCAATAGAGATAAAGTAGTACAGTGATATCTTTTGTTGGACCAACCCCAGTTTGTGGAGGTATGCAATCTTTCCGACCTCACAGGGTCCATCATCAGGCAAGTCGGGAATTAGAACGGGAGACTGAGCAAAGAAGCGAGGCATTTACAGTGATTGGAAACAATGGCAAAGGCTCAGGAGGAGGGGAGAACAATGTTATAGTTTATTCCTGGAACCAGTAGTAAGAAAATGTTCTCTGTTTATAGGCTTTTCTATAGTTTTTCCCCAGCCTTCTAGCCAGATGCTGTTCAGACATTAATTTTTTTTTTTTTAAAAACTTCCCTTGAGGTCGCTGTTAATACTACCTACTTTTCTACAGATGGATAGACAGAGACATAGAGGAAATAGGACGTGAACTTAAGCTTGTGGCAGGACTGAATCCAAGAACCAAGCAAGCCTTCAGATGCGGATGAGTGCTTTCACCTCAAGACCATCCTAAATTGGAAGAAACCCCCCCCCCCCTTCTCCACCCATGTGCTCTCCACCGGCCTCACCCAACCTGACCTAAATCTTCCCCCGCCCAAGCTGACCTACATTCCCCCCACCACCCCCAATCCACTCCCAAACAGCCCTGCCAGACACTCCCCTGCCCTTATCTGGCCAGGAGGGTCTTTCCTCCAGCAATCTTGCTCATTGGGGTTAAGGCGTGATTTAGTTAATATGACCCCAAGGAAGGCAAGCGGGCTCGCTGTGTCCATGGGGAGCCACATATGGCTCCTCTGGGCTTGGAGACCTAGGCCTGCCACATGCACCAGTGGTGAGGGGGTAAAGAGCCATGGGGGCAGGAGACAAGGGCACATCTCTGCCGGGCCAATCCCTTTCCCCAGGGAAGAGTCCTTTTTCCCCACTGGTGAGTGCTGGGCTTTGTTGTGGCTCTTGGAAGCCGGGGCATTTGTGCTCAGCTTGGGACTCTGCCTAATCCTTCCCACAGGAGTCTGCTAAGCTACCTTGCCCCAGGGCTAGGAGGGACACAAAGACTTGTGGGGAGGGGGGAAAGCTATCACACTGTCCCCGGGGCAGGACCTGCTGCTGCAAACTGGCTGGTGGTTTCCTGGGAAGGAACACAATTTGGGGACACAATTTGTACTGTCACCATGTCCAAAATGGGGACACAATTTGAATGGTCAGACAGGCCCATGTCCAAGTGGACTTCCTGGCAGCTCAGCCTGGTCTAGCAACAGTGCTCTGGGCTTGGAGATCCTGGTGCAGCTAGTGGTCTGTTGTATGACCTTTGCTAAGTCACCTCACTGCTCTGTGTGTCAGTTTCCCCTTACATAAAATGTGGATCATGCTACCTCTCTTGTGAAGCAGACAATTTTTGGTAGTGGTATCTCATTGATGGCTTCCCAGCCAGCCTCTCCTAGAAACCCTCCCCGTTGCCTAGCTCCCCCCAATCCTGCCCCCATCCCCTCTTAGCCAACCCTCCCACTCACCCCAGCCCCCCCAATTCTCCCACATCTCCTCTCAGCCAGCACCTCCCATACATACCCCCTGCCCTCTAGCTCCCCCCAATCCTGTCCCATCTCCACTCAACCCGCCCCTCCCAGACACCCCTCACCCCTAGCTCCCTCCAATCCTGTCCCATCTCCCCCCAGTCCTGTCACCCTGCGAGAGGGGGCAGATGCCAGGCCTGGCACATGCACCAATGGGTAGGGGGCTTAAAGAGCCATGGGGGCAGGAGGAAAGGGTACAGCTCTGCCAAGCCAGTCCCTGTCCCCAGGGAAGAGCCCTGTGCCCCACAGGTGGGCACTGGGCTTTGCCGCAGTTTCTAGCAGCCAGGGTGCTTGTGCCCAGCTTGGGGCGCTGCCTAACCTAATCCTCCTCCCACGGCGCCTTGCCCCTGGACATAGGAGGGGGACACAGACTTGTGGGGAGGGGAGAGAGCCGTCGCACTGTCCCGGGGGCAGGACCCACTGCCACTTGGCTTGCTGACTTTCCTGGGAAGAAGGAAGTGCGTGGTTCCCCTTCCCGCAGTGCCTAGAAGCGAAGCTCCCAGGTGGCACTCGCTGCCATCCAGCTCCTTTTCCCAGCAGAGCCCCCACGCCATCTCCTCGTCTCCCTGGCCACAAAGAGGATGCAGCCTCCGAATTGACACCAGTGGGGACCAGGATCAGGCTCCTGGCCAAAACTGGGACGAGCCTTCCCCAGACTAGAGCTGCGCCCCTTCCTCTACTGCCAAACCAGTGTATTATGGCCCCAGCCCCCTGCCCTGATGCTCTGCAATCTGGCAACTGCTGACGTGGGAGTCACTCTGGTGGCCAACAGACTAAACTGCACATGCTTTGCATAAGTTCAGATATCCATTCTTTCCTTAGCATAAAATGGGAACTTGAACTTTTAATAACTTTAAAAGTACTTTATGGATTTTTTAAAAAGAAAGCCATGGCACCTCTCACCCATAGGCTTCAATTTTCTAAAAGGGTTTCAGCTCATGAAACGTAGTTATAAAACCATGAGACTGATCAATTCGAGACAGTTGCAAAACAACCAAATAATTGTTCCTCAGCCTCCAGTAGTTCAACTGCTGTATCTCAGCCATTTTTAATTTGATTTGTCTGAAAGAGGGACAGATTCAACCTCTTAACCTGGCGATCCTCCATACCAATTTTCATAATGATCCCATAAATCATCTTGATTTTTATAAGCAATAGAATGTCCATGCTTTATAATGGAGAGTGTGCTTCGTCTTAACTGTACCGTACCTGGATTATTCTCGCCTGGCAAGGGATGAATAGTTAAAGGTAGGCGACACTTACATGTTAGAGCCCGAAATTTTGAAATCCCTCTACAAATAAGCGACTTGAAGCAGCAGTCTCAAAATTGTACTGTGTGGTGTTTTAGGGGGTAGGGTGGTGTATGGAAAATTTGAAGTGGATTCAGTAAGCCAATGTAAAGTTTTATGTACGATTTTAAGTTAATTGCTTCATGTCATTTTGCCCGAGTTAGACACTTTTCCGCAGGCTGATATCTTTCTTACTTTAGTGAGTTATGCCTGGAAAACTGATATGGAAAGAGCCAGAGCAGTTTACCAGTTGCCTGTGATGGAGGGGCAGTGTTCAGNTAGAGGGGAGATACCAGGGTATCCCTCTCGCCCAAAGGACCTGCCCTTTTGACGAAATGACGGCAGAGACAGTTGAGCATATTTTGGGGGAATGCCATTTATATGATCGGGCAAGGAGGCGTTGGCTGGGAGTGATCATGGGGAAACTACCAGGGAGAACCCCATTGGAAATACTAAGAGTCTTGTTAGACGATGTCAATAGGGACATAACATTGGCAGTAATGGGCTTTTTGGTGGAAGCCTTTCAGGCCAGAGCTCATTTCCTGGGCAGCAAATCAATTCTAGAGGTGGCTGTATCCCCTCAGGGAGAATAGGGAGTAGTTATATTGCTTTTTTTTCTCTCAGCTGTGGGTAAATTTGGTGCAAACAATTTTGGGGTAATTATAGCGTGTAGTTAATTGTTATATGTTTTAGTTACGTTCTTGTTAGTATGATTTTAAATGTTTTGACGTTATGTAAATTCTAAAACAGCGGGTTCTGTTAAAATTAGACATGTCAGATTTTGAAGTTAAAAATTTGTAATGTTGTATGCAAGGACCAATGCGGTTACGCAAATAAAAGCTTTGATGATGACTGCTGGCTTCGGCAGTGCAACAAAACTAGCAGGGCAGGGAAGAGACGAGTTGGGAAAGCACCTTGGACACTCCTGGGTAGTGCGCAGGGAGGAGAGCCGGCACCCCCGTCATCAGTGCAGAAACCACAAGGCACTTGAGATTCCTTGCTTTAATGAATCTTCTCAGACCCTCCCCACCCCACTGTTCCAAGCCCAAATACCATCCCTACAGAGGTGCACAGACCTGGCAGCAGGGATGACAGATCACAGTGCATATCCTAATACCTTGCCCCCGTGCGAGCTGATCCCTCTTTCCTGCAGCCCAGTGGCTTGCAGGGAAGCGTCCAGTGGTGCTCCCTTCCCCAGGCCCCTCCAGTGCCCAGCCAGTCTCTCCTACCACAGTACTTTGGGAATAGGCTGCCCGCTCCCCACGCCTCCCGATTGGAAGCCGTAGGTGCCACTTTCCCAGGGAGACCATGAAAGCCGTAGCGTAAGAAACCAGTGCCCCTCATAGAGACTCAGTGGGTCTCAACACGGCCCCTCCTCACAAGCGCTGAGCAGATCCCAGCACCGGCAGAGTGTGCACAAAGATGGATGAGGAGCGGGGGAGGAAGGAATTACCCAGACGGAGCTTGCAGTAAAGGCGCTTTGATCCATTTTTGGAGAAGCTGGGGCTGCCGCTGCTGGAAAGTGGCAACCCAGCCCCCTAACGGGTATCCCCAAAACTGGGCCAAGACACCCCAGATTTCCCCAAGGATATGGGCTTACATAGGACCCCTTCAACACCCCTCTAAATTTGGGACCCAGGAGAACCATGGTGGAACACATTTTATTTTGAGGGGGTATTTTATTTACAGCCCCACATCAGTACAACCTTGCCTCGACTCCCAGGAAGTTCCATATGCCAATCTAGGGGTTGACGTGCCCACACATTGACACAGACTGCATAGCAAGGGTGTGAGTACGGGGGAATAATATTTTTAGTCCAAGAAATAAAGGGAAAACCTGGAACACAGGTTTGTACAGGGGAGAGGGATTGACAGTCTTCCCTGCTCCCCCCCCTCAATAGCTATAGGCCTGCCTCCCAGTAGACCCATCATATGCCAATCACGGAGGGTACTGGAACCCTCCCACGTGTGTTTAAGAGAGAGAGAGAGAATATCTTTGGGCACCCCCTACAGCTCTTCCCACCATTTACCATTCGTTGCCACCTGAGCAGATTTATTTTTAACATGTGCTGTGGACGCAGTAGCCACCCCATCCACCTGCACAAGGAACTCCGCCTCCCTGCTGCTTTGAGAAACCAGAAAGCAACCCCCACCCCTCCATGCCCTATGACAGCAGCCCCTCTCTAGGTTGGCAGGAAGCAAGACAAAAGATAGTGAGCCTTCAAAACATAAATGCTAATTGAAAGCTGCTCTCTGGACCAACTACGTCTGACCCAGTACGGCGGTTCTTACGTTCCAAATTTTCCCCACTGCCAGACTTGTGGAATCAGTGTGGTGAACCGGGTGAGCTGGGGCCGTATGTATTTGTATTTAAAATGTATTTCTGGTCAGTAGTTCTACCTTTGTATTTAAAATGTAAATACAATGATACGATACAATGATGGGTAATGGATGGTACGTTTGTACCACTACCGTTGTATTTAAAATGTATTTCTGGTCACTAATTTTAACCTAATTTGAAAATGTACCAATTTTAATTGAGGCAATGGAGACAAAGTAGTACAGCAGTCTTTTATTGAACCAACTCCAGTTTGTGGACATAAGCAAACCTTTGAACTTCACAGGGTCTTTTGCCAGGCAAGTCAGGCTTACATCAACCTTTCCAATCAGGTACCTGATCTCTCTGCCTCCTAAATGTATTTTCTAAAACCAATATTTGTACTGATGCAATGTATCAATGTGTGCATGATACAGTGAATCATCAGATGACAAATGTATTAATTACAGGCTGGGATTTGGCTGAGTCAAACTCCACCTCTTGATATCCCAGCCCTTCTTCCTCGTGGGTCGTCTGGCTTCAGAGGTGGGTTTTCTCCTCGGCCAGGCGGATGTCTGTGTCCTCATCTCTGGGTAAAGCTCTCCAGCCTCCCTCACCTCCTCCTTCCTTAAGAACTCTATGGAGAGAATATGACAGCACTCTTCTCTCCAGTAGGTACCGGCTCCCCCTTGTTCACCATGGACAAGGGCAGGGGCACAAATCTGGAGGGGGAAATTGCCCCTCCTTTCAGCAATGCTGTGGAAAGCGCAGGGCAACAGGGGCTGTAGCTTGGCAGTACTGCCTACCCCATGGGGCCTTCCATAGATCCACACTGTACTGTTGTCTACCTGGCAGCAGTGACAGGTTTCTACCCACAGCAACAGAGTTTTCTTTTTCCCACTACTGGGCGCAGACCCAGCCTATGCTCTTCTGACAACCTGGCCCCAAATGTCTGGGAGACTATGTTCCCAGCAGCAACCCTTCTGCTGCCAGGAGGCACCCAAGCCAGACCCTGCAGACAGCCTGCCCAAAGAAGAATGATGGAACCAGACACAGTCCCCTCCATGACCAGAAGTATACAAATCCATTATATGTGTATGGCTAAGTGGTAGAGGGGAGCGGGGTGGGGGAGAGGAACCAAAAGGCCTGTTTCCAGGCTTACCCTGCAGTGATGCATACATCATTTTAAAAAAAGAACTTGAATTTACAACTGAAGAAACTTTTTTTTACAAGTTTCTTAGACCAGTACTTTCCAATCCTCTTTGCCTGTATGACTTAATTTTCAGACTTAAATAAAATGCTGCAACCCCACAGAGCAACAAAGACACGGAAGCACAATAGAGTGCTCATCAATAACTTCATAAGATGAAGGCATTGACAATGCACTTCTCAGTTTTGCTGGTGACACACAACTGGGAAGAATTGCAAACACCTTAGAGGATAGGATTACAATTCCAAAATAATTGTTTATTTTGGAATTTTACGGATAGGATTAAAACTCCAGCAACAGCAGCAAGATTATTCCTAGGGGAGGGGAATGGGGGCTCTGTGTGTGTGTGTGTGTGTGTGTGTGTGTGTGTGTGTGTGTGTGTGTGTGTGTGTGAGAGAGAATGGAAAATTGAGTCAGTGAGGGGGGGAGGGAGTGAGTGTGTGTGTGTGGGGTGAGTGCATTTTCTAAAACTTGTCTTTGATACATTGTATCACAATCCAGGGATAGCTGTGGTTGCTCTGTTGGTCCCAAGTGACAGAGAGACAAAGTGGTTCAAATTATATCTTTTATTGGACCAACTGTTGTTGGAAATAAGCAAGCTTTCAGGCCACACAGGGCCCTTCCTCAGTGTGGGACATGATTTTTCAGTGTGTCCCATCATACAGTGAATTGTATATAACTGACATATGTGATATCCTGTAACATTCTCATTACTATATTAATCACATCACATATAACTTCCGATTACTCTCTTACTATATTAATCACATTGCAAAAATCTTGAAAATTTTCCAAAACAAAAAACAAGTTTGATATCATTCAAACTCATCAACTCGCCACCTCAACATCAACATTACAACACTGCTTTAAACTCTGTCTTTTGAAGTACATATTAGAAGACTATACATTTCTGTAATTAATAAATTTCCTTTGCTTGAAAAGATAAGAGTTTAAGGCAGTGTTGTAATGTTAATAAGGAGTTAGTGAGTTTGAATTATTGATTATAAATAATAATGAATGATGAATAATCAATGATAGAAATAAGAAGCAATTTTAGGAAAAATGTATAGAAACAACTAATTTTAAGTGTAAATGTAAGCAATAATAGAGTAATAATTGAAAGACTAAATATTGGGTTAATGTAGACAAGTAGTAGTAATTAGAATCGTAAAGCAAACTGATGAATGGGAAAATAAATAAATAGTCATTGGAATAAAGGAGGGAATGAAGTATAATTAATTTCCGTATTTTTGGGAGTGTAAGTTTTATTATAGTAGACGTGAAATAATGGTGTTTGGGGTTTGTTTGTTTTTTAAGGTAAGTTTTGTTTACAAATGAGCCTACCTTTAACAGTTTTTTAAACTGTAAAGTTTTTTATTTTGGAAAATAATGAGTAGGGTTGCACCACTTGGAATCCTGACCTATACAGTTTGGGACCCCTGCTGGCAACTGTTTCAAATGCAGAAGGTTTTAAATCCAAGATGTATACACGGGTGAAGTGGCTACACTTAATAAAATATATTTGAAATGAGAAATTAGTGTTTTCACTGTTTGTGGAGTTATAATTTGTGTTGCAGACAAAGTGGAAAGGCTAGACAAATTTTCCTTAAAGAAAAATCCCAGTCTGTGCTGAAAGAGCTGCACTTCAGAGAAGAGAGAGAGAGTTCCTACATAGTCATTTCTTTTTCCTACACAGTCTTTTGGTATAAACTGGGAAGTTCAGGCTATCAGAAAATTAAACTTTCATATTCTGTTACCAAAGACCTTTGTAACCAGTCCTAGGTAGACTTGGGGTAGGGACCTGTCTATAACTAATTGCTGGTGCTATAATAATAATAATACGGCCAGAGTGGTTTCTATTCCTATCTTTCTTTATATTTCTCTTCTCTCCTTTAAGAGGCTATTTTAACTTTTCATCCTGTTTCTTGTGTGTGATATTAGTTTAAAAAACCAACACAACAGTATTTCTTTTTATCAACTAGTGTCAGCTTTTCCTTCACACCTAGACATAGTTAGATTCCCATTTGTAGCTGTTCTTATTTAAATAAGAATGGAGAGGAGAGGCTGGACTAGATAGCCCATGAAGTGCCTTCCAACCTAAAATTCCATTATATTCTCACGGCATGAAATTTGCTGGTGCCTGGGAGCCATTGGCGCCCAGAAAACTGAAGCTGGCAGCTCATTCAGGAGTGCAGTGGAACAAGAACAGTTTAATATCAGGATAAAGTCTGGTGACTGAATTTATTTATTTATATATTTTGCTCCCAGAGTTCAATCTGAAATTTCATGCCCTGATTATTCTTGTATTACATTAAGGAATGTAAAAGTTCATTTGAAACTTGAGCTCTGATGAAGAAAAGTTTTGATAGAGGTTTTGGGGAAAGTACGTTAAAACAATTAATTGAGAATCTGAGGGTGCTTTCCACCATGATAAAATGTGTACTTACAGGTACAGGTGACTGGCCGCTCATCCAAATTAGGTGCAGCTTTGATGATGTTGGAAAGGTGCCCCATGCACGATTGAAGCTTTTAGGCACACCAAGAAATGTGCTTTGGTGAGCTGCAAAATCCACCTCTGTAAAGCTATATAAATAATGATTAAAAGTACTCATTTTATTATGTCGGAAAGTGCCCTCTGATCTTTTTTTTAAATTCAGCCTTACTGTCAAGGAGACAAATACATATGGAATATAGAGCAAAAAAAATGAATTTCAATATTAAAATTAACTTGTATTGCTTCCCACGGTCATATTTTTCTCTTTTTTTCCTTTTTTAATAGTTGAAAGTGCTGTGGATGATCTGCTAAAATTGTCCAAAGCTGCTGAGGGAGTAGCCTCTTCAGAAACCTCAGGTTTTGAGTCGATAGCTGCTTCTCTTGAAAATCAGCAAAGCTCTGTTGCAAGGGAAATAGTGGGGGGAAATTTTGCTGAAGAAGAAACTATGAAGCATGAAGATGAATCAGAAGAGGTCTCATCACCTGATATGCAGCTGACTGAAGAACTGGATTTCTTGATACAGAATGCTTTTGAAAAATATAGTTCAAGCTGCAAATTGCAGAACCCCAAGAATGACCAAACCACAGGAGAACAATCTATGTCTTTGAATCTCAGTAGCGCTAGTGGCATTAATGAATTTCCTGTGGATGTAAAATCAAGTTTAGTGTCTTTGCAGCACACAGAGAGAGACTGTGAAAAACTGGAAAAATTCTCCTTTACATTAAACTCAGAATGTTGTCAGTCTTCTCAGGCAGCTCTAACTCACTCAACTATTCAGTCAAAAGATAGCTCATCTACTGATATGGACAGCATTGCACAGGTACCACCAGAAAGTGAAATTCTTTCTGACAGTGGCACAGCTCCAGAAGCCTTTAAGCCAATAGACTGGGAAGTGGCTTGTAGAAAGCCTGATCAAACACAGACGATAGTTTTAGATCCCGAAACTTTGAATGGTGCTTCCAAACAGTTCTGCCAGGAACTTGCAGAACCTGAAACTAATGCTAGTGGAAATACAAGTTCAGAAAACCCTGAACAGCAGGATGGTGAAATGGCTGCACATAGTGACCATCAAAGCATTTCAGGCTCTGATGTGTTTACACATTCAAGTTTCACATCACCAACATTTCCGGCCGTTGAGCACTCTCAGCAGGAATGGAATTTGCAGTTTTCTCCAATGCAACATCAACCTCAGCATACTACCTGGAATTTAATGGCTCCTGTATTTTATCCACAGAGTGGAAGTCACAGCTTTGTAACTCCGGTTGCAGTCAACCCTGGGCAGTGCAGACTTGTTTCCAGTTATAAGGCTCTAGGAAAACGAACCCCCTTTCCTCCTCTAGATATTCCCAATTGTTGGGATAGTAATGCTTCTCTGTCAAAAGTATGGGGAAATCCAGATGGAAATACAAAAATTAGCCCCTGTCAAGTATACCAACATCCTGATTGTCACATGAGAAAAAGGACACAGCTTGTGGGTCAAGTACTTGTTCTTCTCAGAGGCGTTCCAGGATCAGGAAAATCTCACTTGGCAAGGTAGGACATGTATATAATGCACTTCTGTGAATTCTTCTGTATTTTAAAATGAATCATTTAGGCTCAGATTCACTCCTATATCCAAGCAGAGTTCTCAGCTGTCTTGATTTTGTTAGGAAGGTCCTGATTTTTCTATCCTGGAGGAGGAAGAAGCTGCTTCCAGAAAACAATAGCTTCTGATATTGCTTTTCTAAAGAGGGAGAGCTCAGCTGCTTCTGGCCCATGCTGTTACCTCTGCTGCTGCCCTTATCTTAATCTAGAGCTTCCACCCTGCCTTTCCCCTTTGGGAGGGGCAAGGTAGAACATCCTTGCCCATGACGAGAAGGTGGAGCTGCTGTGTGGAGGCTGGCAGTGGTATTGTTCAGTTCCTGGGCGCTCAACAGTGCAGTGGCGTTCTCCTTTTTGGCAGCATTTTGCAGGCCAGAATAGAATTAGATGATTGCTGTTCTGAATATTAAATAAATGCTCTTCTGAACTTTATCAATTTTATACTGGCAACCCCTGTACCTAAGCCATCCTGTGACCTAGGGTACAGTTATGTCCACTCATGGGGATGAAATGGATCTCTTCTCAGGTACATTTCCCAAGATTGGCAACTCTGAAGTTTCCATGACTTGAGGCATTTTCTTAAGATGCCAGCTGCCAAAACTGAGAATCTCAGCTTTCAGTGCTTCCCTTCCTCCAACCTAGCCTTCATACTTGTGGGGAATAAAGACTGTGAAGCCATCATGATTTTTAAACATTTGGGTTTGGCAGCCCAGGCTTCCCTATCATGCTCATGAGGATGAAATGAAGTGTATATCAGTGCAGTACTGAATGAAGCCATTGTTGGGTTGGATGGTGACCATCGAGTGAGCAATTGACTCACAGTGCCCTTCAAAGCTAACCAATAGTATGGCAGGAAGACATTTTGGAGAAGGATCACAACATAAACACATTTTAATGGAAATATTAGATCTTTAAATATCCACTGATATCTTTAATATCCACAAGATCCTTGTGTCCAAAATACTACCATGTCCTCTTTTTTGTGAAACCTATTTTTTCTCTACAATTGAAAAGGGGAATGTTGACAAACCATTGTTGGGAATAAAACTTAGCCTTTGGACCTTACTCTTAATTTCTGAGCCACTCATTGAAAATGTAATGTTCTGATAGCATTTAATATTTAGTTTACTTATATTACTACTAAAAAGATCAAACTCTAGAAATTACTATTGATTGATCTATCTGCATGCCATCCTGATCTTTCGTAGAGCTTTGCTTAAGGACAGTCCCGGAGGAATCGTTCTTACTACTGATGATTACTTTTACAAAGATGGACAGTACCAGTATGATGTAAATTGCTTAGGAGAAGCGCATGAATGGAACAGGCAACGTGGTAAGGACTAGATCTAGAGAAGTAACGTCATTGCTTACAGACTCTTGGAGTCTATTACAAAAGAAGATGATTTTCCTGTAATTGCCTGGCTCACTTGTTTGATTCATGTTGTTCAAGCATTGGTGTGCTCTGATCACTCACAATTTCTACTTGTAGATTTTTTTTATTATAGTCTCTATTTTTCCATTGGGGCACGGGTGTAAGGGGCTGGACTAGATGGCTATTGAAATCTCTTCCATCTCTATGACTTACTTTAATTGATTTTGACAGGGTGCTGGCCTTGCCTCTTTTAGGTACATATTTTAAATAATATAATTAAATACTGTCAAAAACAGTGTCTCATTCTCTGCCATGGCTTGTCCAGTGTGTGTCCTGTACTAACAAATGTCAATTTCTACACTGAAGGATTATTTCCCCTGCAAATTATGACAGGGTAGGTATTTTTCATTATGACCTACTTGTGGGTTGATTATTTGTATAGTTCTTAGAGCGATTACTTCCAGTTGTGGACAGTTCATTGAAAAACCTCAGCTCAGTGTGCAGCTGTGGTCAAAATGGCAAACAATGTTAGGAATTATTTGGAAAGGGATAGAGAATAAAATAGAAAATTATTATTATTATTATTTATGTATGTATTTATATCCTGACCTTATCTCCAAAGGCTCAAGGTGGTTCACAACATATTAAAAAATAGAAATATGCATGTAAAAATGTCCTAGTCCCCATATCTCCCCCATACATGTCTCGGTATTCTCCAGCTCCCATCATCCCTTTTGACAACCCTCAACCTCCCATGACCACATCCCTCCCATACTCCCAATGGTCTTTCCTGTACTCTACCACCAGCACAAGTGGGTGCAAAATTTCTTGTTCTACAGTTTAAATAGCTGTGAGTTTTGAATTTCCTGGTTTTGGAAATATCGTAATGCTGCTATATAAATATATGGTGCTACAGCACCTTGAATATTGTGTACAGCTCTAGTCACCCCATCTTAAAAAAGATATAGTAGAACTGGAAAAGATACAGAGAAGGGCAACAAAAATAATTACAGATGAGTTATACCTAGATTATCTATATCAAGTCAGGAGTGGGGAAAGATCTTGAGTTATAAGGTTATACAATTTAAAAAAAAACATGAGCAGAGAAACCAGTAAACATTGCTTTTATAATCTGAAGAAATCTTTTCCATCTCTCCCTCATCTTCTCTTGCCTCAAAAAGCTACTTTCAAGCATATATTTTATATGCTAAGCTTTAGCAGTGATACAATTTTTGTAGCCAAATTCTAAACCTGTTGGGGAAAATGGACTTATAAGAAAAATACTAGCTTAACTGTAATGTTGTTTGTGCAGGAACCTATTGCCTTCTTCAAACCAACTGATATAGACACTTTAAACTGTGTGTAAAAACTACAATAATGTCTCTCTTTGGCTTTACATATTTTATGCAGCTTACACAAAGTGGACTTTATATAAAGAATGTTAGAAACCCAAGAATTTTGTATGCTACAAAGATGTCCATTTTAAGGTGCACATGTGTATAATTCACTGGTTAGTCATATTGGTGCATTATACATCTGCATTTCCTTTATTACCACACCTAAGATAATTCAGCATATAGAATATTATGTAGTTCATATAAACGGTGGGGCTGGTGAATTTAAAACTTAATGGCAGAGAGAGAGAAAATTACAAAAACCAGTTCTGAATTTATTAAACTTCAGTTTTTAATGTTTCATCTAATGTTTATTTCACTATGAAGAAATTAACTACATTTAACTAGTTTTTATTGGTTATGTGCTTCCAGCCAAAGAAGCATTTGAAAAGAGAATATCTCCTATAATAATCGACAACACAAATATACAGGCATGGGAGATGAAGCCTTACGTTACTTTGGTTAGTATCATAATTTTAGTGTTGTGAAAAATGGCAGATAGCTAAAAAAACAATTGAGAATGTTTTTTCCCAGTGAAGAAGTGGCATTTTCTTTCTCAGTATATCTGCCATGTCTGTATCGGAGAGCTTAGATTCTGGTTTAGATTCTGAAAAGATTTTTAAGTACATGGTCCTTTAATTTTAATTGAAGAGATGAGTTTAAGCAACCTAGATTTCTTTGGAAATCTCGCTCTCCTAACCAAAAGTGAAGTATGGTACTCCTTTAGTATATTTCGGGAGTGTTTGATTTTTTTAATGGGGACTTCATATGTTTAGTATAGATAATGCCTTCTTAATTTTAATATGACATTGATATACATTTCTTTTTGTTCTTTCTTTTAAATTTGTATTCAGGCTCAGCAGTACGAATACAACGTTGTTTTCAGAGAACCAGATACTTGGTGGAAGTTTAAACCAAAAGAACTTGAAAGGTAAGATATTACTGATGTAAGCAATTTCTCTCTTCACTCATCCACTTTAAAGTAACCTCCAAATCTTGGGACATTGTAAGATGTTACTTTAGAGTGAATAAGTAAATGGTGAAACAGCTTACTTTATGTTCATTTAATGATTAAGTGGCTGAATGATTATTAGTTAGACAAACATCATTTAGCCACTTATTAATAATTAAATGAAGGTGAATCTCTTTTAATTAACTATTTTGCTTATAAGTTTACTATGTTCCAGTAAGATTTTGTACAAGGATTTGATGTGTTGCTTTTAGACACTGTGTCTTTTAAAAATTGTATATAGAGTTTTAATAGCAATTGACTAGCAGCCAGAGGCACCTACATCATTTATATAACCCTTCAGCTCTTTAAAGAGCTGTGCAAATGTTTACCTTCCAAACACTGAGTGGGAAATCCAAGCACAACAATACCTTTAATAGAACCTGCAAGAGAGCCTCCAGAGTGTATGTCCTTTCACACCAGGGTTGCAACTCCTCTAAGGGAGGGGACATGTGGCTGCATCCCTATTCATCCTCCCCTGAGCATAAGTGTCTTGTCCCTGAACTCCTCCAGCCTTGGTTTGCTTCCTGGATTGAGCAAGGGTATGGAGAGAACAAGAGATGAGGCAATGTGAGGTGTCAGTTAAGAGACAGTGCTCCGTGACTGCTTTTTCCTCCTCCTCTTTTTCCTTCACATATGATGGAATAAAGGAAGGAAGAAGGCAGAGCAGCCCCAGAGCACTGTCTTGGCACTCGGCATTATTTGTATTGGTTCTTAGAACGTCCCTTCATCTTCACTCCCACCCTCCCTCTAGGAAATAAACTGTGGGTAATTTCAGACGTTACGAAAACGCCTTTCACCACAGTGGACCAAGGTGGGTCCCCTGTGATGGCGGCGTTCCCGTGAATGTCTGTTTGACCCCCACCAGATGTTCACCACAGTGAATCTCTGGCGAGGGTCAAAGCTAACCACGGTTTTCGACCTCCAGCCGGCCGGAGGTCGAGAACTGTGGTTAGAGTGTCCACGATCCAACAGGGCTGGCAAGGGCCATGCTGTACTTCTGCTCGCCAGCCCTGTCCCAGAATCAGGCCCCCACTACAGGATGGGGTCGGGCGCAGTGGCCTCATTTCCCGCTACGCCTGCCCGTCTCCCCGAGGGTGGGTGGCTGAGGGAACGCGGGGGGGCCGGGGCTGTGCGGTCGTGCCACGCAGCCCTGCCCCCTCCCCAATTCACCGCAGTGATGGAGCCGGCATGTCTGAAGGATGGCCGGCTTCATCACGGACCAGAATCTGAGAGAGATCCTGGTTCGGGGTTCAGCGTGGCGGGCCTCTGGGCCCATCATGTCTGAAAATACCCAGTGCCTGACAGGGTGAGGGCAAGGGTCAGAGTGTGCGCTGGTGAATTGGAAAGCACAGTTTGGAGTTGGAGGGAGGCTGTTCTAACATGAATCTGTTCTTTTAGCTACATCAGTGGTCCCCAACCTGTGGTTCGTTAGCCACATGCTTCATTTCTCTTTATTGCTTATGAGTCGCAGGTTAGAGACCGTTAATCTAGACGTTCTGATCCACAGCTAGATTCCTTGACTTGGAATGTCTTTTGTACCCTTTCCACTAGAGCAGCAGCGGTTTCTTTGTGTTATAAGAAGGACTTATGAACACGCTCTGCTGAATCTCCTGATGTTTACATTCTTGTCCTTTGAATTCTGTTAGCTATGTTTAGCTGATGCAGCTTTGAGGTGGAAGGTTTATGAGCTGCTCTCCCCACTTGGGAGAAAGCCCTGACTTCTCCTACCATAGGATCTTAGTTGGGGGTGATCTCCCACCCCCTTGATTACTCTTTCCCTTTTGTTTCCCACAATGGCTAGATTTTATATATGGTAGATCAGGCTGCTACTAAATAGTTGCACAATATGTTGAATCCTATTCCTCATGCTGTTAACTGCTTTTAAGGTTGTAACAAAACTAGTTTAGAATTCCTCCCAAGACTGCTGAACACTGATGGGGGGGCATAGAAGGAGTTTAGAGGTTTTTACCTACATCTTTGGAAATTTTCATCTTGAGATAGAGATTAAGAGAAAGCAAGCACCCATCCTTGGTGCTGGTTTGTACCATCTCAGAAAGCAATTTAGGAGCAATTAGCATAATTCTTACATTGAGGTTTTTTTTAATATTAACATCTGAAATCTTCCTTTTTAAAATCTAACTTTAATTTTTAGGCGAAACGTTCATGGTATATCTAAAGAAAAGATCAAAAGGATGTTGGAACGGTATGAACCTTGTCCTACTGTTGACTCAATCTTGAATTCGTCAGTCCCAGATGAATCAAAAAATGTGGGATGGAGTGAAGATCTTGGTCATGATAAAGGCTCTGGGTAAATTGATTGCTCTAGATTCCCAAGTGAAAAATGTTGTTTAAAATAATCATTTTCTTTCTTTCTTTCTTTCTTTCTTTCTTTCTTTCTTTCTTTCTTTCTTTCTTTCAAACATTTTTATCCCGCCCCTCCTGCCGCAGGTAGCCCAGGGCGGCTAACAAAATCATCAATAAAAAATACAATAAAATATATAAAACATTGAATACTAAAAACAGCAATAAAAATGAGGAGACAAAACCCCCAAAACCCCTCCCCCCCTTTCCCTTTCCCTCGCCAAACGCCTGGCGGAACAGCCAGGTCTTACAGTTCCTGCGGAAACTCGGGAGGTCAGGGGCCAGACGGGGCCCCTACCGGGAGGGAGTTCCAAAGGTGCGGTGCGGCCACCGAGAATGCCCTGTCCTGCGTGGCCCCCCGGGAAACCCGAGGGACCTCCAACAGGGCACCCCCAGATGACCACAGGAGCCGGTCCAGAACCCTAGGAGTGAGGTAATTAAGGCTGAAAGCATCAGTTGAACTGGCTCCTCTCCCAAAAATTATAGTTTATTAAAAAAATTTTGCATTTACGCGGGAACAAAGTTAAGAATTCTAGAAAACACCAGCTGGAGGAGCCAGTCACTGCAGGTAGGCAGTGACATTTGCTGACATTTTACCAGTCCACATGATCAATACTGCTACTAAACTTTGTCCTCTTGTTTTGTTCTACTTGGGAAAATACACCATCGAGTCTACACTATATTGAATACTTAAGCAATATAAGTCTTAGTTCTTATTCTATAAGAATTTGAATTCTGTATGTTTTTATGGTGTGGTTTGTTGGCCGAGTGGAAGATGGTTTTTATGAACAGAATTGTAATGATTGGTTGCATGTGTTAGGATATATTTATTTTGTCAGTTGTGAGTGAATGTAGATTTCGTAAGTGCATATTTCCAGCTATATTGGTTGGACTTGATGACTTCTAAGGTCCCTTCCTACCCATGAGTTCTGTGATTCCATAGTCTTTTGCACATGGTATCTATAGTCTTTTGTAGCGTATAATGCAGTGGTATATTCCTGTTCTAGTATGTTAGAAATGGGTCCCTTAAATAGAAAATAGGATTTTATTATAATTAAAAAATTTAATATTTTGACATTTACTTATAGCTGTGCACATGACAGAAGGCAGTGTTAATTTTGAGTCACCTGTGTAAATCAGGCTTAGTTGTTGTGAATCAGGAAAGATACATACAAAATGATTTGACTGGAGCCCCTTAATTTCCAGATTTTTAAATTTTGCATTTGAAATTTGTGAAGTTTTGTCAGCCTTACCCTACTAATCAAAGTATTTATTTATTTATAAAATTTGTATGCCGCCCCCTCCTGCTAAAAGCATCTCTGGGCGGCTAACAACATATTAAAACAAATTTAAAAACAACAATAATACAATTTAAAACCCCACAATAAAACAAATTACCCCCTAACCCAACCCACCCAGCCCATCTCCTTTGGGAAAGGCACGGCAGAACAGCCAGGTCTTACATTGTCTGCGAAAAGAGGGGAGGTCGGTGGTCAGGCAGACCTCCGATGGGAGGGAGTTCCACAGCCGCGGCGCAGCCACAGAGAACGCCCTCCACAAGGTCAACACCCGAGGACCTCGAGGAGGATGCCCCCGGCCGACTGCAGGGACTGATCCAGGATCCGGCGTGTGAGGCGGTCCTGCAGATAGGCTGGGCCCAGGCTGTTCAGGGCTTTAAAGGTCAACACCAACACCTTGAATTGGGCCCAGAAGACTATCGGCAGCCAGTGCAGAAAGCAAAGCACCAGTGTAATGTGCTCACAACGGCCTGTCCCCGTTAGGAGATGAGCTGCCGCGTTCTGCACCAGCTGCAGTCTCCAAACCAGCACCAAGGGTAGCCCCACGTAGAGTGCGTTACAGTAGTCCAGTCTCAAGGTAATAAAAGCATGGACGATCGTGACCAGATCTGAGTCTGAGACATACGGCTGAAGCCGACGCACCAGATGTAATTGGCGAAATGCCCCCTTCGCCACAGCCGCCACCTGGACATCCAGGCGGAGCTGTGGGTCCAGGAGCACCCCAGACTCTGAACCTGAGATACCAGGGGAGGACGGACCCCATCAATGATGGGGGTTACCACTCCCCCAGCCTTCCCCACAACCACCACCTCTGTCTTATTGGGATTTAACCCAGTATGGGACCATCATGCAGGGTAGAAATTCTAGCATCAGATAGAGGAAGGTGAACTATTAGAGAGAGCAAAACCAAAGACCTATTTTCCATAATAGTGGTACATACTTGAAAATTTGTGAGGTGTTTCTTCTGTTGGGGAGAATTGAGCTTAGTCTTATTTCATTTTTCTGAACCCATTTCCACATTCCTAAAATTCAGCAAGTGAAATTATAAATTGCAGTTTCTCAGTTGGATGGTTGTATATATTCAGGCCTTTGCTCCCAAGAGCACATGATCCAATATGTAAGTTTTAGCTAGAGTAGAGATGTTTTTGTTTGCTGTGTGTTGGAATTTTGGGATCTAAATAAAAGCATTTTGTTTCATTGTTTGTCTTGCAGGAAGAAAGAGATCCATTCTGATGTGGAAAACAATGAACTTTTTGTGTCACCTTTGAAATGTCTAGAGTTAGTGGAGGATTTTAAACATAAGTCAGACACTTCAGCACTAAGAAATCATAACTTTGCAGATAAATATTTTCAGAAAGATGACTTTGGAAATAATCTAATGGAATGTAATTCTGAGAATAACATTACTCAGAATGACCTGGAGATCTGTTTGTCAGATTCCGAAGAAAAAGAGATATCTTTGAGAAGAAACAATGAAAAGACAGAAGAAAAAATGGATAAAGGTCTTGAAAAAGCATCTAGTAAAACTGACCTAGCCATACCTGAAGAGACCATAGATTTGTCTACATGTGATAGTGGAAGAAGTCAAGCGCATAATTCAGTGTTAGATAAATCAACAAGACCAGAGTTATTAAATTTTGCAGGCGACTGGCCAGTAGAACACACTATGGGACAACGGATCAAAAGGACTAGAAGGCTTGAGAAATCATCTGCAAAGAATGACAAAGAGGATGAAGCTATCAGTGAAGAGGCTCTTGACTTGCTCGGAGCACTATCTAGAGATGCACAGTTGGGCCTGTTTGATAATCACATGGAAGCAACATATCCTGAAAAAACCCAGGAAGAGGATAACTACTTTTCTGTGACGCTGCGTGGTGTTGATGCAGATAAAATGACACCAGAATTGCTAATGTTGGGAGATTGGCCTGCTTCAAGCTCTTTAGAGCAGAGGCAACACAAATCAAGGAGGATATCAAAGAGAAGCCAAAGTGAATCAGATAAAACTGGTATTAGTCAATGTGATCTGCTCAGAAATGCTCTTGACACAATAGACGTGCTTCATGGAACACCGATGAGCCCTAAAGAGCTTCAGGCCTCAGAGGAGGCAAGTTTTCAGGGACCTGAATTGTTACAGTGTGAAACTATTAGTTAGAAAAAGCACCAACCATATAAAAGGATGCGCAAACATCATAAATTAGCTCTAACGTTTTCCAACAACTTGCCCCCTATCAAACCAGTTGAACAGTTGTCTTCACTTAATTCAGTGGAAGAGAAACCAGAAAAATGTAGCCCTGTGCAGTCAAGCAGGTCTTCACAGACAGAGCCACAGGACTTTGCGCTTTTATGGAGAATAGAAAGGAAAATTATTATTTCTGAGAATACCAAAGTATTGCTTGGCAGATTAGATGGGTTCAGTCCAAAAGATATAAAGGCTGCTTCAAATTCTCAGGAAAAAATACCTTATAGAGTCATGTATGATAAAAGCACATATGTGGAAGAAAGTGAGCTTGTCAGCATTGATGAATCTGAAAATCTGAATATTCTTTGCAAACTCTTTGGATCCTTTTCCTTTGATGCTCTTAAAGACCTGTATGAAAGATGCAACAAAGATGTTGTTTGGGCTACAGGCCTCTTGTTGGATTCCGATGAAAAATTGTGCAAAGACAATGAAGCTGAATGCCTGCAGGAAACAGGGACCGAATCAGCTGGCATAGACCTTGACTCTAAGACACATACAAACCATGGAGAAAATCTTAAAGACTACAACCAGATCATCCAAATTACAGAGAATGATGTCATTGCTCAACATTTGGAGAGTGTGAATTTATCAGCTTATGATGCAGAGAGTAAAAGTACAGACATACTTGAGCCAGATGCTGAAATATCTGATTCATTAACAAATCTTTCACTTACTTCTCCAATGGAACTTAAAAATAACAATGGTACTGGTTCCATGACCCTTGAGGAAGGTTTAGATACACCCTTTATCAAGCATTCTGTTTCAGAGGCACTGAAAACAAGCTTAAAGGATATGTGCTTTGTTAGTTTATCTAAAAATGAGCTTATGGTTCCCCTGCCTGAAGTGAGCTGGAGTGTTCCTGAAAGTATACTGGGTGATTTCAACATGACTTCTGCCATTTTGAAACCCAAATTAAATATGGAAATGGACAACAAATCTGCAGAGAGATCTCAAGAGAGTTCCAAAGTGGATGATATAATGGTTCAGAAATCACAAACTGATCAAGTACAGCTGAAAGGACCTGCAGATGCTGAATGTAAAATGGAGATCTTTCAAGAAATTCCTGGGAGTCTTGCATTAGGAGGTAAAGAAGAAAGCATGGCACCTAATAAGGATGAAGACAAAACCAAAATATCAAACCCAACACTATCATCAAAAACCTTGAATATAGATTGCCTAGAATTGGCATTACCTCCTGAACTAGCCCTTCAGCTAAATGAAATATTTGGACCTGTTGGCATTGACTCAGGTAAGGACATTATAAGTTAAATTATTAATAAAAATCGCATCATTGAAACCTTTAGTTCTGTTAACAGATTTTCTTCTTTTAACCCTGTTTATTCTTTGGGAAATATATTCATCCAGTTCCCAGTGAAATCTTATTGGTGTGTTTAAAGGTTTTGTTCATCATCAATCAGATTTAAGCACTGAAGGATGAGCAAGAGGATGACAAACTATAGCAGAGGAAATACCTTCCTTCCTCCTGTTATTTCAAAGTGTCTGCCCCAGGTATAGTTTGAGGAACTCATTTTAAAATTCCAGAAGATGTGGAGAAATTGACAGAGGGAGGATAAGGGAAAAAACCTGGAAGTATAAAAAAGCAGGACGAGCAGAGGCCAAATCACAAGTGAAAAAATATTTTAGAGAATGAACTAAAATGTCTTTTTAAAATGTGAAAATTGCATCCAAGAGAAAACAAGCACTAAAATGTGTCAAGTTATAGAATGGAAAGTGGAAACTTCGAAGGAGGCAACAAATTGGAAAAACAGGGAAGATGAACTACTTTTTTTGTTTTTCATAAACTTTACCTATCTGTTACAGTAATTTAAATCCATGAACTTATAAAGACATTCTTCTAAAGCCTTTGGGTAAAGGCAGGGATGCTAATATTTCTCAGACCTGTTTCACTTTTTTTGATGCTGTAAGTCACTATCCTTTTGAAGAATTTGACAAGTATAACAGTCACAGTAATGAGAATAGCAGTGGCGTAGCACCCATTGAGCGACCCCAGCTTTATGCCGAGGGCCACCAGGTGCCAGAGGCCACTGAGCCCAGTCACAGGTTTTCCCCCCCCTTTACAGCAGGCTGCCCACTCCCACCGCTCTCTACTCTCTCCGGGTGGGCGGGCGACCGCCTTCGGAAGCCTTTCCTTCCTGTTCAGTGTGGTCTCCCTGGCGGCGCTGTGGCTTGAGTTTCTGCCTCAGCGGCCACCTAGTATCAGCTGCTTCCGGCTCCAGCTGGAAGCAGCTGATACTAGGCAGCCACTGGTGGCGCACAAATTCAAGCTGCAGCGCCTTGTGGGGGATCGGACTGCAGCAAGGCAAGGCTTCCTGAGGTAGCTGCCCACCCGGGGAGAGTAGAGAGCAGTGGGAGTGGGAGGCCCGCTGCAAGCAGCACCACAGTTCCAGCCGCCGCCACAGATAAGTGTGGGGGAAGTGACAGGGAAGGGAGAGCTTGTTGGGCAGGTGGGTGGGGCCCGCTGCCGCTCTGCACAGTTGTGGGGGGCGGGGATTGGAGCGGGCAGGGGGGTAGCCTAAACTAATTATGGGGTACGGGGGCACAATGGTTATGGGGTGAGGCAGCTGATTATTGGGGGCACAAATGAACTGGTTATGAATGGGGGGCAGCATGAATTGATTATGGGGGCACAAATGAACTGGTTATGGATGGGGGCAGCATGAATTGATTATGGGGGCACAAATGAACTGGTTATGGATGGGGGCAGCATGAATTGATTATGGGGGCACAAATGAACTGATTATGGGTGGGGGGCAGCGTTAATTGATTTTATGGGGATGCAGCTAACTGATTATGGGGTGGGGGCAGCAGCATTAATTGATTATGGGGGCACAGATGAATTGGGTGCAGGGCAGTGTGAATTGATGGGGGCACAGGTACAAATGAACTGGTTTATATTATCTAGAAGAATGTCTCTGCATGGCATAATGTGCTTAATAGGCTTCATTTTGGGGTGTCTTATGTGTTTGTGGCTTCACCATTTGGAATGTAGTGCTCTGCATGCACACTTTATTACTTGCTTTCTACTTGTGGAATGCTTATAGTTGGAATTGTGGGAAACATCCAGTTGTAAACCATCATTGAGGGTGCGGTGAACACAGACAGCCTCCATTTTGAGGAAGGGCAAAAGGGCCTTTAAAGTTAATTCACATGCATGCGAGCCGGGCAGTGCTCCTAGGCTCACCCGCCAGTGGCAGGAGACAAAGGGGACGGGGGGAGGAGGGCCCATCTTGACTTCTTGGCCAGGGGCCCATTCCACCCTAGCTACGCCCCTGGAGGATAGGTCTCAAAAATGACTGCATCTTTGTTTAACTTGACAATGGCTGCAGCTTCTTCACACACGACAGTGTCTATGAAAATTTTCCTCAGTGCAATTAGTATTAAGCTGTTGAGTTCTACCTGATTAAACAGATTTTTGTATGGTGTTTTAATTAGTATTTTTTTTCTTTCTTCTAAAAGGATCACTAACTGTTGAGGATTGTGTGGTTAATATAGATCTAAATCTTGCCAAAACAATTCATGAACAATGGAAAGCATCTGTTATGGTTAGTAGAATTCTTTTTTGGTATTACTCTTCTGCTTTTCTAATCTGTCTCTCTGTCTTTGTGTATATTTACTTATTTGTACTTATAACCTACCCTATCATGGGAGCACAGGGTGGGTTACAAAACATAAGTAAAATACAGTATATATGTAATCCCTATCCCCACTCACCAAATGCTTTGTTACGCGCCTCCAGAAGATACTCAGGCTTGGTCTTTGGCAAATTTCCAAAGGAAGGGAGTTTCAGAACAGTGGGGTAGCTACCAAGAAAGCCTCACTGTGGCCTTGGCTGTACGCACTTGGTACCATGATGAAATTATCAGGAGACCGTTCTTGGCTGACCTTACGGATCACAATGGAACATAGGGGAGCAGGTGGCCTTACAGATACGTTGGAACCAAGCATTTTTTTTTTTTGTTTGTTTGTTTGTTTGTTTATAATTTCATTTTTACCCTGCCCCTCTCTCCTGAAGGAAACTTGGGGTGGCTTCCATATACAGCCATAAAACAATAAGTTCAATTAAAAAATACATAAAATTAATAAATCATCCATTCGAAAACTAAGAAACATTTAGGGCTTTGTAGGTAAAAACCAGCACCTTGAATGGTTCCCAGAAAGCTATCGGAAGCCAGTGCAGAGTCTGAAGCACACACGTTATATGCTCCTAGGAACCCACCCACATTAGAATGTAGGCCACTGCATTGTGCACCAGCTGCAGCTCCTGAACAGCCTTCAGTGGCAGCCCTGCAGAGAGCGCATGCAGCAGCCCAGCCTCAAGGTTACAAAGGCATGGATGATGGTGGCCAGGACTGATGCTGATAAAGGGTTGCAGTCTTCTCGCTAGATGGAGTTGGTGAAGGCACTCCTAACCACCACTGCAGTCTGTTGGTTGAGATGCAGCAACAAATCCAGAAGCACCCCAAGACTGCGAACCTGAGTAACCAGAGAAGGCTGGACCCCATCAATGATGGCTGTCCCTATGCTCCCCAGGTCTTCATCACTTCAGTCTTGTCAGGATTCATTTTCAATTGACTCACCCGCATCCAGTCCCCAATGGCAGCAAGCTACTGAGTAAGCACCGAGATGGCAGGCCCCAGGTCAGATGAAGAGGAAAGATAGAGCTGGGTGTCGTATGCTGGGATATTTATATGTTTACTGAACAGTACATAGGGTATATGAATATATAGCACGAAGGGAATAATTACTATGGTATATAGTGTACTTGCCACAAAACAAATCCTCTTTGCTGTGTTAGGAAGTGTTTGCCCCTGTGGTTCACTAATTAGTTTTTCCGTATTTTTAATTTAGAAGCGGCAAAGAAACGAAGATGAGTTATATATGTTGCTTATGGAAGGTAACTATAGGCTTCCTTTCTTGAAAAATAAAATACAGTATAAAATATTGCTGATGGCTGAAAAATGACTGCTTCATTTGTTTAAACAAGCTCAAGTTGTGTTGAGTGGATTTTGAAATACTTCAATGTTAGTAGTTGTATTACAAACAAACCAAAAGATTTGAACCATAGTGATAGCATTAAATCACTCAGTGATGTTTGGATTTTCTCACATATACCTGTAATCAAACAACTTAGAAACAGCCACAGTCTTCTGGGGTAGAAGAGTCACTGCTCGAGGCTGCTGCTAGCAACTGAGCTAGACTCCTACAATGGAATATAGTTGGGGGGTGGGAGCGAGAGCCATGACCTGACAGTTATCCCACCAGACAAGCAGAATTGGCCCAACATGGGTTAATGCATATCTGCTAATCCAACACCAAGCCTATGAAAACTCCCTGGGGAATTCTTTCTGGAGTACAATCCCTTTGTCCCTCCCTGTGTTCCTGGTTTGACATTTAATGCAACAATATGGTCCCCAAACTATTTTTTATTATTATTATTAATAAACATTTACATAGAAGTAATTGAATAGACACGGTCCCTGCCCTATGGCTTAGCAGGGTGGGGTGGGGAGATTTATTTTAAAATAAATTTATTTATTTAAACTATTCATTTTAAAATAAATTGTTTAGTTTGTAGTTCATTTGTCTTAAGAGCCGTAAAACATAGGAAAAAAATAGGAAGAAAGTAAGTGCATTTTTATGTATTGATGACTGTTCCTTCATTAAACTAGCTCTAAAAGTTTTCACTTAGTCACCCTCACATTTCTGTTGCTTTTGAAGATCCCACACTGTTTGAGCAGTTACATCTGGATGACTCAGACAAGATCTTCTCTCAGTGTACTGATGATAAATTACAGAAGAAAAAAGCAACCATGGCCTCTTGCACACCTACAGACACACAATTTGAAAATTCAGCAACTTCAGAAGTTTTCCCTTTTATGGATCATTGGAATGCTCAGACCCAGAAAGTATCACTCAGAGAAATAATGTTAGAAGAAGTAGCCTTCCAGGAGAAGCAGGATCTGGTATGAATATTACCGCCACTTGTGATGTTTTTGTATCAGGCTGTTTTAAAAATAATTAGTAATGTCGGAAGCCAATGTTTTGCTTCAGAAGTCTCCAGCCTTTGGGTGGGCTGACCTGACTGGTGCTGAATTTCTGAGATGCATAGGTGCAAGCTAATTTTATTAATGGTGCTGAGATTGATAAAGTCTATTTTAAGGTGCTGTATAGAAGACAGCTGACGATTAAACAAATATGTCATTTGAAGGTTTGGGATTTTGGTGGTTTTACTAGCAAATTAGGCTGCATTTTTGTATTCAAGTTGACATGGATACAGTCTTAATAATATCAGGGACCTGTGTTCACTGCATTTTCTCCATTGCCGCCAATGGGAAAAACAGAGTGTGCGTGCGTGCGTGTATCACTGCCCTCTGCTGGATAAAATGTCAGACCAGTAAAATTATGTCTCATCAATAGTGTTGAACTGTTGATCTTCAGTATTTGTTCTAAAACAAATGTTTTCTCTCTCTCCTGATGAGGCAGACAGTCCTTGCTGGGTTTGTTCCTCCTTCTCATGAATAGGCAGGAACAAAGACTTTGATAGGCTGTCAGGACCTGGGGGAGGAGCTAACCCTGGCCAGCTCCAGATCTGTTCCTGCCTCCTCAGGAGATAAGCACAGGGACGGCTCTCTCCGAGAGCATTTAAAAAAAAAAAAAGAAGAAGAAGAGAAGATTAACAGGCGAGAGGAGCAAGCATGGGGCTTGAGGTTGAAGCAGATCAGGGTGCCGGCTCCCTCCCCAACAAGGATGTCAGCATGGGAGGTTGAGCGTTCCCGGGATGGCTCCCACCTGCCACCTGAGAAGAGGACGTTTGCTGGGACGAGGAAGCAAACGTCCTCCTGGACATGGAACATGCCCGCGGCATCTCAGCGGTGTATGTGGGCACAACGGCACCGCAGAACCTCTCCAGGACACCGGAAGAGGCCCGCCCGAGGCCCGTAAGTACCGCGAGTCCCCGGGGACAGTTTCCAGTGCCCGCAGCAAGCGACGCCTCTGCCACGCCCCCAGAAAGACCAACTTGGGGGGGGGGGGGAATGTGGCAACCCAGCCCCAGGGAGGGGGGAAGGCCCAGTCCGCTCGGAGCGCACCTGCACTGTCTAGGCCCACGTCCAGGCCTGCCAGCCAGGCACACTCGATAGCGCGAGTCCCCATTCCCGTGCAATCAACCAGAATGGGAACTCCAAGCGGCGGCCCAGAGAGACACCCGGGCCAGCCGGGAAAGAGCGAGACACCGCTCTAGGTCGCGCTCACAGAGGCGCAGCGGGGTTAGAGCCTCCAGGTCCCTCAGGAGGGACAGACATAGAAACAGGGAGGAGCCGTTCCCCCCCCCCCTCCAGTGGCAATATGACCATCCAGGGCGCGATCCCCAATGGATCTGCAGGGATTACCCCCGCAGCAGAGACAGGACACCCCCACCCCACCCCCGGCTACTACTCAGACAGAAGATGGGGAGAGAGAGACCTCCTACTCTTCTTGGGGTCATACAGCCCCTTACACAGGACTTCCTTCCCATCCAAGGAGACCAGATGGAAATGCGGTCCCTCCCACAGGTCCTACAGTGGTTGGGTCAGCAACTCATCACCAAGGGCCCGAGCAGCGTGGCACGCCTCCTTGGGGTGGGGTGGGTATCTTGCGCGCAGAGCTCAGCCGTCTCCCACGCAGGAGGGGACGAAGAGCCCCAGACCCGTTCCCATCCCAGCTCGCCATGGGACAGTTCTACTTCCCCGGAACTGGGAGCATGGCTAGGGGGCAGAGGAACCTCGGAGCACCCTGAATCAGAGAGAGAGGAGGGAGAGCTCCAGGAGAAGGAAGGACAGGACCCCGTGTCGAAAGCAGGGACCAGGATCTTCCCTCCAGAACAGTTTGAGGGTCTTATCCCTAGAGTAGCCTCCAGAATAGAACTGACCCTCCCAACACCTCCCTCCTTCCCAAATGGAGGAGAACCTGGGGAAGGATGCCTCCCTAGTGCTCCCCCAGGAAGAGGCTGATTCCACCCGGCTGCCCCTTCCCTCCTTATACCTTAGAATCCTCCAAGGGGAGTGGGAGTCCCCAGCCAAAGCAAAGGGAATTCATTCTACAGCCAAACGGTTTTATTCCCTGCCTGCCTCGCAGGAACCCGTGTTCCGTTTACCCAAAGTAGATGCAGGGACATTGGATCTCTCCAAGGCTTCCGTGCTTCCCACTGACAGAAGCGCACACCCAAGGACCCATTGGACAGGAAGGTGGCGTCGTTCCTGCTTTGGGACTTGGAAGCAGCCTCTATAGCGTGCAGCGCAGCAGCAACAAGCTCCACAGTGGTGAGAACAATGGTCTTGTGACTAAAGGACCTCAATGAGATGGCCACCCCAGAAGAGATGCGTTGAAATGACTCTTGGCAACGGCGGGTTTCACAGCGGACGCAGCATTGGACACAGCCCAGTTCTCCGCCCGAGCCATTTATTTATTTGTATTTATTTATTTATATTTATTGGCTGCCCCCTCATGCCTACGGCATCCCGGGGTGGCTCACAACAAAGTAAAACAACAATAAAAACATATACAAACATCATCACAATGAATAATTAAAACCCCACCCCCAACCCAAAATTCCCCCCTTCCCTACCCTACCCTCTCACCCTCCCCTCTGAAGGCCTGGGCGAACAGCTAGGTCTTATAGGTTCAGCGAAAAGCCATCAGACCCGGGGCCAGGCGAGCTTCCTCCGGGAGGGAGTTCCAGAGTCGCGGCCCAGCCACCAAGAACGCCCTCTCCATTGTGGCCCCCCGTTTAATACGGGGGACCTCCAGGAAGGCGCCGCCGGCAGACTTCAGGGATCGTCCTGAGGCGTGGAAGGCGAGGCGGTCCCCAAGATATGAGGGGCCCAGACCGTATAGGGCTTTATAGATCAACACCAACACCTTGAATCTGGCTCGGTACGCTATAGGCAGCCAGTGCAGAGTGTGGAGCACAGGTGTAATATGCTCCCGGCGCCTCGTCCCCATAAGGAGACGGGCCACTGCATTCTGCACCAGCTGCAGCCTCCGAACCAGAACCAAGGGAAGCCCCACGTAGAGCGCGCTGCAGTAGTCTAGCCTCGAGGTGATGAAGGCGTGAATAAGAGTGACCAGGTCGGGCCCGGAGATGTATGGGCGCAGCCTCCGCACCAGAAACAGCTGGCAAAAGGCGGCTTTAGCCACCACCTCCACCTGCTGATCCAGACGGAGGCCCGGATCCAACACCACCCCCATACTCCGAACCTGTTGGGCTACAGGAGGGCAGACCCCCCCCCCCAGAGGAGTCAGCACCTCCCTCGCCCTACCCACCACCATCACCTCCGTCTTATCAGGATTGAGCTTCAGTCTGCTCTGCCACATCCAATCCGCCACAGCCTCCAAACATCGGAAAAGCAACGAGACATCAGGGCCTGGGTGGAGAGGACCACAAAAATGAGAGGTACAGCTGAGTATCATCAACATATTGGTGACATCGAACCCCGAACCCTCTCACAATCTCCCCCAGGGGCTGCATATACACATTAAACAGAAGCGGAGACAGGATCGAACCCTGCGGAATGCCGCAGGTCAGAGCCCAGGGGCATGATGTTTCAGCTCCCAGCACCACCCACTGGCTTCTCCCCGAGAGGAATGAGCGGAACCACCCAAGGACAGTCCCGTCCAGACCCCCCAGGTCTCGCAGCCATCTCAGCAGCAACCCGTGGTCCACGGTGTCAAAAGCGGCCGAGAGATCTAGCAGGATCAGGAATGTAGAACATCCTGCATCCATCTCCTGGTGGAGATCGTCCACCAAAGCCACCATCACTGTCTCAGTGCCATAGCCAGGGTGGAACCCAGATTGAAAAGGGTCAAGGAAACAGTGTGGCGGTGAGATGGACAGTTTGGCTTCACCCATGGAAAGTGGATCTTCACGTGAAAATGGTCCTCACAGCCGTGCCCTACGCAGGGGACAAGCTCTTCGGGGACATGATGGAGCGCATAATGACTAGTGAGCTGGAGAAGAAGTAGGCCCTCCCCGTTCCTCCGCCCAAGAAAGAAAGAGACCACTCTACCGACAGCCCTTTCGCTACAGACCCCCCTTCCAGGGGGGAGCAGATCAAAGAATAGGAGGTTCCTGCCGCAGGGGACAGAGGGGCAACAGGTTTAACCCCCCAGACTAGGGGATCAGATAGATCGGACAGATCCAAGGCCCCTGGCTCCTGACTCCCACTGGCTGGCGGGGGGAAGCAAGGAGCTAGGGGGGAAGCAAGGAGCTAGGGGGTTGGCTGCAAGCCTTTTACACGCAGTGGAGGCACACCACCTCAGACAACTGGGTGAGGGAAACCATATCAAATGGCTACGCACTGGAGTTCCTTACCCTACCAAGAAACCTGTTCAGACAAGCACCGGTGTCTCGTGTACTGGAAAAATACAGATGCACCATGGCAGCCATTCGACATCTACTAGACATCGGGGCGGTGGAACTGATTCCCATGGAAGAATGGCACGCCGGTATCTATTCCATCTTCTTTATAGTTCCAAAGAAGAACAAGGACATCAGGGCCATCCTGGACCTCAAGTGGGTCAACAGGTTACTGAGGCCGTGAAAATTCAGGATGGAGACACTAACCTCCACGGTTCAAGCAATCAGACAGGGAGACGATCTTGCGTCCATGGACCTGAAAGAGGCATACTTGCATGGCCCCACCCGGCCGGCACACCGGAGATTTCTTCGCTTTGCTTACACTCAACACCATTTCCAATACAAAGCCTTCCCGTTCGGCCTGGCATCATCCCCGAAAGTCTTCACCAAGCTACTCGTCGTCCTGGTAGCCGACCTCAGGAAGCGGGGAGTCCCATGTACCCGTATTTAGACGACATCCTCATATGGGCCTCCTCTCGGCAGGAGGGCAGTGGCATCCGCAATTGAGACACTGCGCACACATGGTTTCTGTATTAATTGGGAAAAGAGCTCCATAACACTGAGCCAGACCCTACAACATCTCGGAGTCATCCTGGACACGGCCAGAAACAGGCTGTTCCTCGCGCCGGAAAGGGAGGTCAAGGCGAGACACCCGTTCGAGAACGTCAGGAGGCACAGGACATCCAGCCTGCTGGCTCTAACGAGTGCCCTGGGCACCATGATGTCTTGCATGGTCTCGTTGGCGTGGGCCCGTTTTCGTCTTTGCCCTCTTCAAGCATTCCTGCTGCCATGGCAAGCGCAAATTGCTGCTCGCCTCAACCCAACTCTCCAGGTACCGAGCCCCATCAGATCCTCCCTAGACTGGTGGCTCCAGGCGAACAGATACTCCACGGGCCTACCGATCCAGGAACCCAATCGGATAGTGGTCATTACGGATGCCAGCCTTGTTAGCATGGGGGTCGCACTGTCAGGAGTTGGTGGCGCAGGGCCGCTGGGGTCCCGAGGACAAAGGAACGCACATAAATGTCCTGGAACTGAGAGCTATTCGCCTGGTGCTGGAAGCTTTTCGCCACAGATTGAAAGGCAGACACGTTCGAGTGTTAACCGACAACACGTCAGCTGTGGCGTATGTCAACAGGCAAGGGGGCACGAGGTCCAGGAGGCTTCGCCTGGAAGCAACTCCCCTACTAAATTGGGCAGAGCAGAACCTGGAGTCAGTGACAGCACTGCATGTCAGAGGGGAGCTGAATGTTAGAGCAGACTGGCTCAGCAGGGCGACCCTGGACCCAGGAGAATGGACTCTCAACCCCGAGGTATTCTCAACCCTAGTGGAGAGATGGAGAACACCATACATGGATCTGTTTGCCTCCAGAGCCAACCGCAAGGTGAGCAGATTCTACTCCAGACACGAGTATGGGATGAGCGGCCTGGACACTCTCTCGCAAGAGTGGCCTCCTCTCCTACTCTATGCGTTCCCGCCAGTACCTCTACTGTCCAGAACCCTGAGAAAGATCTCTGCAGACGAGGCGGAGGTAATTCTGATAGCTCCGAACTGGCCGAGGAAATCGTGGTGGTACTCCCATCAGGGAGCTCCTAGTGGGCAGCCCAATCACCCTGCTGCAGAGGTGGGACCTCCTGACTCAGGGTCCCATTCAGTACCAGGGCACCCTCAACTTGAGTTTGACTGCCTGGAGGTTGAGCGGGAGTACCTGGATGCCTTCGGCTACAATGAAAAGGTGATGAAGACCCTGCTAGGAGTCATAAGGAGCTCAACCAACTGGATATACAACACTACGTGGAGGGCGTTCAGATCTTGGGCACTAGAACACGACGTAATCCCGACCAGGGCCACCGTCCCGGATGTCCTAGCCTTTCTGCAAGAGGGACTAGATAGAAGACTGAGCATTAGCACACTCTGGTGACAGGTGTCAGCTCTCACGGTGACCCTAGCATGGTCAACCCGACTCAATAGGCAAGCACAGACATGTGCGACGTTTTTTTAAGGTGGCCGCAGGCTTGACGCCGCCTGCCTGTCATTGCTTCCCATCGTGGAAGCTAAACGTTGTCCTGGATGCTTTACAGGGACCACCCTTTGCAACGAGTACCACTCAGGATCCTGTCTTCAAAGTGGCCTTCCTCGTGGCCATTACGTCGGCAAAGAGGGTGTTGGAGCTGGGAGAAGTCGGCAGACCCCAAATTCTGCCGCTTTGACAAGGACAAGGTCACTCTGACCCTGCACCCAGCCTTCCGACCGAAAGTGGATTTCAGCTTCCATCGAGGGCAAGATCTGGAGCTTACCTCCTTTTGCCCTAATCCCTCGCACCCCAGGGAGGTCCTCTGGCACAAACTAGAAGTTAGAAGGGCACTAAAGGTGTACTTAGATAGGACACAAGAGTTCAGAGTGGACTCCGCTCTTTTCGTGGGGTTTCGTAAGGGTCCCAAAGGGAAAAGGGCGTCGCCAGCGAGGTGGCTTAGGGGATGTATTGCCTTAGCCTATAAATCAAGGGGACTCGGGGTTCCTGAGGGCATTACCGCACACTCCCGTAGGTCTGCTTCCACCAACGCATCGCTCCTTCAAGGGGCGTCATTGGAGGACATTTGCAAAGCAGCTTCCTGGACCTCGAAGCACTCCTTTACCTGACACTACCTTATTGACAAATGGGCCTCTGCCAGGACAGCCTTTGGACGAAGAGTCCTCTGAAGGGTATTAGCCTAGAAGGCCTATGGTACGTGAGGGTGATTTGACCAGTGATCCGGAATTCCTGCCCTCTTGGTGGAGCTAGTTACTGCTTGGGCACGTCCCAGCAAGGACTGCCTGCTTCCTCAGAAGAGAGAGAAAGGAAAATGTGGTCCACTTACCCGGTGAATTTCCTTTCTTCTCTCCATGGGAGGCAGGCAGTCCGGCCCACTCAAACATATCAGAGGCCTCAACCACCAATAATTGATCTTCCCCAGAGATCAAGTCCGAAGAGTCAGGTTGAAGGGGTGTAAGAAGCATTCATAGCCCTTGTCAAGGGCGAGAAATCAGGATCCAAGAGGGTTCCCTCTTTCCTTTGTCCTACCTAGAGTTAGGGTAGGAAGAGGTTCATCTATAGAATTTCCCCGCTAAGGATCCATGGGGTCTAGTTCAGGACAGTTCTCTTTATCAGTCCTCAGTTCACAGGGGGGTGTTAAATTGGGGGTTTTGTTAAAAATTCCTTAGTTCAGCAAGTCACAGATCTGGAGCTGCTAGGCCGGGGTTAGCACCTCCCCCAGGTCCTGGAAGCCTATAAAAGTCTTTGTCCCTGCCTATTTATGAGAAGGAGGAGCTAAGCGCAGCAAGGACTGCCTGCCTCCACGGAGAGAAGAAAGGAAATTCACCAGGTAAGTGAACCAAATTTTCCTGTCTACAGACACTGAAATTCAAACAGTATAAACTTTTGTTTCTGAAATGGAGGATTGTGAATGCTACTGCTGATTTCAAATGTATGTGACTTACTGGCAGTGATGGGGTTCAGATACATGGTTGTAGATAATTTCAGAATTAAATCAATATGGATGATTTTTTAATCCTTTTAATCCTTTGTCTGAGGATTAGATCTATTACTTCTGTTTATGCTTAAACAGTTGTCTAGTGTTCTACTAATTTCACATATTTTATGTGGCAAAATAGAACAATGCCCTTTAGTTTTTCTGATCCTTTTCTTTACAGCATACTTGAAATGATAAGAAATGTATACTTCAGTACATGTGGGTAGCGAAATCCAAAAGTGAAAATTCTCGCAGCTAGCAGCCGTGTAGATTGAGAATTTGTAATAATGAACTGTATTACCAGGCACAAATGATAAAATATTTCTGGCTCCTGTTTGCAAGCTTTTCTCCACAATCATGAGGACTTGAAACTTGTATCACAGTACTTATTATAAAATTGAAAGAGTGATCACCAACAAGAGAATATATTTTGTTGTTGTAACAAATTGGTTATGTCATTAGTTAAGTTTTGCTATGAAAGATTCCTTTACTAGTGGTTTTATGTTGTTACTTTTCTTACTGTTTTAGAAACGTGTTCCTTTTATGGCTAGAAAAGACTGTGCTGCCAAACTGAAGGAGAAGCAACTCTTTGAGATGTTCCCAACCATTAACCAAAACTTCTTAATGGACATCTTTAAAGACAACAAGTAAGACTAAATATTTCATTTGCACATATTGTAAAATTGTGCAGAACAAGTAAATATACATCGCAAGTTTATTCTGCCACAGTTAGCATGATAGAAAAGTAGGGTGATATTGGATCCACAACCTGACAGCAAAAGTAAAAGGAATAAGAGGCCAATCGTGGCAGTCTTAAAAATAAAACTTCTAAAATACATTAATCCTATTTTCATCCTTCCATATGTTAGGAAAGGCCCTTGCCCTATTTACTTTTCTTTCTCCAAATTTGCTTTTGATAGCTGTGCCAGAACCACTGATTGTCCTGGCCATTGTTAGTGGTTCTGCCATCCTGGAGATCACCTTGGAGAGATTAGCTTGGGTAGATGGAAAGAATGTCACCAGTCCCTAAGAGAAACCTGTCTTGGTCTGCAGGGGCATAGCTAGGTTGGAATGGGCCCAGGTGCAAGAAATGGACTCTCACCATCCTCTCCTCTGTCCCCCTTCCCCTCCTTCCTCCTCCTCCCCCCAGCGCCTCTCCTTCTGCTTGGTGCGCCTGAGCCCTGGAGGCTGCGCTGCCTGCCTTGTGCTTGCTCCGTCCTTTGCCACCTGCCGGATGGGTCCAAAGCATGCTGCAGGTACTTCTCCTCAGCTCAGTCTCCGCCCAGCCGTGCCACAACAGGATAGAATTTGTGGGCCCTCCCCCCAGCTTAGTCCCCCGGACAAATGTCCCTCCTGCCCCTATAATAGCTACACCCCTGCTTGGCCTGATACTAACAACTGTTTTGGCAGAGTGTGATTGATGCGAATTATGGGAGGGGCTGCAACAGTCAGAGGTATCTCCCTTTCTCTCTTCTCAGGCACATGAATAACTTTTCATCTTGGATACCACCCTAAATTCAAGATGCTGAAAACTGAACTGGTCTTTTACAGTTCTATTCTCTTTCTCTTACCATTCTCAACATCTCCACTATTTTCCACTTTTCACTCAGACTTGTATCTTCTGCTGTAAAACTCCTTCTTTCCTCCAATGATATTTAGAGTCTCACTGTCTTTCTATCATGGCCTAACACTTGTCCTTTTTGTGACGTCTCTTCAGCTGCAATACAGTTTCGCATCTTAGTCATCACTTAGCTTAGGTTACTGTGCCTCCTTTCCGAGCCATCTGCAACTCTCCTGTTTAGCCTGCTTGAAGTGCTGCTGCTAAAACCAAGTTTCTCATCCATTACTCAGACCACACTACAGTCCTTTGTGAATCCATTCACTGGTCTAACTTCCCTTTTCACACCACGTTTGTGCTTCCTCTTTTCCCCTTCAAGCCCAGAACTTTTCCACTAATGCATTTATCTTTGCTTTCTCTATTTCCTTCTCCCCTAGCTGCTTCCTCTGAGTTTGTACTCTATCCCAAAAATTGCACCCCAAAACCTTACTCTCAAGGGGTAAGGAATTGTCACACTTTTCCCAATACAAAGCCACAACAGGCAATATCCAATTTAACACTTTTATTGCCCTGCCAAATCTGGCTTACACACTGTCACCGAAAGCAGACAAAGATGTAAGTCAATGATTAAGTTTTCACCACAGGAAGTCAGCCAGAACCCAAACAGCTTGCCAGACCGTGGAGTCCTGCTGGGGAGTTTCAGACTTGCCTCTATCTGCGCAGGGAAGCTTGTGCAGTTCAGCATTGGAAAAGGGCTCCAAAGTACTCCCCCTTCCCAGGTCTCAGACTTCTATGTTTATAACTTTTTCAGCTAAAATGCCTGTTTTACTTAACAACCCCTCTCATCTGGCAGGTGCTCCCCAATTAATCCTGATTCCTCCAAGATATCTCCGAGTCCTCCAAGGCCAAGACTTAATTAGTATTTTTAAGTTAGAAATGTGCACATTCTTAACAGGTTCCTCTGAGCCAAGAAGTTAGAGATGTACACATTCCTAACTCAGTAACTTCTGGGACAAGGTGGGTCCCAGGGACCTGTCAAATACTGTTATCTCCCCTGGTACTTCCTTCAACAATTTTAACAGGAGGTTTTATTTGTATGGCCTTCAAAACTGGAATGGTATACAGTTTAGCAAAAAGGTTCTATTTTATGATTCCTTTAATATGTGTATTAACCCTTCTTTAACTCGGTTGTGAACAGTCTTACAGATATTTCTACTTTGAATATTAGACCCCAATATTCCAAGTATTCTTCTTTCTTATGCTAAACACGTTCTCCACTACATTTCCACTATATTTTTTATGGTTTTACTTAATAAAGCTGTGCTTATGTTCTGGTTGGACCAATTTTAGGCTACAGTGCCTTTTTCCATGAAATCCATCATAAGCTAGGTATAGCTTCGATCAACCAACCTTAGCAGCTTCCTTTTTAACCCTGCTTGGTGTCATGCTGAGTAAGCTGCTAGCATCAAGACAGGTATACTGTTCTTCATTGCTGCAGAGATTAGCGCGAATAGGAAATAATGGACTCTAATAATAATAATAATAATTTACTTTATTGTTTAGCCATTGGCCATAACACACTTACAAGACATACAAACCAAAACAATAGTACCAACAACTTAACTGTACCAATCCCCCCAATTACAATATGAATATTGATGATAAGCCAGCTATCAAAATACATCACTATTTTTTAAATTAAAAAACTCATCAAATCAGAATCAAAAATTTACCAATTGGCATAATAATAAATATACTAAAACAATATAACAATAAATTCTCAAAAATCATGCTCTTATCGGGGTTTACAGTAGCGCTGCTTAGCCCCTGTACTCTAACTCTTTATATTCATCCTTTCCTTCCGTATATGGTGATTATACCCCTACATTTACACAATTGGTATACTCTTTTGAAAATAGTACCATAATTCCAAGCATAACATTTTCAAAATTCATCAAAAATCCAGCATTCCCATGAGAAAGTTTTTACCCAGGGCCCAATCTCATACAATTTCCAAACTCATATCACCCCATACTTTCAGCCAGTCCATTGATACATTTCCTCCTCACTAGAGAGGCTCTGAAGCCATATCTGGCCACCGTTTTTGTAACTTGGGTAAGATTATCTGACAAACAAAAACTTAAACATTTTTCCAACTGCCAAGGGTGGGAGGGGGTAAACCCTATCTCATCCCACATTTCTTGTCTTTGCCTATCATATAAAGGACAAACTAAAAGATACTGGGCTAAATCCTCCACCTTCTCTGAGCCACAAATACATCTCCTTTGTTCCAGGGGAATTCCCCTATACCTCCCTGACATTACTGTAGACTCAAAACATTGAAACTGTAGAGTTGTGAAGGCTCTTCTCAACTGATACTCCTGGACTTCGGACAAATACAGACAACCCTTCTTCGAGGGAGTAAAAAGTCCATAAGCCGGAGCCGTCTTTGTAGATAGCCCACTCAACCTTTCCTCCTGCAATCCCATATCAGAAATTTGTTCTTTAATCATATTTTTACTTATTTTCAATGGGAACTGTGTTAGAAAAGAAAGAGATAAACCTAACATGTTTAACTGGGTATTAACATATTTCATCCATGGGGAGGTCATGGAAGCCATTTCCACTTCCCACGTTTTGTAAATCAACGTATCCCTGGGACTTGAACTCAACTTCATAGCGAAAACGAATACACTTTTCTTTAGATAAGCTTCCAAAGTTGGGGAACCCATTTCCAGCCTTACCAGTGCGGATGGGACACCCATTGGGACCCCCAACAATTTTTTTTAAAATTTCATTTGTAGAGGTTCCAGGAATGCAGAAATTTTGGGGGAAAGCCCCCCACACCTGTGCCCCATAAGAAATTTTTGCTAATACCTTTCTTTTGAAGACCTCTAAAGCTGGAGCAAAAAGGCGACCCCCTTTACCAAAATAAATTTTTTCCACCATCCTTGGACTTACGACAGCCTCCTGCTTCACTGCTTCAATGTGTGGCCTCCAAGAGCCATTATGAGAAAAAATTACCCCCAGGTACCTAAAATAACGGACCTGTTCAATTTGAACTCCATTAAGGGCCCATGACATTTGTTTGTATTTTTTTGAAAACACTAGGATTTTTTTGATCATATATCCGCAACCCTTGATTTGTACATTCCCTGCCAAAATCTGATGATGATCTTTTTAGGGCAAGTCTAGCTGTGGATAACAACACCGTGTCATCAGCGTACATTAATAATGACAACCTCTGACCTGCAATCTTGGGTGCCAAATAAGTTTCCTTATCCCAATGAATTAATATCAAATGATTAACGTAAAGATAAAAGAGAACAGGGGCCAAAAGGCACCCCTGCCTTACTCCTCTAGAAGTTGAAATCCTTTCCATCAATGCATCCCTGCTTCCTAACCTGATCTGCAAGCTGGTTCCCGTATACAGTGATTGGATCAATTTCAGGAGACGGGGATCCATATTTAACTGAGGTAACTTTTCCCATAATTTATTTCTGTCAATAAGATCGAAAGCCGATGACAGATCTATAAAGGTGGCAAAAAGATCTAACCCCTTTTGTTTACAACCAAATGATTCAACATGAAGCAATGATCCACTGTGGATCTGCCTGCTCTAAAACCAGCTTGTTCATCCGCAAGCAGATCATACTCCGCAGTCCAATCATTCAAGCGAGTCAAAAGGAGCCTGGAATAAATTTTGGAAATGATTGATATTAAACTTATCGGCCTAACTCAAATTACAGGAAGGTAGTTTTTGGTTGAACATCAGGGAAAATTTCCTAATAAGAGTTGTTCAGGATTGGAACAAGTTGCCTAGGGGGGAGGTCATAGGCTCTCTGTCACTGGAAGCTTTCAAAAAGAGGCTGGATAGCCATCTGTGCGGGATGTTGTAGTCATCCAAGCATCTGCCATTCTATCATTCTGTGAATATTATGTAGAACTTTAAGGTGTCACTTATTATACCGAGTAGGGAAAAAAACAGAGTCCCAGTATTACTGCTCTGAGACCAGCTACAGTAGATGTGTGAAGTTGTATTGCATATATATGTGTGTGCAGTTGCTGTTGATACGTAGTGGATAAGACTTATTGAAAGTTATTGGATTTTTAATTTTTTTTTTTAACTCTCTGTAGTTACTGCTTGGAACAGACTGAGCAGTTTCTAAACTGCGTTCTGGAGGCTGACCCTGTAAAAACAGTTATAGCCAAAGGAACTGTCCAAAGCCAGACCCTCCCTTCTTACAGTCCTGCAAAGAATCGAGAGAAGAAGGTATTAAGTATTTTTTGCACAGTAATTAGAAAATGTATCACAACGTCCTCTCATTAGCGTGGAGTGAAAATCTTCAGTGCTGGTATTCTTAATACATGCTTTGCTTCACCATGTGGCTTGTATTTTTGGCATAATTTTGTATATATCTGTTACTGGCTTGTTCCTGGACAGTGAAGTGCTGAGTTAACAGAGGGTGCCACTGATCCTTCATCCAAGTGCACAAATGAGTAGCACAAAGTGCTGCACGAAAGTTAAGTGGGTGCCAGATCCGCATTCACTGAGAAAACGGATCATTGCCCATCACCCATTCTTTTGTTTATGCCTTGTTGCCCCTTTTGACCAGGGTTCCTAGTTTTCCACAAAATTTGGAAATTCTCTGATTAAAAAACAAACGTACATACATTCTCTGATTAAAAAAACCCAAATCTCTGTTTTTCTGTGATTAAATGTAAATGCTATTTATTTATTTATTTATTTATTTATTTATACTTGTATTTTAAATATTTTTTTAGAGTGTTAGCTGCCCCGAGCTGTTTCAGGCGGGGCGAAATGTGATTGATTAAATAAATAAATAAATGCTAGTTGACCACAGTATATATGGGTATGAGTTAGAACACCACATTTCATTGTAATATTTTCATTTTTATGCAGTTTTGCAGCTACCTGTCCCACCAACAGCACCCCCCTACCCCCCCCAGCACATGCCTTTCGGTTGTTTCCCCTCCACTGCCCTGCGCTCACTGCCGCCTCCCATCCTGGTCCCAGACGGCTCTGCCAACCACAAAACATGACTGTATAGATACCGGCACTTGGGGAATGTGCTATGGGCCCAATTAGGCCCACCTCCTGTCCCCTCTTCCCAAGGTCTAGAAGACCTGACTGCCCCAATTCATAGTTCTCCTGCCCCCCACAACCCACAGGAGGTCAGTGGCACTCCTCCAAATGCAGAGCCCCTTCCCTTCCTTAACACAATGCAGAGCCCCTGCCCTTCCTCAGCACATGCCTTTAGTTTGCTTCCCCTCAGCTCCACTCTGCAGCCTTGTTGACCTGTGCTTGCTGTGTCCTCCTCTCAGACCTGCAAGTTTTTGTCATTTTCTGCTACATTCTCTGGAAAAAGGCAAAATCTCTGGTTTTTCTCTGGGGAAAAAGCAAAATCTATTTTTCTCTGGAAAAAAAGCAAATTCTCATTCCCCCCCCCTCTGGTTTTCCATTGTAAAGAGAAAACTAGGAACCCTGCTTATGATTCAGCACAGAGTCCCTCTGTGTGGTCAGCATTTAAGTGTGGTCTGACCACTTGTAAGTTTGAGGCCCAGGTACAGAAGAGTGTGTCATGCTCCCACATTACAGGCAGTATCCTGCTGGCCATAGTTTTGCTGTACGAGAATGTGTCTCGCTGCAAATGAAAATTTGGCACCCCCTTAAATTTAGCGTGACCCTGGCATGCCTGGATGAATGAGGATTATTTGTGCCAAGAGTTAAATATACTGAGGGTTTTTTTAGGAGCATGGCTATAACCTGTCTTTACTTGCTAACAAACTTGCACCATAAAGCTCTGTTCCCTTGATGTCTAATAGTTGGGGTGTTTACATAGCTGTGGGTTCTCAGTCATGTCTGTATTTCTTTGTGAAGGAAGCGTGTGTGCTTAGATTGAACAGGGAAGAAATGGAGATTAGGAATTTCCTGGTGAGCAGAAAAATGTTGTAGACTAGAACTGGAAAACCTGCATTTTTAAAATTTATTTATTTATTCAAAATTTATATCCCGCCCCTCCTGCCCAAAGGCAGCTTGGGGCGGCGAACAACCTGTACAAAAAAAATTCAACAATAAAACATTTTAAAATCTACAAATTTTAAAACAAGTAATAAAAACACACCCTCCTTCCCAAACCCCACCTACCCCACCCCCTTGCCAAAAACCTGGCAGAACAGCCAGGTCTTACACAAACGTCGAAACGACAGGAGGGTGGGGGCTAACCAAACCTCCTCCGGGAGTGCATTCCACAGCACAGGGGCAGCCACTGAAAAAGATCTCACATCAGTGGCCACCCGTCTCGCCCAAAGAACCTCCAAAAAGGCCCCCACGGATGATCTCAGGGGTTGCACGGGCACATGGGGAGTGAGGCGATCCCTCAGATAGGCAGGGCCCAGGCCGTGAAGGGCTTTAAAGGTCAAAGCCAACACCTTGAACCTAGCCCGGTGCTTTATAGGCAGCCAGTGCAGAGCCCGGAGCACAGGTGTCATGTGCTCCCTGCGGACCGCCCCAGCAAGGAGACAGGCCGTGGCATTCTGCACCAGCTGCAGCCTCTGGACCAGCTTCTCGGGCAGCCCCATGTAGAGCGCGTTGCAGTAACCCAGCCTCGAGGTGATGAAGGCATGGATTACAGTGGCGAGGTCAGACTCTGAGAGATACGGCCGAAGCCGCCGGATAAGATGTAACTGCCGAAACGCACACCCTGCCACGGCCATAACCTGAGATTCCGGGCTGAGCCGTGAATCGAGGAGCACACCCAGACTCCGTACCTGCGGGACCATGGGAGCGCGAAACACCCCACCCCCCCCCGAGAGGAGATTCAGGCACTCCCAGGCCCCCCAGGCCCTCACCCACCAACATCACCTCCATCTTGTCAGGATTCAGCTGCAGATGGCTCAACCTCATCCAAGCCCCCACAGCCGACAGGCACTGGGAAAATAAATAGACTGCATGGCCTGGGTCAATGAAAAAAGAGAGGTAGAGCTGAGTGTCATCAGCATACTGATGACAGTGCATGCCCTGAAACCCTCTCACGATCTCCCCTAACGGCTGCATATAGATGTTAAACAAGAGGGGGGACAGAATGGCATCTTGTGGGACTCCACACGTGAGGTCCCGGGGGGAAGACGTACACTCCCCCAAGACCACTCGGTGAGTTCTCCTGGCCAGGAATGAACGAAACCAGTTCAAGACTGTCCCACCAATCCCGGCACGGTCCCGCAGGCGAGTCACCAACACCTCATGATTGACTGTGTTGAACGTAGCCAAAAGGTCTAGCAGGACCAGTAAGGTCTGACGGCCCTGGTCCAACGCCAGACAGAGATCGTCAACCAAGGCCACCAATGCAGCCTCCGTACCATACCCAGGCCGAAACCCGGACTGAGAGGGGTCAAGGAAACTGGTGCGGTCCAGATGTTCTTTGAGCTGCTGTGCCACAGCCCGTTCAATAACCTTCCCTAAAAATGGAAGGTTAGAGACCAGCCGCTAACTGGCAGGAGCATCCGTGTCAAGAGATGGTTTCTTGAACAGGGGCCTAACCACAGCCTCCTTCAGGCATTCAGGCACCCTGCCCTCCCAAAGGGAGGCGCTAAACACCCCAGCCAGCAACGGCCTTAACGTCTCCTGACTGGCTTTCACCAGCCAGGACGGGCAAGGATCTTGTTCACAAGTGGTGGCACGAACAGATCCCATCAAGGACTCCACATCGGCAGGCGTCACCATCTGAAACTGATCCCACAAAACAGGACAGGATGGGGCATCCATAGCCCCAAGATGATCCTCTGCAATAACTGTGGTACCGAAATCGTGGTGGATGCGAGCGATCTTATCTACAAAGTACTCGATGAACCGGTCACAGCGGTCACTGGATTGCTCTGGGTCCAGGCGGAGACAGGCAGGACTGACCAAACCTTTCTCCACCCAGAAAAGCTCCGCTTGATCTGCATCTTCTTTTTGGTGAAGAGGGACTCTATAAACAGATTAAAGAAGCATTTTTATAACTAGGTCAAGATTGAAAATGGCAGTGTTGGTTCGACTAGAAGACCCGATTTTGCTCTCACACACATGATGTTTCATTAAACCATATGTGTCCATAAAAGGAATTGAGGTTTTCAGGTTACTGTGCACTGGGGTGGTGTTTTCTTCCCACCCCCCACTCCCCCCTCGGGTTTTGTTTTGTTTTGTGTTTGCTAATGGGGTAAGAGGGATAGGGGTATTGGTTTGTTTTCATTGTTATTTTCAATGTGATAATAATATTTGTTTCTATTGTAATCACCCTGTCCTGTGTAGCTGGGGTTGATTATGTTCTTTATAATTCGTTTTCTTTTGATATTGTAAAAAAAATTTAAAATGGCAAAAATGTATAAAAATGCATGTTTAGTTTATCTCCCCAGTATGGCTACAACACAGCGTGCATGGTAATTAGCTGTGTTTGGTAATTAGTTTTAGCACCATTTCACTGAATTGTGTAGGCAAGGAGCTTTTTCCACCTGAAAAAATGTATTTGTAGTAATCTAGAATAGCCAAAATGAGGAATTGCCAAAATGACAGCAAGTTAGCTTCAGCATAGCAGAAAGCAGCTGCTGCTGTTTTTTCAGATGGTCTCTTTACCACTGCCATTCTCTCACAGGTGGCTTATATGTTGATAATAGGAGACAGTGCTTTCATCTCTGTGTGAACCTTGAGAATTATTCTAATTTGTCTGATGTACCACTTCCCTTCTTTATATAACTTTTAGCTTGTTAGAAATGAATTAATACGTTATAGACCAGATAAAAGTTGTTTACTTTAAGGTTTTGAAAGTTGATGTGAGCTTTGTAATTGACTTCAGTGGACTTTGGAACAGGCAGTCCCTTAGTATAACCATTACCTGTTACAGGCCAAAAAATCCAAGGAGGCTGAAGATGTTCAGAGCCAGAGGGCATTCCAAGACTTTGCTTCCCCTGGATATCATGACTTCAGGGCAGAAGCTTTCCTTCATCAGCGAAAGAGACAGGAGTGCTTGAAAAGAGCAGAGGAAGCCTATCGCAGGGGAATGAAGCCTGTGGCAGCATTTTATGCACAACGGGTACAAGTCTTTTTTTAAAAAAATAACAAATGTGCTTCTGTCTTGGCTTGGTGTAGGAGGTGTGAGAACTGCCCAGGTTAGATACAACTTGAGCACAAATTCAGACCCAATAGTTTATAATAGTTCAGATGCCAACCCACAGAAATGTGAAAATGCTAAGCATCTCCTGATTATCATTTCTACTCATGTTGGTTAGCAAGGCTTTTGAATTGGTTAATTTCTACACCCTTTGCATGAGACCTCCGTTTTGAATGTTGAGGAGTACAGCGAGTGCAAAGGTGCAGAAATCAGGCGAATTCATAAAATACATAAGAAATGTACTCAGTAAGTCAAAAGCATCCATTTGTAAAGCTGGAACTTTTTGATATGGACAAAATTAGAGCAATTGCTCTATATTGCAGCTTTATACTGTTGTCATACCACCGTTTTTATAATTATTGAAAGTTTTTCATATATGAAATATTGATATGCTTATGTAGCATGTACGTTTTGTTTTATATTCACTGTTTTTAGAGACAGTAGGGTTGTGTTCAGGTAGAGATCTTATAGCCTTCCCTTTCTGTGGCTTTTCTTTCTTCCTGAGCTCTTCTCTGTGTCAGTTTTGACCAGCCTCTTCTGAACAAGTTTGATTAAATCAGCAGATGGCTCTTTCTGAGCAGGTCTTACTGAGCCAACTCTCTTTATGTTGCAATGAAATCTAAAAGCTCCCTGCTTGTGCTGTCGTCTACAATCCTGACAGCCAGGGTGGAGCTTAGATTTTTATGCTTCTCAGAATTTTTAACGGTTGATGTGTTTATGAATAAAGGCTCGCCTTCATGAGCAGAAGATGAAAGATGCTAACCATGATGCTGCTTTGCAAATCTTGGAGAAAGTAAATGCCTCCCCGCTGCCTGAGAATGTTTTGGATCTGCATGGCCTCCATGTAGAGGAAGCCATAAACCATTTGTCCAGAGTACTAAAGGAGAAAACAGAAGGTAAAAATAAACTAGTAACTGTTTCCCCACACACAGTTATTCCTTTGATCCTCAGACAGAAGGCTAAAATGAAAAGAATAAATTTTATGTACAAGGGAACATAGAGGCCTAAATATTATTACTGTGGCAACACCTGAAAACATTAAGATGTTCTTAAAAAGAGGCTTTTACAGTACTTCTCAATACGACACACACACTTGCTGCATGTTTACACGTTACTTTAAACTTTTCTTACTCTCTTATTAAGATCATTTGATTGAATTCCTTCCTATTGATACCTTTAACCAGAGATAAGCACACTCTCATTCCCTTCTCCTTCATATAATGGAAGGAGATAATTTTTAAATTAATTTTTCTATTGGTAGTCTGTTGTTTTAACATAAACGAGGGGAAAAACAAATGCCTTAAGAGTGATGAGTGAAGTTGCTTATAAAATCACTGAATTCCCGTGGTGCACACATTGTATGTATTGCAGAATATAATCCAGATTTAGAAAGTTCAGCTATATTAAATAGTCATGGCAAATTCAATGTATTTTTTTTATGCTAGGAGAGGGTAAGCAAATGTCCTGGCATTAATGCCTAGAAAGAAATTGTAGCAAGTGCAAGGAAAGCAGATTTCTAACTTACCAGGTTCCACATTTTCAAATTCATGAATGCAGAGTTCCTCATGAACGTTGAGTTGAGAGAGAACAAACATTTTAACGGTTGCAATTCCTGCTGTAACAGAGTACAACCAGACTGGTGGTAAACCATACCTATGTGTGATTACGGGAAGAGGAAACCATAGCCAGGGAGGAGTTGCTCGCATCAAGCCGGCAGTCCTTAAATACCTCACAAGCCACAACTTCAGGTGAGTGTAGATTTCTGTTACTGATATTCTCAACCTCCACTTAACCAAATAAATGCTTTTGTGAGTTTTAGACTAATGTACGCTTATTTATTAAAATAATTTACAGAGACACTTGCACACAGGATGGGAGGGGGAAACTGCCGTGAACTGAAATCACGGCAGGGGCAATCATGTGAAGCTCCACTCGTGCATGAGGGGTTTTTAAGGTCATTAGCCCATTTCTGCTGTGATTTCACTCATGGATTACAGGGCTCAAAATCCATCCCTGTCACCCATGAGTGAAATCACGGCAGAAATGTGCTAATGATGTTAAAAAAAAACCACAGACATGAGCAGATTTAGTTCCCACCCACCCCGGTTTCACGAGCAAGTGGCTGAAGATGAACCATCCTTGTAGTGCCAGTGGAGTTAAAAAATTCATTACACAAAATGGCCTCATCAGGAAAATTTGGCAATGTTTTCTTTTGTCTTTGTCTTCCTGTCAAAGTAAAAAAAATTGACTAGTTATAGCCTTGCTAGGTAATTTTCAGTATTGCTAGTCTATGAAAGGGGGCAAATGTTGTTTGAAATACACAAACGCAAAAAGAGAGAGAAAAATAAATTTTGTGAGAGAGGTGGTAAGGTGCAAACCGCCTTTGGGGAATGTAAATAGAGCAAGTAAACATTTCATATGGGTCACTTGTGTTTATAGAACTTATTTATCTCAGGTGTCACTCAGCACATTGTTGTTGTTGTTGGAAAGATTTGTGCTTTATAAGTATATAATTCTGATTGCTCATGGGTCTTCTTAAAACGTGTTCACAGGATCAAGTGATAAGAGGCAATAAACCCTTTACATGCTTGCTTTCAATTCCACAAGTAGAGCAATTGCCTCAAGGCAAAAAAGTATTCTACCCCTCTTACAAGTGTGGTTAATCCAGGTGTCGTCTGCCCGCTAGTCTGAACAGATATGAGGGTGGGGGTTATGCTCCTGAAGCTCCTGATTAATAACCCCTTATCACCTGCTTCTCTGAACAAAGCCTTATGAGCTGATTTTTGTAACCCCAGCTAACTTTGTCCCCTATCAGAATTACTGGGTACTGAACTGGCAAAGCAAACAACAGACAGTCTAGTCATCTGTTGTGGAGGCCTACACGGTATGTCCTCCGTAAAGCACCTTATGCATGAAGGTGGAGACTTAAGGCGACATTCGTACAAAATGCTTAGTATGAAAAAAAAAACTTCCCCCCTGCTTTATTTTTAAATCCCAGAAAGCAAGGTTTAACAATTGTGCTTAATCCCTTCACGTATATTTTCATATCATGTATATGGATTAATTGGCCTGTCAGTCCACCTTAATTGCTGTAGGAGGGAATAGAGTTGATTTTCCCCTGATTGGATGAATCACCCACTGCCTCCTGGTGTCAGGTAAGTGCATTGTTGAAAATGAAAACAACAAAAAATGCAGCATAATGAGATGCCTAACCACGGCAGTATGGGCAGTGACTTTTGAAGTGGGCCAAGCGAACATGGGGACAATTAAAATACACTAATACAAACTCTGTAAAAAATATACTGTAGGCAAGAGAACAGTCCCGTATTAATGCAGTCTGAGTGCTGTGGAGATGACAAGCCTACAGGCATCTCAGCTGTACTGCACCATCATAGCCATATGGCTACTGATTGGTCTTTACTGGAAGGTGCAGAAGACTGAGGAGAGAGTGAAGAGGTGGAGATAAAAGCAGCAAATACTAGGAGAGGAGGATTGGACATACATTCCCCCCTCCCTTTTTGTCCACGGTTCTTTGATCCCATACATTACACTTTGGTAACATCTGTCCTCTTACTCTTGAATAGCACCTGTACTCACTTGATACATTTTTTATTAGGCCTCAGAGCTATGCTGCTTCACAAAATATAAACTTGGATGCCAAATCTTCTCTTGTCATGCAGGTTCACAGAAATAAAACCAGGCTGCCTGAAAGTCACGCTGAAGTAAAAGGATGCTGTGAAGAGGAGTGCAAAAACTGAAGTTTCAGAAATACTAGTAACTTTAAATTAAAGAGATGCAGTAATTATGACTTAAAGAACAATATTTTATTAGAAATTGTTACAGCTTGCTTTATAGCAAGCGGTGTTTTGGTGCATGCTTTTTCTAAAAAAAGAAGAAAACAGTGGAGTAAATATTATTTCCCCCTAATTCTAGAGGGAAAGACCCTCTTACAGCGTTCTTGGTATCAAAATCACAGAGAAAGAATGCTGCAGAACAAGACGAGTTTCCATATGGAAGCCAAGGTCTCCTGTCCAAAGAGTGCTTCCTTCTCAATGAGGAGGTGCTTTTTAATAGTTATTGATTCTGAATTTGTATTTACATTTTAAAATTAAACTGGTTTAGGAATGTTGTTGTATGGTTTAGAATCTTGGTAGAGATTTTTCCAAGTAGTTTATGCAGTCATTTTTTTCTCTTAAAAAAAGTTAAAAACAAAAACTGGGCTTATATAATAACTTATTTTAAATGGTCTAGAATGGTTTAGAATTCCCTTCCCATCTCATGGGTATGTTTATGACAGAAGCAGAAAATTCAACCTCTGAAGCCTCCTACTTTCTTCGAACACTTCCTTCAGCCTCTACTACCCCACCCCAGACTGCAGGCTCATATAGCCTTATGCTTCCACCACTATGTTTTGCTCCTCCAAAAGAAATCATGATGATCATGAGTGTTGGCAAAAGTGCCTGATGGAAACATGAACTTCATTTGAGATCAAGTAGTTCAGTTAGGGCTTAAACGAGAATGGATTTCATACTCGTGAGAATCGAGAACCCTTAGTGAGATCTCAAGATGTTCTCGCTAACGGTTTAAGATCTCATGAGAGTCTCAGTTTGTTGTTTTTTTTTTAAAAAAAGCTCTGTGCATGTGAAAAAAACGTCGCCACACCTGTTCTGTGCATGCGTGGCTCTTTTCCAAAATGGTGTGGGCCATGTCAGCACCATTTTGGAAAAGGGCAACTGGTCTGCACATGCTGGAAACTGGCTGCCCTTTTCAAAAACAGCACCGACATGGCCCATGCTATCTTGGAAAAGGGCTGCACATACACAGAACAGCTGCAGCAGCCATTTCATACATGCGCAGAGTATTTTTTATTTTTTTGAGAATCTCGTGAGAACAGGTCAAGAATTGGCTGATTCTTGACTCATTCTCAATCTCAGAAATCTTGTCAAGAAACCTGTTCTCGATGAGATTTGTAAGATTACCGAAAATGAGTGCACCAAAGAAGTTGGTCTAAACAAAAATAAATAAATACCATGTGAACTTCTTTTGTCTCCATTGTTTTTACATTTGAGACCAACATGATAACCATTCTCTCTCTTTGTACTTCATTGACGTTCAGTGGGAGTAGGACATCAAAGCGTAAAAACAGAAGGGAAGTTAGCCTGCTAGAGCCTATGTTGAGTTCATACAGCCCCCATGCACCCACCACTCACATGTTTAGTGTGCCCAACATAATAAATGGGCAGCCCCCCTGCCCACATTTCACGTGGTTATAGCAGCCTCCACTCAGTGGCACCAGCGATCTCCCTGTCCCCAGGTCGCTGATGGGGAGAGGGGAGCCACGGTCAAGCCCAGGGCCAGTGGCAACTGGCAGAGAGAGGAGAGTGTGACCAAGCCGGGGGCCTCTGATAGCCGGCAGGGAGAGAAGAACGTGATCGTGCCTAGGGCTGCTGACTGCTGGGGGGTGGGGGTGGGGGTGGGGTGGAGGAGAGGAGAGTGGGATTGTGCCCGGGGCTGCTGACAGCCGCCGGGGAGAAAAAGACAGCAGGCTCCGGATGCGCTCTACTCTCCCTGCCGGCTGTCAGCGGCCCTGGGTGCACGGCAAACCTAGCTGATGGGACATGGCCACATGGGTGCCCATTAGCCCAGATTTGCCCGCATGATGGGGCCACAATGTCCCCGGACACCATTGTGGGCCATGGGCGGATATGGGCTAACATTTGGCGGCCACCTAATAAATGAGTGGGTGGATGCATACCTGGCAAGGGCTAATGTGAGCTGTCACGTTAACACCCCAAGTTTAAGATCTTTTGAAAATCCAAGACTAAGTCTAAATGATGGCATCTCAAGAATAAGGTAAACTTGCCTTAATACACAGCTTATCTCCTTATTCTCAGCTCTACTTATAAAAAGTGCCAAAATCCATGTAATACCCCCATTGGATCAGTGTAGAAATATACATGGTGTGTTTTATTTCCCATGCTCTGTTATGAGCTTTTTTTCTCAGTAAAATGTGGAGGTTGCTTTTACATGTGGTATTTTAAATGCATCTTCTAGCAGCTAAACTGAGGATGTTTTACAATGGTAATTCTCAACTGGAAAGGTAATGCGTGCTGAATATTTTTATATACTTATCAGGGCTTCTGCATTTAAAAAATGTTTTTGACATATATATTTATTTTTGGCAAACAGAGTTTTTATTTTCAACAAAAGCCTTAACTCAGAACAACTTAAAATATACTATTTTATTGATGCAGCAGCCTTAAATTGAGAGAAACGTTTCCTTTAAGATAGTTTTAAAATATTTGCTATATAAACTGTTTTCTTCTAGAACAGTTCTAAGTTGTATACTAGACAGAATGTTAATATGTGAATGTGGAAGTTACTGCCAGTAAAATTTTCAAGCCTGGGTGTGTCTGTACACACTCAAATGCTAGAATTTGTACGCCTGCTATTACATTTATGTGAACAAATCTTGTGCAAATGGATTTTACATGTTAATTCATTATGGGGTGTGTGTGTGTGTGTGTGTGTGTGTGTGTGTGTGTGTGTGTGTGTGTGTGTGTGTGTGTGTGTGTGTGTGTGTGTGTGTGCATGCACAAAGCAACGGTGAAAAGGGAATTTGCATAAGCAAAGCTTCATGCACACAAATAGAGGTCCCTTTCAAAATAAATTCTCGCAACAGTTACTAGCTACCAAACTCAGCCTTGGCCTGCCATCCACAAACCAGTAAACGGTTTGTGCATCATGGCCTTTATATTGTCTGGATACTATATATTTATCTATAACTGCTACAGAGTAACTAATTGTATACTGCAAGGGTATAGTTAAGTTGTTTTACACGAACAGATACAGTTTATACAGTGCTTCTTTACAAAAGTAACCAGACAAGTAAAAGGGAGAATGTCAACAGGGATAAACTTTTGTAATATCTACTGTGGTTTGTGGCCAGGCGTGCACACACTTGTCCCACTTCTTCCTTTTTGCCCTGTTCTTGTAGGCAAAGCATTTAAAGTATAAGAGAATTCTGTTCTTCAGGCATGTAAGGGCAGGGTATTTTTTATGTGACTATATACCACCCTCTAGCTCCTATTGAGGTCAATAGCAAAACTTCCACTGAAACCTGAAGTCCCTGATTCAGCAAAGCACAAAAGCACAGACTTGGGTCTGTTCATACATGTCCATGAAAACACTTACGAGCCTGACTTCAGTCGCATACTTTCTGCTCATTGAAGTGGAATTGGATGTATGCATGTGTTGAAGCATTTTGTGATGATAATGGCCTAAAGCAGAGTAGAGAGAGTATATTTTGATTATTATTTTTAAAAATATCCTGAGTTATTGGCCAGCTTGTCTTATCAAAACATAGAAATTGTTTTAGCCTTTATTTAGGGATGCTGGTAGATTTACACTTTACCCTACTTTTCCACTTGTTAATGGCTTCTAAAGGGTTGATAAATCATTAATGTATAAACATGTTAGAGACAATGTGTAAATGATTATATGACTAATAGGAGAAGGTTTATAAACAGTCTGGACTCTGACCATCTGTGATCATTGATAAACTCTTAATCATTTATTAATCCTTTATAATACATCTGTAAATAGAAAATTATTATCAGTTGGCAGTGGATATTTTATAATGGGAAGAACCATTAAAAAAGTATACTTTTTAAAAGGTATTTTTAAGTAAGTTTAATTTTATGACTTTTACACTTTGTGATGCCCTTTCAATAAGAAATCAGTGACATAATTTTTATTATGAAAAGACTGTGCTTTTTTATATTTGTGCTTGTAAATGACCTCTCAGATGTATTTCCATCAGCACCCATTAATTACTTGCATTAGACTGTTACAATCAGCATGCCTCAGTTTATTCTTATGTAGAGATTAGTGCCACCTTTCTTTGTAAAATATTTGTTTTTAAAGCTCACTCAATTTACTATATTAGGAAACAGCTTCTGGACTCATGAGAACCCCTCCAATAATACACTTGTATGTGCAGTGGAAGAAAGCATGTTTTAAGAAAAGTTTGAGATACAATTATTTACTAGTTTATTTTTTCAGGTTTCTGAGAATTTAAAGATAATGAGGCAAAGCTGATTTTTAAAACTTTTTGACAGTTTTACAGTTCTTCTCTAATTATTTTTCTGTTTATTGTGGTTCAATTTCTTTTGAACTTACAATATTTCTTGTACCTAGTTAAGAGCCTCTTTAACACAGTCATAGTGATGCACTTCTGAGGCTTGAGGGTGGAGGACGTTTGCAACTTTTGAGCCCCGTGCACAGTATTAAAATTTTCTAGACTCTGCTTGTAAAGAGATGGTTCCAGTAAGCCTATGCTATCTAAGTGCTGATCATTGCACGTACTCTGTGGAACTTGTATTCTAACTAAGGTTTTACTGTGACAATGTGTAACTTAACCACATTGGTATCTTATCTCTCTGTGAAATGTGCGTATGGAAAGGAGTAGTCCCAACATTGGTGGTATTAAACAGGTGTCATTGTAAGACACGGAGTTGGGTTCTTAAGTATTAACTGCGTTAGTAGTGTTGGTTAATTTTAAAGATAATTCATGCTTCTACAGTGTCCGCCAGGCCCTCTCTGAGTAAAACGCACTGAATACTGGAAGAGTACTTTGACTTTTTACTATTTCGTGGTAACACATTTATTTGTCATTAAATATGAAAAAAGAGAGAAAATGGGTTATCTCAGCTACTCACCAAGATGTTGATGATCGTGTTGTTCTATTACCTGTCAAAGGGCACATGAAAAAAATCCAGTTGTTGTACCTACCAGCTGTAAAAATTATTAGGGCCAGTAAGAACAATGGAGGATATACATTTTTATTTAAAAAATAATAATAATCATCAGAGTATGAAACAACGAACTTTTAATGTATATAATGTTGTAATTTTGCTGTAAACGGTTGTTTTTTTTAACTGGAATACAGATTTGTAATTTGCTTTTAGGATTTCTTAATGTACAAATGAAGTCTAGTTTAATAAAGTGATTCTACCACAATTGTTTTCACACTCTTTATGAAGGACATTTGTCTTAATTTTATATAAAAAAACAAGCTGACTACTGAGGTACAAAGTAGTGAATTCATAGTATAATCTTGGGACTATGTATACATGGTCATTGTGTGCCCAGCATTTCTGAAAGTCATGCATCTGTTTGGCATTCCTTTTGTGTTGTTTTTATTATTTTATATAGTGCTAGCGATGTACCCGGCACTGTGCAATCAATAGTTACTAAAATAGCTAAAAAGAAAATAGTTTGCCCCACATCTTTGCAGACAGTCCTCCAGATGGGTAGCTCCTCTTGACCGACAGGGGGCAGAAGATAATAAGACAATCTGCACATGCCTACTGAGCTACCCTTGCTCTTATCACCAGTCTGTTTCTCTGCCTCGGACTGGCAGGGCGCGTTTTCTTTGTCACTCCATTGGGAGCTACTGGTGTTTTGAAGGGCACTCCCAGTCCAGAGACAGAATAGACTGGGTGCTCTCAACGGACCCTTAAGGGCAACTTATTCGTGCCGAGTCCCTGGAACCGGAACCGGGCCCCTGGCCAGCTGTTACCCGTGAGCAGGGAGCCGGCACCAGGACCTGAGGACTCCCCGTTGCGGCCATGCCTCAGCGAGCCTGTGCCTCCCCCGTCCCGAACGGACTCTTGCAGGGCATTGAGTCTGTTACACTGGGCGCCCCCTCCCTCCCTTGCAAGGGCGGCACTCCTGGCTCCTCCCATGCAGCTGCGGAGGGAGAGAGTGACAGGATCATGGATCCCAGCCTTAGGCTGGAAGTAGGTCCATTCCGTCTTTGGGAGGAGGGGAAAGATATGAGTGATCCTCCGGCTGAGGAGGAACGCCAATCAACCAGTCAGACCCCTTTATTGCCCTTAATTATACTGTGGGTAAAATGCTGGACTCCCTGACCTGGCTTTGTGACAGACAGGGCAAGTCAAAGAGAAAGGGATTCAAGGGAAAAGATAAGGCTACTGGGCCAAAAAAGAGGCAGTTTAAAAAGGCGAGAAACTCTCCTCGTCCAGCAGGTGGCGCTGCTATCTGCATCTTGGAATTTCCTCAGCCCTCAGACAGCTCCGCTGAGGAAGTGGGGGAGTGACAAGCTGGCCGCTGATTCCCTCAGCTTGCTTTCAGACTTGGAGGCTGACTCTATGCCCCAGGAGTCTGATTTGGAGGAGGGGGAGTCCTAGAGACCAGGACAGACAGTTCCCCTCCCAGTATAGAGAGGAACTTCTCAAGTTGTCAAAACTCTCCACCTGCAGGAAAAGCCTTCTAGGGGAGACTCCTCAGACTCTGAGGAGGAGGATGACAGAGACCTAATCCCTTCTGTTCAGGCTAGGGATAAAGAGTTGCCCCTTGACAGAGCCTTTGAAAAATTGGTTCTGTCGGAGTGTAAGTCCCCTGGGAAGGTTTTTTAAATTACCAAGGCCCAGGAGGCGCTTTATTCCTTTTCCAGAAAAAAGGATGGCTTGTTTAAAAACCCCAAGGTGGATACTGCTCCTGCCTCCCTTGCGAGGAAAACAGTGTTTCCTACTGAAGGAGACTGTTTCCCAAAAGACCCCATGGACAGGGCCATAGAGGGGGTCCTGAAAAGGGTTCTGGATTCCACCGCAGCCTCTCTTCGAGTAAACATCCTTTCCTTTTATGTTGCCAGAGCTATGATGTCTTGGATGCACGAGCTGCAGTCCTCGCACATTTCGGACAAGAAGGCTAAAGTTCTCTCCTCCCGCGTCATGTTGGCAGTTGCTCTTTTGACTGATGCCACCACGGACGCTCTCCCCTGGTCTGCCCGTTCCCATTGCACGCACCATAGCGGCAAGGAGGAGAGTTTGGCTACGTTCCTGGCAGTGAGACCCCACAGCCAAAAGCTTGCTAGTGGAGGGCCCCTATAAAGGGTTTAAATTATTTGGATCTTCTTTAGACAAGGTGCTGGCCGATGCCACCGATAAAACTAAGACCAAAACTCCAACAATTTGGTACAAAAAGAAAACCTTTTCGCTCTCCAACCTTTCGGTTTGGCAGCTCCTCTCCCTCCTTTGCCAGAAGAAATCAATCAAACAAAAGAGACCCCGGGCAGCCCTTTCGTTTTAAAGGGCAGAGGCAACGTGGAGCTGACAAATCCAAACCGAAAGAGCCCATCCCTGGTCAGTCCAACAAACAGGCATGACTGGCAAGGGGACGTGGAGATAGGGGGCAGACTTCAAGCTTTCTCAGCCATTTGGGAAAAGTCAGTCTTGGACGCCTGGGTATTACAAGTGATTCGCCAAGGCTACTCAATAGAATTACAAAGGCCCCCCAGGGAACGGTTCTTGCCTTCCCCAGTCTCCACGACCCCCTCAAGCACCTCGTCATGTCCACGGAGCTAAACAGATTAGGGTCCTTAGGGGCCATAGAGAGGGTTCCTCTCAGGGAAGTCGGCCTTGGCCTATACTCGATAATCTTTCCATTGGCCAAGAAGTCCGGCCAATGGAGGGCCGTTCTGGATTTGAAAGCACTAAGCAAATGTGTCAGACCTCAGAAATTCAAGATGGAAACTATGAAATCCATCTGCCAGAGCCTGGCGCTGGAGGATTGGATGGCCTCCTTGGACTTGAAGGAGGCCTATTTGCACATCCCAGTTATTCCAGCGCATAGGAAATGGCTCCGCTTCCACTACGACCAGGGCCATTGGCAGTACAAGGCCCTGCCATTTAGTCTCTCCTCGGCCCCTCGAACCTTCACCAAGTCTCATCACATTCCTAGCAAATCTGTGCAGGCTGATACTTACCCTTATCTAGACGACCTCCTGGTCAGGGCTCCTTCCCAGGACAGGGCTTTGGCGGATGTTGCCAGGGTGATACAATACCTGAATCACCACGGCTTTATAGTGAACGTCCTCGAGCCAACTGGTTCCCAGCCGCAGAATAGAGCATCTGGGGGTGGTGATAAATACTACTTTAGACGCCATCTTCATTCCCACAAAAAGGCAAGAAAAGATCCGCTCTTCGATCTACTTACTGAGAGCCAGTCAACGCTTGAGGCTAAAAACTCTGGTGGGGCTATTGGGTCTCCTGGTATCATGCTCCCAGCAGCTCCAGTGGGCCCGATTCAACCTCAGCAGCTGCTCAGGCCTTTTCAAAGAGAGCTCACGAAAGGGTACAATTCATGAGTAAGGATTCCAAACCACCTAAAATCCCCCATGTCCTGGAGGTTGGAGAGGGAAAGATTTGCAAGGGTAGTTCCCCTGGTGGAGCCCCTCAGAAAGATCCTCACCTCGGACGCGAGCTTAACAGGTTGGGGAGCTCACCCTCAGCCCAGGGCCTCTGGTCCAGGTCGAAGGCGACCAGGAGTATCAACTTTCTAGAGCTGAGAGCAATTCGCCTCGCTCTCCAATACTTCTCACTAGTTCTTCTCAATTCACAAGTGCTTGTTTACACAGATAATATGATGGCAAAAGCCTATGTGAACCACCAAGGAGGCTCAAGGTCCCCTACCCTCCAGGCTGAGGTCAAGAGACTTCTGAACTGGGCTCAATCCCATCTTCTGTCCTTAAAGGCGCTGCACATAAAGGGCACAGACAATTATCGTGCAGGTTGGTTCAGCAGGAGGGAGGTAGATCCCCACGAATGGTCCCCAAACAGGGAGGTCTTCAAACAGCTGGTTCTGTCCTTCGGCTCTCCGGTGATGGACCTATTTGCCATCCCCGAGAATGCACAAGTAGACCTTTTCATGACATGTTCTCGGTGCCAGGGAGCGATTAAGACAGATGCCCTGAACCACAGCTGGCCTGCGGGGCTCCTGTACGCCTTCCCGCCCCTTCCCCTCATTGCAAGAACAGTGGCAAAAATAAGGAAAGAGAGGCCCCAAATTATATTGGTGACTCCATGGTGGCCGAGGCGTCCTTGGTTCTCAGACCTCATGGAACTGAGTGTACAGGACCCCATTTCTCTTCCACCCAGACACGACTTACTATGCCAAGGTCCTTTATTCCACGAGGATGCAAATTCTCTAAATTTGACAGCCTGGAGGTTGAGCACCTAGCCCTTGCTTAGAAGGGGTATTCGGAGGCCATCCTTAAGACACTCCTGGCCTCGAGGAGACCGGCCACCAGGTGTTCCTACAGGGCAACCTGGAAGTTTTTTTCGCTGTGGGTAGTTGCAAGGGGTCAGGACCCCTGTAAAGCCTCAATTACCCACATTTTAGAGTTCCTTCGGGCAGGCTTGGACAAGGGTCTCACGCATAACACCCTAGCTCGACAAGCGACAGCTCTAAACTCGGTGCTGTGTGCTGTTTCCAACAAAGAATTCTCGGCACACAAACACATCCGTCAATTTCTAAGGGCAGCAAGACACTTCTCCCGGTGGTCCATAGGTGCCCATCCTGGGATTTGAATCTGGTCCTCAATGCTCTGACAAAATCCCCCTTCGAACCCCTTCATCAGGTATCTCTCTATATGCTATCCATTAAGGTGGCATTCTTGATTGCGGTGACATCAGCTAGGAGAATGTCTGAGTTGGGCGCTCTGTTGATGATTATGGAAAATACAGAAATTTCCCTCCAATCAGTCACCCTCAGATTAGATGAGGCCTTTATCCCAAAGTGTAATTCTCTCTCTTCCAGAGATCCCAGGAACTGGTGCTTCCTTCTTTCTGCCCTAAACCAGTGCACGCAAAGAAGAAGCTGTGGCACACCCTGGACGCCCATCGGGCATTAAAAACGTACCTCTCATAGACTCAAGGCTTTAGGAAATCCACAGCCCTTTTCGTTAATCTGCGGGCAAGCCTAAGGGGTACCAAGGCTTCTAAGTCCTTGATATCGAAGTGGGTTAAACAGGCGATAATTGAGGCTTATAAGGCCAAGGGGAAGTTCCCTCCCTTGCAAATCTGGCCCCACTCTGTGCGGGGGGCAGCCACTTCGTATGCCCTTAAGGCAAGAGCCTCGTATGATGAGATTTGTAGGGCCGCAACCTGGGCCTGTCCATACCTTTGTCAAGCATTATAAGATCAACACCTACCAATTGGCGGATGCAGCCTTTGGTAGAAGGGTTCTACAGGCGGTGCTAGATCCTTCTGGCGCTATTTGTTCCCACCCTTAGGGTTCCTACTGCTCAGGTGTGTCCCATCCGGAGGACTGTCTGCAGCAGGGGGAGAAAAGAGAATTGGTCACCTACCTCTGTGAATTCTTTTCTTCTCCTGCTAGGCAGACAGTCCTCCGTCCCCACCCAAGCAAACAGCGACTTTGGCTAGTTTGGGGTGTGTGTGTGTTTTTTCCCTTTCCTTATATTTGACGTTCTCCATCTTACCCGAAGTCCCTTATAAATGGTTGGTTCTGTTGAGCCTTATCTCTTCCCTGGTTTCAGAGTTCTTTCAAGTTCAGGGTTAGGTCTGGTCCTTTTCTAAGTCTACAAGAGACGGTCCTCTGCTTGGGACTTCTTGGTGATAAGAGCAGGGGTAGCTCAGTAGGCATGTGCAGATCATCTTATTATCTTCTGCCCCCTGTCAGTCAAGAGGAGGAGCTACTCATCCGGAGGAATGTTTGCCTAGCAGGAGAAGGAAAGAATTCACCGAGGTAGGTGACCAATTCTCTTTTCTGTGTATTGACCAGATGTACAAGCCACCTTTCCCACCTACCCACAGTGAACCTGATAAAAACCCAGCTAATGCCAAGAGAGCCTTATACCGCATTCGCACTGGGCAAAACGCGTAGCGTTTGCCTCCTGGGGAAAACTATGGGAGGCAAATGCTGCACATGCTTTGTCTGGTGGAAAAGCAAAGCCACATGGCTTTGCCTCCAATCATGCAAAGGTTACACTTGGCTATGTTACCTGACCCGGTGAAACTCCTGATGCGGAATCTCATGGCTGGGAATCTTACACTTATCTCCGAACGTGGGTGTGGGGTAAAAACGTCATTAGCCGTGTCCTGCGGCATTTTCTCTTACGAATGACAGGGCTCAAAATCCAGCCCTGTCATTTGTAAGAGAAAATGCCGCAGGACACGGCTAATGATGTTTTTACCCCTACACCCACGTTCGGAGATAAGTGTAAGATTCCCAGCCGTGAGATTCTGCGGGCTAGGTAATATGGTCAGGTGCCCTTAATCAGGATGCTCCAGAGAGAAAGGCGGGAGCATCGCAAATTTGGTATTGTAAAGACTGAACGGCTCCATTCTGTTTCCTGTTACTGCTTAAAGGGTAAGGATAAAGTGGATTGAGCAGGCTTTTATTGCTGCGTATTGCTGTGTATTCCAGCTAGCAGGTCACTCCCACCTAGAATGGAAGATACAGTAAAAATGTGCTTTCTTTTCACAATAGGGGCTAATATGAAAAGTGAGCCAAACTGAACTATTAGGCAAAAGTCTGGCTGACTTTGTACTGATGAAACTCTGAAGGGAATACCCTGGAATTTGTTTTTATTTAGCTGACAATGCTTGCCTCCCTTTGGGCTCTGTTGAGCACTAGGATATTTTAGAGGAAGTCTATTACAGGGAACTCTCTAAACCAGCTTTTTCCCTTCCAGAGGCCACTTTAAAAATTAGTACAAGCTCCGAGGGCCACATAGAAATTAGGGGCGGGGTGCACTCAGGAAGAGAAGACTCCACATCACAGATGTGTGCCATAGATCAGTACTCTGTCCTTGTGCACGTGCCCTCACCTATGCTCCTTTACCCTGAGCTCAGGGTACATACTGGATCCACTGGCCAGATCCAGGAACAGGAAAGGAGCTGAATAAAAACTAGCCACGGGCCACACTTGGCCCTTGGGCCTGAGGTTCCCCACTCCTGCTCTAAACACTGCTTGAAGATTAACTTGCCTTTTCATTTATTGGAAACATTTTCCAAAAGTTTTTTTAATTTTCATTTTTTTGGGTCTTCAGTTCATAACTTTAAAAGCAAGGTTCATTGCAGCATTCTTGCCCACAGTGCTCTTTGAAAACTCCCTACATCAATATTATGCTCTGTAAAGAAGCAGTTTAAAATGAAATTTTAATCACTGCACACACAAAGCTATATTAAATATTAGTAATTACACTTAAGCTCTTTGTATTTTTCTTTATTGCTATCCGTCATTATTGCACTACTGACAGCAGAAGTTGCCTATACAGAGTCACGCAAACCCAGGGCTGGAGAACTGCGTTCTCTGACTCAAAAGGCAGATGAACAGACATAAAAGGAGAAGAAGGGTAAGTTAAGAAAAACACCCTTATGACTCTACCCTAACCAATCCTGAGTCACCATGACTCTTTTGACCTATTGCAACCTGTGATGTACCTGATTCTGACATGCATAATCATTAGTAGTAAATGTCATCTGTCTAAATTGAGGAGGGCAGCTTTTTGAGACTACATCACTTCTCCAAACTGGACTCTTCCCCCACCGCTACCCAAAGTAGTTCCAAACCCATTATGAAAATGGATAGTCCCAACAGTTCAATAACTGAACAATGAGTTATTTATTTTTATGTGATATTTCCTTTAGTTTGTGTTTCCACTGATCTACAGGCTTTTATCTCTACCGTATATAACTTTAGTTGTAGAAGATGAAGCGGAGGATTTGCCAATCTTGTTTGTAGAGAACTGGAGTGGCTGCATCCTGTTCTGTAGCAAAGTAGGGACTTTCAGTCAAGCTGCGTAGTTGCAGAGTGGCAGAATATACAGGATGGAACGCAGACTCTACTGAATCCAATGAGGAATCTCCCATTAACTTCAGTGGTGCTATGAATTTATTGACAGAGCTCTGCTTTATAACAAGGAACTACTTGGTACACGCAGAGCATCTCTCCTACCACTAGAGGTCCCAAGAGATATACAGCACACCAGCCATAAAACCATGCCAATGCCAAGTGAACTTGTCTTAGTGGAATTACATTTACCTGATAGGGAAGAAGTGTCCAAATAGGGGTTACACAGAAGTGATAAATAGACGTCATTCCAGTTAACTGAGAACAGAATCAACTCAGGAAGGTCAGAGTTCTAGTTTCATGTTTGCCACTGAGATCATGTAGGACTTTCCACATTAGCAGCCTATCTTTCTGTTACTAATGGAACACTTTTTTTCGGGGGGGGGGGGATAGGTAGAGAATCCCGGTCTTCCTGTGATATGTTGTAGAGAGGCAGATCTAAAGTAGTGTAATTAGTATTTTTCCAAGCAAAATGTCAAAAAGTTAGATACCTTAGAATTTCTGAATAGGACCAAGGAATAATCTTTTCCTCTCCTCCTCTTCCCCAAATGAAACTGGTTCCTACATGCAGATGTTGTATTTGTGCGCATATGGTTGACCCATGCGCGAGTAAAATTATTGTGGATACACTGTTAAATTTTGCTCAACTGACTTCCACAAATTACTCATGGAATTATAGAGCTGCAGGTTCAGCGCTGTAGTTTAGGTGTCTTGTACTCTAAGTTAAAATCACAAAAACTCTACTCTTCATAAAGATGATTTATCCTACCAGTTTGAAATTTTGTAGGGAGGACCATTTGGGTGAGGGGTAGAATCTTTCCAAAGTTCATGGAAATTGGATGAAAAACAAGAAATTTATAGATGTTTGAAAATAGAACGTAGACTTGTTTTTTCTGTCTTTTGCAATGGTTTCTCTTGACAGGGAAAAGTGTGTTTAAAGTTGTCAGTGTCAATACATAGAGGTGTTAGAAAATTCAGTTGTGCATTCTAGTTCTTGCTTTAGTTTACAGTTTGAAAACTGGTTGTGTAGTTTTTAAGTTCTGACATTTTGCAATTCCCATGTTATCTATGGAGAGAGTCAGTTTTTAAAGTTATGTCAGGATTTCTGAAATTTGACAGAAAAAGCCAAATGCTGGGACTGCAAAACTTCCATTGCACAGATTCCTCCTCGCCCAGAGCAGAGCTGGACATTCTTGCCAATGGGAGTCGGGGTTCGTGAATTCAGTGGGTGGGGGAGGGGGGGAGTAAGGGCTAGTGGGTTAGAGATGAGGGGCTGGGAGCTGGGTTTCCTGTGTTCTCGGGGAGGGGAGGGGGGGTTATGGGCTAGAGAAGAGGAGCTGAATAGAATAGAATATTTATTTACGGCAATAAGCCAAAAAACAAGTAAAAATACATATATTAATAGCAAAATCACCTATAAAGCTCTTCACAACCTCGCTCCCCCCTACCTCTCTGCACTTATCACCCTCCATACTCCAGCCTGTGCACTTCGCTCCTCCTCTGTCCCTTCTCTCACCCTTCCACGCCTTCCCTGCTCCCCTAAGCGCCTTCGTCCCTTCTCACTTGCTGCCCCCCATGCCTGGAACTCCCTCCCTGTCCACATCCGCCTTGCCCCCTCCCTTCATACCTTCAAATCTCTCCTTAAAACTCACCTCTTTCGCTCTGCTCTGTCTGACTCTTTATCCTGCTGAGCCACTATTTCCTATACCTACGGTCTGTTTACCCTTATCCTTGCAACATGGACCTGTCTGCTGTCATTCTCATCGTAACCAAGCCACTTGAGACCTCGCATCTTCATGAATGTTGGACCCCTTGTCTCTCCCTCTGTTCCCCTTCCTATGTCTCTCCCCCAGCTCCTGTCTCTCAGATTGTAAGCCCTAGGGGGGCAGGGACCGTGTCTATTTTATTACTTTGTAAAGTGCCAGGTACACTGCTGGTGCTATATAAATGTTTGTTAATAATAATAATAATAATAATATGTACAACATACATTGTCAGTTGATTTTCACGTATCTCAGCACATTATAACATAATCAAGCACGTGGATTTAAATCAACAACACAAAAACGTTAATGAATGAATTTATTCATTATTATTATGCGTAGCCATTGGCCATAGCATATTGATAATTACAATTTACAAAATACAGCCATTTACGTAATAAAAACAAAGAACCATAAAAGGTCAACAAAAGGCCATATCACATCAATGTAACACCCCACCTACAATATACATTTATACAAGCCCTAGGAATAACATAATAATTCATTAACCTAGGAATTTATACAACAGGAATTCATTAATCAAATAGACAATTTTATACATATGTGAATAAATATCCCTCAGGAATAAGGTACTGGATTGACTTAAATAGGTTTAAATGCCAGAAAGTTTTCCCCAGAGCAAATCATGTGGATCAGGAAGCTAGCCATGTTTTTAGTGACACACCTATCCGTGCTATCCAGCAAGAAAGAAAGAATCATAAGTTCTGTCCGACCCGGGAGCTTCTCTAGATACTCCCCCAGAAACTGCTGCCTCGGCTCATCGTAAAGACGGCAGTAGAGCAACATGTGCCCAACTGTTTCTACTGACTGCCTATCGAACGGACAAAGCCTAGTACTGAAGGGGGTACCCGCCAGACGCCCCTCCATGACCTGCGATGGTGGCGCATTACAACAGGCAAACAAGATTAAATTTTTGCCTCGGGGAGAAATTTGCGTCTGGAGGTAATAAGCCATCTGGCCCTGCTCAGGCACCAAGGCAAGGTACAGGGACATATGCGGGGAGGCAGCAATTATACCCCTTTCTCTTTGTCTGTAGATGTCCCAAGCCCTAGTTTTAACCTCCCTAGTAAGTGTTACCAAGGGCTTATGGGCCAAATATTCTGTTGACAGCCCCATACGCGCCAGAGAGGCCTGTATTGGGTCCTGCCAAGGGCTATGATAACTGTCCTTTCCTATAGCCTGCAGTAGCTCAGAGGAATGAGTATCTGTCAGCTTGCACCACAACCCAAAGGCACGCTCCATAGCAATTTGTTGCCAGCTAAGCTGGCCACATTCTGCTCTTAATACTGCATTCGGCGTGCCCCTAGGTGCATGCAAGAGGCCCCGAAGAAACCCCGCCTGAATTGAATTTAAATTTTGGGGGCAAAATGGAGCCCCGACTTCGGCCCCATACAACACCTGGGCCCGAACATTTGCATTATGTGTCTGGATGGGGGACAGAACCGCCGACCTACCTGCCCGTATGAAAAAAACCAGCAATGCTTGGGAGGGGCCCTTAGAGTTCAAAATAGCACGCTGTATATGGTGGTTCCAAGTTGCTGTCTGATGGAACAAAAGACCCAAATAACGATAGCTAAAGGCCTGGTGGAACTTTTGCCCCATTATATCCCAGTTGTAGGTTCGCCTCTTAGCGGTGAATACCACTACCCTTGATTTGTGGGTACTAATGGTCAATTTCATCTCCTTGCAAAAAGACATGAAAGACACAATCTGTCGTTTAAGCCCAACCTGGGTTTGGGATAATAGAACTACATCGTCCGCAAATAAAAGGCATCCTATCACTCTATCTGCTATTTTAGGAGGAAAGAACCTTGGGGCTGCCACTAGAGATGCCACGTCGTTGATATAATAATTAAACAGGGCTGGTGCCAACACACAGCCCTGTCGGACACCTTTCGTAGTACTTATGGGCGAGGTCAAATATCCCTGGCTATTTAGCTTAACAGAGAAAGAAGAGTGAGTGTATAAAGAGCGGATTAGATATAGTAGCCGCCTATCTACAGTTGAGTCCAACAATTTCTTCCACAGGAGTGCCCTATCAATAGAATCAAATGCTGCCTTCAAATCCAGGAAGGCAGCAAAAAAGGACCCATTACGGGTCTTATACTTACAAATGATGTGGTAGAGTGCTAAACGTAACTCGGTAGTCGAGCGCCCTTGCTGAAACCCAGCCTGCTCAACGGCAATTGTTTTCTCCTCCACCAGCCAATTGTTAAATCTGCGCAAGAGGGACTTAGCATAAATCTTTGCGACCACACACAGAAGACTGATGGGCCTGTAGTTGGCTGGGTCACTGTTGGAGCCTTTTTTAAAGATGGGGATGATGATCGCTATTCCCCATCCTGCTGGTATGGCCCCTATATTATTAATGGCTGTTAACAGTGCAGCCAGTACCGGAAACCACCAGTCCCTGTGCATCTTGAGAAATTCCACATGGATCAGGTCACAGCCCATAGCTTTCCCGTTTTTAAAGGAGTCGACCAATAGTTCTATCTCCTCAGTAGTAACCGGTGTCCAGGAAGGCCCCAGATTGTTATTATCGAGGGGAAACTCCCTGTCTTCATTCCCTGTGGTGGAATTAAATAGACTTCGGAAATGCTCAATCCAGTAACTTGGTGAGACGGGAGAGGATACTAGCGGAGGTTTACAAATAACACTGGCATTCACCAGCCTCCAAAACTCCTTGCTATTTTTCTGCTCCATCGCCACCTGCAGTCTATCCCATCGTTCTCAGTCAAATTCCCTTTTCTTAGTTTTTATGAGGTTCCTGTATTCCAACTTGAGTACATGGTAGAGAGCTGGAAGTTTAGTTGCAGCTGATCTCCTGTACTCACTATAAAGGGTAGCCAATTTTGCCTTAGCTATCTTACATTCGTTGTCAAACCAGCCCTTGTTATTAATGCTGGGGAGTTGCCTCTGGGATCGCCCTGTTCGACCACACGATCCTGGTCGAAGAGTTTTTAGGGACCGACCACAGTCTGCAATTAGCTGGTTATATAGTTCCACTATATTAATGCTCTTAGTAGAGGCAAGGAGAGCTTCCCGCAAATGCTGGCAATCAGGATCTGAAATAATAGAATCTGGAACGCCTGTTGGTATCCTTTCCCATTGGATAGAACAGTGACATTCCAACTCATCTAGGTCAGCATTATTGTTGCCCATAGGGCCATGAGGCAAAAAGGGAGTTACACCCAGTACAATAACTAAGGGAACATGGTCACTGGCCAAAATTGACCCTACATGGAAATCCAATAGATATTGGATAACAGAAGAAGAGACCAGAGCAAAGTCAACAGTACTGGACCCGTGGTACCCCAGGTAAGTTAACTCCCCCCCACCCCCAGTGTCTCCAAAACCTGACCCATTTAATACATATAGACTGGAAGATGTAATAAAATTAGCCAGTTGAATGCCTGATGAATTTATCCTAGGATCTTTGGAGATCCTGGATGAGAGTCTACCATATGGGTCCTGTGGAAAAGGATCACAGTATCGCAACAAGTCCTGGTCACTCGCCCCCAGCCTTGCATTGAAATCACCAACTACTAAAAATAGCCCTTCCGGATATTTATTTTCAAGAGAATCTTCCAGCTCGGACCAACTGGCCTGCCTGAAGGAACCTGCATTGCATGGAGGGATATAGACTGATATTATCACCCAAATAAATTGACCCATGGAAAGGATGGTGGCCAAGGCCACAGCTTGTACTTCGATTACCTCAAGTTCCTGATACCTTAATGTATCAGAAATAAGAAGGCCTATACCACCACACGGATGACCTCGGCTATTGTAGGTACTTGCTGGGAGGTCATAAGCCTTATAACCCTTAAGGATCAATGGAGATGTAATCCAAGTCTCTTGGATACTAATGATATGGAACTTCCCTATATACCCCAAAAAATCGGGGTCATTTTGTGCCTATCCCAGCCCGCCAAATTCCAAGAGCATAAGTTTAACCCTCCAAATGGAGGGCCCGAGTTTAGTCAGGAGAGAAGGGAAAAAGAACCACCACTATCAAGGCCAGGTAGGACAAGAGGATCCTTAGTTGTTTGAGATGGTATTGGCTCTTGGGCCTGGACTAAATAATCTGGTTCTGTAGTAAAATCAGGTCCAGTGGATGTGTGTTCAACCTCAACAACCACCAAATCCGCCTCCAAATCAGGTAGACCAACATCGGTCCCTCTTTGGATAGGAGGCGAATGGACGTCTCTATCCAATTCAACGTGATCCCGTGGCCATGACCATGTTGATATAGGGGGCTCCAAGCCACTAGGTCCTAACTGGACCTTAGAGTCATGCTGGTTTAACCCTAGGTTTCCCCCAGTCAAGGGGGAAATAGACGGCACAACCCCAGCCCGAGGCTGGCAACCCACCCCAACATCCAGTGTTCCATCAGGGATGTATGCCCCATGATAAGTAACCTGGGTAACAGGTTCCATCTGGGATTCCAGGGGCAGAGTGTCTTAACTGCAAGGAAACCTGATTTAAGTTCCCCCTGGCCATTTGGCCAGATTTATAAATATCAGTTTTGCTGGATGGTTTAACAGATACTTCCTTGTGAGATGAAAGAAGTAAAGGGGTTTTAACAGGGTTAACATAAAGCTTAAAAAGAAAGATCCCACAGGCAGCAAGTAAATGGGTATACTGGCTAAGATCATTAACTATTGAGGGCAAAGAAAAATGAATCACCGGCTGATAGGAGTATGGGGCAGATGGCAAGGTATAAAACTTAAGTATAGAGCCCAAACCAATGGGTAAGCCTGTTATACTAGACAAGTGTCGTTTAATGCTATGCTTGGATAGCCAATAAGGTAGATGCCCTGAAGACAATGGGATAACTTTCAAGACCAGCCCCTGGGGATCCAATTGCAAGGAGGATGTTTTGTTATTTTTAGATGACCAAATAAGATTAACCCCAGGAGTTGGAATCTGTGCACAAATATCATTATCCGTACCTTGGGTTCCTATTGAGATCCTGGGCCGTAGAAAGTCTCTATTCTGGGAGCTACTAGCACAGAATAACTTAAAACTATCCATAAGAATCCCCAGCTGGCATCTTTGCAGCTCAAGCTGCATATTTATACTCTCCAACTGGGCATACAGTTTGGAGCCTAAGCCCCCTATTGAGAAAGTTTGATCAGCCAACTGGTCCAGAACACTAGGTCCCCGGTTGTTACCAGCGGAGGGAAAGAAACCCCTAAGGTCCTGGGGATGATGATCTAGAGGTGTACCAGGGGGTAAGAGCTGGTAGATGTTCAGCAGATCCCTGCCATTCATGCTGGTGGGCCTCCAGCCCTGTTATATTCTCTGGGCTAGCCTGGGGACCAGTTCCATACTGGGAGAGATCTACCTCTGGTGCCCTCAAATAGTCCTTTAGTGATGATTGACGAGCTTTGGTTTGGGCTCGAGTAAGCATCCCCTCCTTCCCCTTTCTCCTACCCATTGCCAATACCAAACACACAACCTCAATCAGTTAGCCTCGGGAGGTCAGGAAAAGCAACGAGGAAATAGCCCTAGTCCGGCAAGCGCCTAAGGCTGCACACAAGGGCGCACACTTCTGCGCGACGCCCTTAGGCGCAACGCACTGGCATGTGCCTACGGCACCGCCGTAGCTCCAGCAGCACTTTTCAAGTCCCAGGGGAGGTATCTGCACAGGTGCCGGCTCCTGGGATGATGGTAAGCAAAGTGTTGACAGCTGGGTCTCTGCTGCAGTCAGGGCACTCAGGACTCAGGTGATAGCTGTAAGGGGGGGGGGGAAGCCCTCGCCAAGTGCTTTCACCACTGGCAGGTCCTAGAAGCCTCACCCCGCAACCCTACTTCCCCTCTGGTCACACACGGATAGCCCCAGTGGCATTTTTCAAGTTCCAGGGGAGGTATCTGCGCAGTCACCGGCTCCTGGGATGATGGTAAGCAAAGCGTTGATAACTGGGTCTCCGCTGCAGTCGGGGCACTCAGGACTCAGGTGGTAGCCGTAAGTGGGGTGGGGGAGGCCTCGCCAAGTGCTCTCACCACTGGCAGGTCCTAGAAGCCTCACCCCGCAACCCTACTTCCCCTCTGGTCACCACACAAAAACATTGAACTTGTCGCATGGCTTGCCTTGGGAAAGCCAGGAGGGCCCTAGGCCACTCTTCATTCAGTGCTTTCAGACAACGACCCTCCTTAGAGCGTGAACTCGCAACCCATAGGGTAATAAAACCCACTAATAACCAGCATCATCTCCTGCGCCTAGGGGGGCAACAGCTTTATTTCTTTTCCTGACGGCAAGAAACCACCTTCTTTTCAATTGTGCAGCATAGACAAATTTTGCCAATATAATCAGTGTGTCAATTGACATGTCATACATTATATTTGCAGTTTTTTCATGTACATCCCTGTCCTCATCTATTCTTTCAGCTGTAACCAACCATTTCTTCCTCTCCTCCTCGAAGAAGGGACACTCCCATAACATATGGGCAGTGTTTTCTACTTTACCCCGATCATAGGGATACCACTTTTGCTCCAATGGAATCCTAGTCCACCTTCCTTCCTGTACCATGGAGTCCAATTGTGAGAACCTCATCCTTGTTAATGCCCATCTCAAATGGTAGAAGGGCAATTCTAGATACCGTGGGGGTGTGTCAAGGGCGAAGCTGTATTGGTTGAGTAAGATATGTGTCAATTTTCCCACCCTTGCTCTATCCTCCTGCAAGGAGATGTCTACCAAATGCCTCAGAATGAGTTCTTTGTCTGACACCATGAGAATTCGGTCTGTGGATACAGACAAGAATTCTAAACCTATTCTTTCTATTTCTCCCCTTACATCCCTAGTCCAGGTTTTCCTCCCCCTCAAATAATCCAACATTTCCAGATAAATCATTTTGGGGGAGTGGCTTGGCGCAAGGGCCTGAACCTTGATCCAGTATAACAGGACCCTCTGTCTTGCTTTGGTCCTTATGTTCACCACGCCTGCTTCAAGCCTAACAAGTGCTCTGGGAGGTCAATCTTTGCACCCCTAGAAGTTTTCTCAAGAAAACTCCTACTGGCTAAGCAGCCTTCAGTTTAACTCTTTGCGCATGGTCCGTCCATGTCAGGGATCGATTGAAAGTGATTCCCAAATAGGTGAAGGCTACTACCACTTCAAGTTTGTTGTTTCCAATAGCCTACCCTTTTGTTTTGTTTGATTCAAAGGCCATTACTTTAGATCTTCCAACATTTATTTTCAGAGCGTTTTCTTGTGCATATGAATTTAATGCATCCAACATCCGTTGCAGTCCAATTTTACTCAAGGACAGAAGTGCCATATCGTCTGCATACAGAAGGAAAAACAATTCTCCCCCAACCGTATTTAGGTGATGATGGCACTTATTTCAAAGCATGGGGGTCAGATCATTTATGTAGAGACTGAAAAGTGTTGGTGCTATTACGCACCCCTGCTTAACAACTCTGATGAAAAAAATTTGGTGAGTTCTCCATTTGCACCATATCTTATACATGTCTTGGTGTCTGTGTAATAAGCTTGTAGTAGTAGTAGTAAATTTATTATTGGCACCAACTTTCGTCTTGGCCGAGCATAACAAACAAAACAGAATAAGTACAAAACAAAACATCAACAACAGCATAGCACTTAGTCCTATATCAAGTCACAAGGCACTAGTATGGATACAAATAAACAAATACATAAATACATGAGTAAACTTAGCAGCACATTAATATAAAAAGGTAGAGGTTAGGAATAGCACATATTAGAACCAGAAACAGAATGAAAGACTAATACCACACATTGCAGCCAGGAGAGAATAGAATTAGAAAACCAGCCGGCAAGCAGTTTAAATAAAAATCAACTAATCCTGCAGCAGCCGCACACATTCTCTCATAATGAGTAGGCAAAAAATCGCTACTTCTTTTATCACCCGCTCATCACTGGAAGCAAACGAATAAGAAATTCTATACATAGATGGAGTATATTCTTTCCCCATCAAAATTGGGGAAAGCCACGCAGACCTAATACAGTCATAACAGGAGCAAATAAGCTTCTATTATTTTGAGCAAACTTGGGTCCATACCCATTTCTCTCAGCTTATACCATGTTGGTGGGTAAGGCAGCTGAGGCGATGGAGAAGAGGAGCTAGGAGCCAGGACTCGTAGGTTTTCTGGGAGGGGACTGGGGATTGTGGGTTTATTAATTAATTAATTAATTAATTAATTAATTAAATTAATGATTTATATCCTACCTTATCCAGCCTCACAGCAGCCCCCCAAAGCGGTTTACAGAAGTTAAAACAAGTAAATATATATATAAATATATAAAGATATATTTAAAAGGGTGGTTGTTTTTTTTTACAAAAACATTAACTACAATAAAAAGAGGTAAGACCCACTGGCTAAATAATCCCATCCCCTATCCCTTTACCCCCCTCCCCCAAAAGCCTGGATGAACAGCCTGGTCTTACAGGCCCGGCAGAAGACCAACAAGCTGGGAGCCAGGCAAGCCTCCACTGGGAGGGAGTTCCACAACCATGGTGCGACCACCGAGAATGCCCTCTCAATCGTGGCCCCCCAGTTTACTTGGCGGACCTCCAAGAAGATGCCCCCGGTGGATCACAGAGATCGCTCCAGGGCCCAGGGAGCAAGGCGGTCTCTCAGGTAGGAGGTGCCCAGGCTGTGTAGGGCCTTAAAGGTCAACACAAGCACCTTGAATCAGGCCCGGAATGCTATACGCAGCCACTGCAGAGCCCGGAGCACTGGTGTAATGTGCTCCCTATGGCCCATTCCTGTCAGGAGGCGGGTCGCGGCATTCTGCACCAGCTGCAGCTTTTGAACCGTCACCAAGGGCAGCCCGACGTAGAGCGCGTTGCAGTAATCCAACCTAGAGGTGATGAACGTATGGATGAGGGTGACCAGGTCAGAATTTGAGACATATTACTGGATCCTCCGCACAAGATGTAATTGGCGAAAGGCTTCCTTTGCCACTGCCTCCACCTGACAATCCAGGCGGAGTCCAGAGTCCAGCAAGACCCCCAAACTCCGCACTTGCGGGGTCAGCGGGAGGCAGGTCCCCTCCACAAGCTGCCCTACCCACCAACATCATCTCTGTCTTATCAGGATTCAGACTCAGTCTGTTCAGTCTCATCCAGTTGCTCACTGCTGTCAGGCACTGGGAAAGCACTGAGGGCGTTTATAGACGATCCCGCTCACAAGCGGGATCGTTCAGTTGCGGGATCGGGCACCCGCCTTCCTCTTTACGCCGTGTCTGATGCTCAGAAGAGCATCAGACATGGCGTAGAGTATTTGTGTACATGTGTGCCTTTCTGCGCATGCGCACTCGCCCAAAGAACCAGGAAGTGCGGCGTGAAGCCGGCACAGCGGCGATCTGCCTTTAANTTTGTGTACATGTGTGCCTTTCTGCGCATGCGCACTCGCCCAAAGAACCAGGAAGTGCGGCGTGAAGCCGGCACAGCGGCGATCTGCCTTTAAGGGGGCAGGATCGCCGGCCCAGCTTCACACGGCACTGATCCGGCGTTAAAGTGCGCCGGTGGATTAGACGAGCTGCAACAATGGTGGCTGATAAAGGGATCAGCCGCCATTTCCGCCTCGTCTATAAACGCCCTGAGACTGCAGGACCTGGATCTGCTGAAAAAGAGAGGTATAGCTGGGTGTCCTCCCACACCAGGGCTTTGCAGACTCTCCCCATGCTGGGGAATGCAGTTGTGATTCTGGGTCATGGAGTACATGGAGCAGTTTGTTTACACACAGCAGGTCAATGATTGATCTGCTTTAGATTCTGGGGAAAGAAAGCTTTCTAATGTGATCCAGATATTGTGTGACCTGGTTTAATCTTGGATGAACCAGGATTCCTCTTGTATTTGCAGCTACCTTCTACTGCCTGATAAGGACCAAAGCCAGTAATGAAATCTTCACCATATGCACGACAGAGTGTAGGCAATAGGGAGGGACCAATAACATAGGAGTCATTGTCCCCAGAGGTCAGCTCTGTGCAGCTCCCTTTTCAAAGTAAGCGTGTTTTCAGACAAGACACTCTCCACCTCCCACCCACCCACTATACATGTTGCAGGGCTGAAGTGTTGTCTCATGTGTGCCCTGTAACATATATAGTGGGTGGAGACTGTCTTGTTTGAAAACGCCCTAAATGTCTCAACCTATTTTAGATTTGAAAGAGGAAGGCAATCTGGATGGGTTAAAAATTCAAGGCACAGACAGGTTCATTTCCTTGTTTTAGTGAGAACATCTGAAGGAGGTAGAGTGGGGAACTTTAAACTCTAGATATCTGGAACCCCAAGAGCTGGGTCCAACGAGGTCAAGCCCATTAATCTCTCTTGGAAAGAAAGTACAGGGGTTTGAGGGTAAGTCTGGCTCCTTGCCTAGAGTGCATCAGATACTCAACTGAATCTAATAATTTACTGGAAATAGAATATCTACACAAAAGACCACCTAATGGTGCTGATACCCATAACATCGAGAGTGTATCCACCAAGTCAAGTTGACTACCTCAGGCTGAAATTAATATGAACTCAACTATATCCATGGTTTCTTGGAATATAGCAGGCTTATATAATAAGTTGGGTGATAGGGATTTTAGTACATTCCTAGATAAATTTGATGTAGTCCTTCAAGAAACATGGTGTAGTGACCCCTTTTTTTTGGAAGGGGTTTGCATGATATTCTGTTCCGACTGTACCCTCGCTTTCTGGGGGACGCCCACGTGCAGGTCTGTTGACCTTAATAGCGAACAAATTAGGATGGACTACTAGAAAGTTATCTAGTTATGCTGATATATGCCACACTGTTGAGCTAAAAATCCCCTTTTCTTCCTCCTGGATTTTTGTCAATGTTTATATTCCCCCTTATTCCAGGAGGAAACAAGCTTTGCAGAATTGGAATCTGTTTTACTCTTATACAGAGGTCCTACGGTCAGAATAAGCATTGGCAAGGTTTGTAATAGCAGGTAATTGTAATGCTCGAATGGGGGGGTGTCTCTGCTGGGAAGATGAGGACTATCTACTTATTAACAAAATATTGGGGTTTAATCTCCCAGAATTCAAGGACTGGAGTTAATTATTCAGGGGTGAGGTTACAGCAGTTACCATCCGATTTGACCCTTAGATCAGTCAATGGATCTTTCCCCAGTCCTCCTCAGCGGATCCCACATTTATATCAAGACTGAGTTCAACTACAGTAGATTACATCTTGCTGGATCCTGCTCTTTGGTGGGAGATTAGAGATTTTCATATCCTTCCTTGGCCTGGAAGTGATCACTTACCATTGTTGGTACAATTTCAACTGGAGGGAGTCCATAATAAGATGAATTCTGTGGTTGGAATAGGTCTGGATAATCCTCCTCAGTGGGGAGACAATCTTACTCCAGTCTTAGTCAACAAAAAGTTGAGATGGGATGGGACCTCAGTAACTAAATTTAACTCTTATTTTTCACAATGAGGAGCTAACTGAATTGAGGGAACAGATTATAACGGCTGAGGAAAGTTAATATGTGTTCAAGCTTTGTCAAAGTTGTTGTGTATTACATCCTTATTTTTTGTCCCTCTCACAAAGTGCTCCTTGCAATGAAAAACATCTAGGGGTGCCCCATGGTTTGACAAGGATTGTGCCGCTAAGAAAATTTTTTGGATCAAGAGAGCTAAGCTTTTGAAGAACTAAGATTCCTTTCATTGCTCTGATTATCTAGATCTCTGAAGAGAATTTAAAATTTTACTAAAACAAAAGAAAATTTAATATAGTATTGTCCAATGGGAGAAATTGAGGCATGCTATGATTTCAAAAGGTGGTAGAAAGTTTTGGCAAATGGTTTCTATAAGGCCGCTTTTAGACGAGACAAATTTGCGCATGATTGGTGGGAAACGTGCGTGTTTTAATGCTCGTTTAAACACCTAAACCGTTTTAAATGCGCATTTGCCATGATCGTGTAAAAGCCCAAACTATTTTGAATGTGGTTTTTAAATAATGCACATTTTTTAAAACCGGTTTTGGCATCCCCCGATCATCAAAGGGGCTCAAAACCGGCTTTTAAAAATGCGCATTATTTAAAAAACACATTCAGAACGGTTTTGGCTTTTACACGATCATGGCAAATGCACATTTTAAACGGTTTAGGTGTTTAAACGAGCATTAAAACACGTGCATTTTTCACCAACCATGCGCAACTTTGTCTCGTCTAAAAGTGGCCTAAGTTCTGGCAAATATAATAAGAATCTTGAGGCAAATATTAATTCAGATCAATGGGTGAAATACCTTTCGTCTCGGTTTGCAGATTCCCATGATAGCTTGGGTGATGAGGTTGTGTATCCCTCTAACATCAATATGTCCCCCTATCATCTAATGGATGAGACCCTGTTAAGTCTTTTTGATTTGTTAAAATACAACAAAGGCCCTGGCCCAGATGGTATTCTTGCTGAACTTTATTTGTTCAACAGGAATTGGTGGATTCCAGTACTGAGTATTTGGTTCAATCATTATTGATACCTGTGAAATTGCCAATTCTTAGAAGGGAAGCACTGTTGTCCCTATTTTCAAAAGAGGTTTGAAGGATAACTTGCAGTTTTACCATCCAATTAGCTTAATCAATATCTCTGCTAAGATTTTTGGCTGACATTTGCTTATCCGTCTCTCAAAATGGGTCGAGGACAATAATATTCTCCCTCAGTACCAGACTGGCTTTTGGGTGGGATTCCTGTGACTATCGAGCACATTTTTTCCAATCCGTATTTGAGGCATAAATGTCATCCCTCAGTAAATCTTAAATTTATCTAGCATTCATTGATCTAGCAGCTTCATTTGATTCTGTTCATCGAGGCCTTCTGTGAACAAAATTGAGTTGTATGAGTATCCTCCCCTCCTTAAACTTCTAGTTGCATATCCTACGGAGATGGCCTCAGGTGCATTGGGGTCTGTCAGGGGAAACAACGTCTCCTAATTTGACAATGATGGTTCCCTTCCTTATGTTTGCAGATGACACAGTAATTATCTCAAGAACTCCAGTGGGATTACAGAGGGTCATCACCAAATTTGAGCAACTATGTTCCCTTGGTAAACTCTGGAACAATTATAACAAGACTAAAATTATGGCTTGGGGTAGGAGGACTAAAAAACATTCTTGGTGGGTGGCTCAGAATAAAATAGAGGAGGTCAAATCCTATAAATATCTGGGAGTTTGGTTATCTGTCGATATGGACTGGAATTGCCATTTACAATCAACTAAGAGTAAAACTACCCAATCCGCTTGGGCAATCTAGAAAGTTTGATGCCTCAGTTGCTAAATGCTCCGTACAGGCAGCTTTAAGGGCATTTGAGGCTACAGTTAATTCGCAGATTCTTTATGGTGCGGACGTTTGGGATCATGCAGTGAAAGAGGATATAGATATACCGCAGAATAAGTTTCTACGTTCTCTCTTGGTTCTTCCTCTCTCTTTTATGATTTCTTCCTTGAGACTAGAAACAGAATTGGATTCTATTTATACTAAAGTAGTCATCTCTCTTAAAATTTTGGATGAAATTATGGTCCTACTCACCACTTTGTTTGGCCAAATTACGTCTTATCAAAGATATGACCTTTGAGTCATCTAAGCAATCCCTGTGGTTGGCTTTTGCCAACTATATGCTCTGAGCAGAAGGCCTGGGTGAATTTATATTTCTCATCTCTAGTGACCAACATCTTTTTACAACTAAAGATAAGTTATCAATGGTACAAAGAATACAAGATATGGCTAGGCAGAACGACTTTGCTGTGGTAAGATTTTCTCGTCTAGCTCCATCATGGTGAAACATTATTGGGGTATAGAAAAGTATCTGAAATTAGACCTGAAGTGGAATCTGAGAAGGGCCTTGATTCTACTTAGATTCAAATTGATGCCCACTGCAGTGCTAAAGGGACGCAAAGAGTGAATTCCACGATCTGAAAGATGCTGCCTGAAATGTCCTGAGAGTTTGGAAGATTTAGTCCACAGTATGCTGTCGGTTGTGGAATACCGTGTCTAGGTCTTGTTTATTTCTGAGAATGTGTATAGGATAGTGAGCCTCTTTTAATGTTTTATTGTCCCATATTATTAGAGCTCTGCCTGAGGAGCCCTATATGGGAATTTTAATTCTATCAGGGTAAGAGGCATTACTATTATCTGTGTTTTAAAGGGGGGTTAGGATGGGTTGTGTTTATGATGAGAGGAGAGGGCAAGGGGATTGGGGTAAGGGGAATATGGTCACACACCCCCTTGGTGAGAGGGGGGTGACACTGGGGGATGGGGGGTTGGGCTCCCCCGTGAGAGGGGGGCATATATGCGATGGGGGGGGTGAGAGGACTCCCGGTGAGAGCGGGAGATCAGGGATGGGATGGGAAGGTAGATAGGATAGGGGGGCATTGGGGGGAGGATGGAAGCAGCCAATGCTGCCCAGTGAGACGAGGGGGCATTGTCTGAGGGATAGGAGGGTGGGGGAAAGGGGGGAAACGGACTCTGCTGCCTGGTGTGATGGGGGGCACTGCCGGAGGGATAGGGTTGTGGGACCCTCTGTGAGAGAGGGGGTTCCGGGCAGGGGGAATGGGGAGGTTGGGAGGGGGCTCTCCCTCGCATTCCTGATGGGACAGCTGGGGAATGGGGGGGCCTGGGGGGTCAGCTGGGTGTGTGTGCGGCTATTGGGGTCGTGATGGGCCAGGGGAGATATTGTCTCAGGGGGAGGAATGTGGAACTGGTAAGGCGGGATAGGTACCTAGTGCACATCCCACTTTCCCATCCCTCAGTGGATGAGCAAGTGGAACAAGGTCAGGGGGCCCTTAACCCAGTTTTGGTGCTCTTGAACGCGAGGTCAGTGGCAAATAAGGCAACAACAGTCCAGGAGGTGATCCTGGACTATGCCGCCGATCTCGCGTGCATCACAGAAACCTGGCTGGACAATGAATCGGGGCCTATCTTGGCTGATCTTGTTCTGGCCGGGTATTCTGTGCAGCACCAGCCGCAGTCGGAGGGACAGGGGGGGGGTGTAGCTATGATTTTTAGAGAGGGGTGGTCTGTGAGGAGGTATCCAGTGCAGACCTTGGTAGGCATTGCAGGTCTCCATCTTGTGTTCGATTTGGAGGGGACAGTGTGGGAGTGCTTCTGGTATACTGTGCACCTACCAGTACGGCAGCCTCCCTGCATGCTTTGGCAGAGGCAGTGTCGGAAGTGGTGTTGCATTTCTCCAGGATGATAGTCTTGGGGAACCTCAACATTCATGCTGACGCTGTGCTCGGGGGAGCTGAGCGTGAGTTCATGGCCGCCATGGTAACCATGGGCCTGTCCCAGAGGGTCAGCGGCCCGACACACCTTAGAAGGCATACCTTGGACCTCATGTTCTGTACGGGCCTTAAGGCGGGTGCTCCGTTAATGGGGGAGATAACAACTGTGTCCTTGTCATGGACGGACCATTACCTCCTACAGACCTCCCTTCTAGTGCATGTCTGCCCCCGGAAGGGTGCTGGACCCATTAGGATGGTCTGCCTCCGGAGGCTGATGGACCGGTGCGGTTTTTAGGTGCTCTGGCGGAGTTGCTCTCTGACCTTGATGACCGTCTTATTGATGATCTCATTGAGCTATGGAATGTCTTGCTAACAAAGGCCATCGATCAAACGGCCCCCAGACGTCCGCTGCCCAGACGACGGCCCCGCAGACTGCCTTGGTACTCTGAGGAACTGCGGGTCCTGAAGCTAGAGGAGCGGCAGTTGGAGTGACGGTGGCATCGATCTCATGCTGAAGCCAACAGATTGTGACACAGAGCTAGTTTACGAGCCTATGCCATGGCTATGCGGATAGCAAAGAGGAAGTTCTTTGCTGCCCTCATAGCGGCCACAAAATCCCATCCAGTGGAACTGTTCTGGGTGGTGTGGGGGCTGGTCAGTCTGGTCTCGCTCAACCCAGGGGTTGAGTCATCTTCTGCCCATTGTGACCTTTTTTTTTTTTTTTTTTTTAAATTTTCTTTTATTTTATATAACATTGTAAACAAATTCAAACATTCAACTGTGGCTATAACATTGTAAACATTAAACTGTGGTTACAAAACGTTTTTCCTTGGTAGTGTTTCTTTGGGTTCAGGTGGGCCTTTTACTTATACATAATAATCAAATAAATATGTTCTTTGATCTTCAGGTAGATCTGATTTTGTCATTACGCAAACACAGGGGAACCATTTTGCAGCAAAAGATT
>QEPC01005573.1:472747-483532 GCA_003113815.1 Sphenodon punctatus | reverse complement strand
TGTGAAAATGTACCCTAAATGTCTCCTCTTCCTTTTGCATTACAAACATGCAGGGCTAATGATTTTTTGCAGTTAGGGTCTATTATATCTCTACTAGGATGGTGGAATTTAAGAGGGTTTGTGAAAAAGTCATTGGGATTCAGTGGGATCCATGGCTCAGATCTGGATTTTGGCACTACTGTAGTACTAGGATGTCCAGGATTTCTGATTTCTTCTGCCCAGTCAGTATGAGTGTACATATGTGACTTGTAGCTGGACAGTAGGTTCACTTTTCCCTTCCCAAGCTCCCACCTCTGTGAGTGCAGGGGTTTCTATTATACGGGAAGGAGGGTTTGTGGTAGAAAGCATGTAAAACGTCTGAACAGTAAGAGATGTTCAGTCTTTGCTATTGCTATCTTTTCTTTCACTGCTACTTAGAAGAGAATGTTGTTGGGTGTGCCTTTTCATCAGAGTTTACTTTTTTCCTCACAACATTGATAGCAAGGTGTTCAAGGATAAAATAACTCCAAGTGGTAGTGCATGGAGAGTAACAATGGCACGGGAGAGAGCGTGCATGATCAGCTGCTGCTGCTACTGCAGCCGTGCACTTGTGCTTCACACGTGTGCCAGAGCGCCACAACAGGGGCCCAACTCCATTTCTTGTCCCTGGGCCCACTCCAACCTAGCTACGCCCCTGATCGGTGATGCCCGCTGACGTGGTGGGGGTGCTTGGGGCTGTTTGAGCCACCTCTTGTGAACTAGATCCGTGCCAGTCCTGACTGATTAAGAGCTGCTGGGAGACATTGGGGCCGGTGCTGGCCAGGGTGGTCAACGCTCCCTGCAGGAGGGCAGAGTGCCGAGCTGTCTCAAGGAGGCAGCAGTGCGGCCTCTGCTCAAGAAACCGTCGCTTGACGCTGACTCCCCTGCCAGCTATCAGCCTGTCTCTAACCTTCCCTTTTTAGGGAAAGTTATTGAACGGGTAGTGGCTCAGCAGCTCCAGGGGCATCTCGACCACGTTGGTTATTTTGATCCTTTGCAGTCTGGCTTCTGTCTGGGGCATGGCACTGAGACAGCACTTGTGGCCTTGGTAGATGATCTTCACTGAGAAAAGGACCGGGGTCGATCGACCCTATTGGTCCTTTTAGATCTGTAGGCAGCATTTGATACTGTTGACTATGAGATGTTGGTGACGCGCCTGCGGGACAGTGCGAGGGTGGGCGGAATCGTTCTTGAATGGTTCCGCTCATTCCTGACTGGAAGAACTCGGTGGTACTCAGTGATTATTTTTCATCTTATTGAGACCTCAGGTGTGGGGTCTCGCAGGGTTCGGTTTTGTCACCTCTCCTGTTCAATGTGTATATGCAGCTGCTCAGCGAGGTGATTAGAGAGTTCGGGGTGAGGTGTCATCAGTATGCGGATGACACCCAACTGTATCTCTCATTTTCAACTGATGCAGGCCCGGCTATCTCGATGCTTACCTGGTGTTTGGCAGCTGTGGGGGACTGGATGAGGGCTGACCGATTGCGACTGAATCCTGACAAGACAGAGGTGATATTAGTGGGTAGGTCAGCGGAGTTGACAGCTCCATCGATCGATGGGGTTTGCCCTCTGCTGACATCCCAGGTGCGGAACCTGGGGGTGATCCTCGATGCGCAGCTCCGCCTGGATCTCCAGGTGTAGGCTGTGGTGAGGAGTGACTTCCGCCAGTTACATCTGGTGCGGCGGCTTCGGCTGCTGGTTTTGGTTCTGGACCTGGCCACGATCATCCATGCTTTTATTACCTCTCGATTAGACTACTGCAACACGCTCTACGTGGGGCTACCTATGGTGACGGCTCGGAAGCTGCAGCTGGTGAAGAATGTGGCGGCCTGGCTCCTGGTGGGGTTGGGCCGCCGGGGGCACATTACACCAGTGCTCCGATCTCTGCACTGGCTGCCAATAGTCTTCCGGGCCTGATTCAAAGTGTTGGTTTTAACCTATAAAGCCTTACACGGTCTGGGCCCTGCTTATCTGCGAGATCGCCTCACTCCTCGGGTCCTGGATCGGCCCCTACAATCGTCCGGGGGTGCACTGCTGGAGGTCCCCTGGGTTTCCTGGGGGGCCACGCAGGGCATTCTCGGTGGCCACACCCTTTGAATTCCCTTCCGGTAGGGGCGTGTCTGACCCCAGACCTTCCGGCCTTCCGTAAGAACTGTAAAACCTGGCTGTTCCGCCAGGCGTTTGGTGAGGAAGAGGGGTAAGGGTGGGTGAGGTTGGGGGGGGGGGGGGGGTGGGTTAGATGTTCATTTTTAAAGTTAATGGTGTTTTATGATGTTTAAATTTTTTAAAATTGTTTTATATTTTATATGCTGCTGTTAGCCACTCTGAGCTGCTGAGGCGGGGAGAGCGGGATATAAATCTTGTTAAACAAACAAATAAATAAATAAATAAATGTTGGACTGTCTGCTGTACAAAGATGTTAGGAGTAAATATATCCTTCCCTTCCCCTCTGTATTAACTTCCTTTTCAAAACAAGAGGAAGTGGTTTGGATCCTACAACAGCATAATGATGATTTTCTAGTTAGGCTAGCTCTGTTTGCATTTAGAGCGGAAGAACTATGCAGAAAACGTATATTGCCCACTGCTTAAATATACTGGGCCTTGTTAATCATTGGGTAAAGACTGAGAGAGCCTCATTAGTCTGACAGGAGCTACAGGAGCTAAGGTAGTCTGCTCTTATTCTCCGTGTAGGAGCTAGGATGGAGCCACAATTCCTCCCATTGCTTATGCTTTCAATCTAAGGGGCAAAGATTGAGAGACCCTTATTGGCTCCATGCTACACTGCAGGAGTTAAGGTAGTCTGCTCTTATTCTCCCTCTAGGACAAGGGTGGGGAACCTTTTCCCTCCCGGGGGCCACTTTGAAAGGTTGCACAAGCTCCGAGGGCCACACAGGAGTTGAGGCGGGGGTGCTTAAGGGATGCACTCAAGATAAGGAGGCCCCAAGGCATGAATCTGTGCCATGTAACTGTCCCCTATCCTTGTTTGCATGACCTCATCCCTGTTCCCTTCCCTGGGGCTGAGTTTTTCAATGATTGGAGGTAAGAACTGGATCCAAGGGTCAGATCCAGGCACTGGGAAGGGGCCACATAAAAACTTGCCATGGGCCACATTTGGCCCCTGGACCTGAGGTTCCCCATTCCTGCTCTAGGAGCTAGAATGGAGTTATAATTTCTTTATTATTTAAGGCTTTTGGTGGGCTTGTATTGTTTTTTTGCATGATAGCTTAGAGCTCGTCTTCTGTCTAGTTTCCATTGTATTCTTGCTTGTTTCAACCCATTATTTAATTTGTATTAAGTAGATTGTACTTTTCGATTTTGCACTTGCATCTAAGATTATGGCAAAAGCTGATATGAATGAATTAATTCAATGCACAGACAGGTTCATTTCCTTGTTTTAGTGAGAACATCTGAAGGAGGTAGAGAGGGGAAGTGGAAGAGGACAGAAGAGCTATAAACACAGAGCTCAGTCCCCTCAGAGGTTGCCCTGCCTGCACTTCCTAATCTCAGACAGCAGCCAGGGAGTTCCCAAACCCAGTCCTGCACCAGCCTCATGTCTTTGAAACACAAATGGGAGAGAAATTATTAGCCAAGATGATACTGGGCAACCATTGACTCTGGTATTTCCCTTTACTTGAAATGTGGATGCTGAGAAATTACGCACAGAGCACTGTCTTTTCAGCCATCCAGGGACCCAGCAAACTCTTCCCAGCTTCAAGCTGTTGAGTGCTGCTGTTATAACTTACTGTGTCCAGCCTCCCCACTCTCTTGTTTGTAGTCACTGAGGCCCATCCTCCACCCCCGCCACCCCCCTTGCTCCCTCTCTCCCTTCCCACCCTCCTGTTGCTGCTTCTCTCCTTGTTACCCCATCATTTTGGAAATTCCCCCTGGATCAATCAGAGTAGAGCTGGCTGTTTGACAGATGTGCTCCTCCTTGTACCACTGGTTTGGTACATTACATTCTCTCTGGTCGCAGGCGCACAGCTGTGTGGCAAATGTGGCTATGTTTTGCTTGGTTCAGCCAGCATGTATTAAACAGGCAGAGGAGGAGAGATAGGAAAGAGGAGAAAGGTTATTGGGAGGAGGGAAGGAAATTGACACAGTCAAGAAGTGATGATAACAGAAGCCTATGGCTCATACTGCAGGTGATGGCTCAGACCCTACTCAGAACTGAAGGAGGTGGCATTGTCGTCTGGTTCCCACTCTCTGCTTTAGTCTGATCAGAATATCTTTCAAGATGAAGATGACAAATGCCCACCCGCAATGTCACAATAGATCACAGAACCTAGGTTTGATAGATATTCCATATTTTAGGGAACACCCCTTATTCCAGAACTGAGCTCTATATAATAGAGTCCCCAATGTATTTATTTATTAAATAGATCTGGCAACCCTACCAGGGTCTTAGAATATGATGATAAATCCTGCTACAGCCCGTTCTGCTCTTTTTCTGTGCTACGGTTGTGCTTAGCTGGCTATTTTGGTAGTCCTCAAATAATATTCAAAACAAAGCAGTACCTCATCCCATTAAGATGAACCAATCAGAGCACGTTCCAGAGATTTCAACTATAAACTTTTCTTCCTGTTTCTAGATCAGAGGTTCCCAAACTGGGAGATCACACCACCTGCAGTTGGGGTCACAATCCTGGCTGATTATTTCAATTTACTTTGCATATATTTGTTACTGTCAGGGGAGGGAGAGTTATAGGATATTTAAAACGGGATCACCCAGTAAGAGACTAAGAGCCAGGCTACTGTTCTAGATCTTCTGGCTTGTCACTCAAGCACATAACCTTTTCAGGAGCCTTGTACCCCCTTACCATACTTCTTTTAAATGGAACAGTCCTGTTTACACCAGTCTTTCCAACCCTTGTTCACTTGTAGAAGTGATTGTCATGGAATGGGCAGAGTTGGACAAGTATTACTTGGGACAGTATAAAGTGCAGACCTCTAAGCAACAGCGCCTCACCTCAGAAAAGGAGCTTGGAAAGTCGGATGCACTAATTTCTAGCAGTTCTCATGAACACAGCACAGTGTGCAAGGTCGGTAATGGAATGACCATATATAGGTTTTCACTGAAAACCCTTCCAATAATGTGGATGGGAGGAGCTTCAGCTGGACTGCCCATTATGAAAGCTTTGTGGTTTCCTTTGGGTGCGGTCATGTAGTGTTCTGAGTAGCAGTCACTGGAGGAGACAGGAAAGCAGCGTAGCAGTTTAGAGAATGTATGGGCTCGGATGGTAGGAGCTCATTAAAAGAAAGTACTGCCCAAGAGGAAGGAGGATTGTGGCTTAATATAAGGTTCCACTTTGGAAGGGACAGTGCTCTGAAGCTGTCTAACTGCTGCAGCACCTGCTAATGATTTCAGCTTGCCCATTATTCTGACGCTGCTGTACACACAGCTGCTAGAAATTCCTCAGATACATTTTGCTGCTTTAAGTTCCCTAGAAAAGCAGTTCCTTCGCATGTATAATCTTGATGGTTGTTTTCACATCCAGAGCACACTGGGTGCTACTGGACATAACACTAGCCACCTGTTTGGGCATTAAATGCACATTCATCTATTCTGTCTGTTTGTGCAAACACTCTCTTCTCCGTGTGCATGCTTTGTGTTCCTGAAAAGTATGCTCATGGTCATCATGGAGCTGTCACCCGCAAGCAAGCAAGAAGTCTGCTAGAGAGTCATTTGGGTCATTAGATGACTAGGGGGCAAAAGGGACACTCAGGGAGGATAAGGACATTGCTGAGAAACTGAATGAATTCTTTGCTTCAGTCTTCACTGCACAGGATGTTGGGGAGATACCCGCGCCAGAACTGTTCTTTGTAGGTGTTGATCAGATGAACTGTCAGAAATCAGCCTAACTCTGGAAGAGGTTCTAGAGCAACTTGACAGCTAAATAGTAGCTACTTGTAGCTAAATAGAAACAAATCACCAGGACAGATGGGTCACAATCCTGGCTGATTATTTCAGTTTACTTTGCATATATTTGTTACTGTCAGGGGAGGGAGAGTTATAGGATATTTAAAATGGGATCATCCAGTAAGAGACTAAGAGGCTACTGTTCTAGATCTTCTGGCTTGTCACACAAGCACATAACCTTTTCAGGAGCCTTGTACCCCCTTACCATACTTCTTTTAAATGGAACAGTCCTGTTTACACCAGTCTTTCCAACCCTTGTTCACTTGTAGAAGTGATTGTCATGGAATGGGCAGAGTTGGACAAGTATTACTTGTGGACAGTATAAAGTGCAGACCTCTAAGCAACAAAGTTCTGAAGGAACTCAGATATGAAATTGTAGACCTACTACTGGTAATTTGCAACCTATCTCTAAAATCTGGCACTGTAACTGAGGACTGAAGGATGGTGTATGTAGCACTAGTATTTGAAAGGGCTCCAGAGGCGATCCTTGAAATTCTAGACTGGTGAACCTGACGTCTGTGCCAGGCTAACTGGTGGAAATGGCCAGAACAGAATACTGGGCATATAGATAAACATGACATAATGGGGAAGAGTCAACATGGATTTAGCAAAGGGAAGTCGTGCCTCATTAATCTATTGGAATGTTTAGGGTGTAAATAAGCATGTGGATAAGGGTGAGCCAGTCAACATAGTGCATCTGCATTTTCAGAAAGCATTTGATAAGGTCTGTCACAAGAGACTCTTGAGAAAAATTAAATAGTCATGGGATAGGAGGCAGTGTCTTATTGTGGATCCGTAACTGGTTAAAGAATAGGAAACAAAGAGTAGGACTAAATGTTCAGTTTTCACAATGGAGAGAAGTAAATAGTGGAACACCCCAAGGATCTGTACTGGGACCGGTGGTGTTTAATTTATTCATTAATGATTTGGAAAAGGGAGTAAAGAGTAGGTGATCAAATTTGCAGATGACACAAAGTTATTCAAGGTAGTTAATGTTTGACAAAATTTAACGTTGACAAGTGCAAAGTGATACACATAGGGGAAAATAGCCAAACAATATATGTACACAATTCTGAGTTCTAAATTAGGGGTTACCTCACAGGAAAAGGATCCTGAAGTCACTGTGGACACTACATTGAAATCCTCAGCTCAGTATGTGGTGGCGGTCAAAAAAGCAAACAGAATGTTAGGAATTATTCAGAAAGGGATAGAGAATAACATTGAAAATATAATGCCTCTATATAAATCTATGGTGCGACTACACCTTGAATATTGTGTGCAGTTCTAGTTGCCCTATCTCAAAAAAGAGATGATAGAACTAGAAAAGGTGCTGAGAAGGGCAACAAAAATTATCAGGGTATGGATCATACGGTATGGAATGGCTCCTGTATGAAGAAAGGCTTGATAGGTTAGGGCTCTGTCTTCAGGACGGAGAAGAGACGACTAAGAGTAGATACGATAGAAGTCTATAAGACGTCATGAGTGGTGTGGAACAAGTTAATAGGGAGCAGTTACCCTCTCAAATAGTACTGGAACTAGGGGACACTCCATGAAACTAACTGGCAGCCTCCTCAAAACTCACCTCTTCCACTCTGCCCTTCCTAACTCCTGCTAATCATCCCCACCCAGGATTATCCCCCACCTGTTACCTGCAAACTCCCATTGTACTGTAACCAAGCCAAGAACGGGTACCTGAGTTCTCGCATCCTCATGATTGTCGCATCCCTTGTCTCTCCCTCTGTTCCCCCTTCCCTGTCTCCCCTCCCCCTGTCTTTTAGATTTTAAGCTCTCGGGCAGGGACTGTGTCTATCTTATTCTCTGTAAAGCGCCAGGTATATCGCTGGCGCTATATAAATGTTTATAATAATAATAATAATAATTTAAAACAAAAGTATTTTTTTCACTCAACACACAGCTTGTGGAATTTCTTGCCAAAAGATGTGGTTACGACCAGTAGTATAGCTGGGTTTGAAAAATAATTGAATACTGTTGGGAGCTGTGAGTGAACAACATGGAATAGATTGCCTCATTGTGAGGTGTTGGGTACTTCTAAGCGACTGAGGTTGGCCACTGTCGGAGACAGGTGCTAGGCCAGTCTGGTCTGACCCAGTCTGGTACTACTTATGTTCTTAAAGGCAGAGTCTATTTTGGTTATTTATATAGGGCACCAATTAGCCTAGGAGATGGTTTCTGAAAGGTAATCCCCAGTGGGATTGTGTTTGGCTCCTGCAGTCCAACTAAAAGCATTATTCAATTTAGCTTTAATTGTGTAGCAGGTCCTTGTTTCTGGGTTTGTACATTTAAATAATCAGTGCAACAAGGGGCTGAGAGATGCACTCTGAGCACTGTTTAAGAACAAAACGATTGATTTGAAAATCCCTAGTTTAGTATCCATGCAACAAAGGTGAAAGTGAGAAACATGGACTTCCCTCACCTTCTTTAAATAAGGTCACAAGTGAAATGTGACAGTTTTAAAAGGTAGGATGACAAGCACATTGTGGGGCAGTTCCTCCCCTGCAGCTTGTAGCTACTCTAACTTGCTTGGGCTATACAAAGATCTAAATGTTCCAAAACTAGGAGTCTGCTCTCCCTGCCACTCTCACCTCCCCAAGATTAAGAGATTGCCTTCAAAATAATTAGATTTTAAAATATTCAAACTGGAGTTCTTTTTATTCAATTCAGTTTATTTGCGTGACCATAGGTCATGGCATATTCAAAAACTTTACAAATCTGAATCATATGACAAAGAATGGAGGATAAAACAAAAATCAAACAAGTTCCAAAGGAAATTAAATAATAATTAATAATAATAATAATTAAAATATCAGTATACTAAATTAAAACTTAGCAAAATTACACCAGAGGTTTAAGCAGATGCTAGTCATTTAAATTTCCACCTCTTAAAATATAGCTACAGAGAAGCAAAAACAAGTTAGCAATTTGTACTTCACAATCCACAGCAACTGGAGTTCTTTTTATTTGCTTTCTAGCTTTTTAGTCTTTAGAATTAATGTTTCACGGACTTCTCGGCAACTACAGGGGGCTGCATGCGTTAATGTAAAAGAGAAAGAAAATTCCCACGAGATAGCATGACTCCAGGAAGCTGGGATTTAAGAGAACTAGCAAATTACAAAAAAATTTATAAAAAATTAGGATGGAGTACAAGAGCTGGCAACGTGGTTTGTACAATCTTTAACTGGTATGTAATCGGAGAATCCAAGTGTGAGAGTTGCTTACTGAATGCACTTTCAGTGGGTGTTTCCAGACAAAACAATAATGATGTGTGAACCTTTCATGTGCTGAAATGGATGCCTTCATGTAGGGCACATGGCTGGATTTACAGAAGGCTATGCTGCTGTGTGTTTTTGTGGTTACCTCCCATCATCTGTTGGCTGGAAGCTGTCCCTTGATGCAAGAGATCCCTATGGTATCTCGGGCAACCACAGACTGCATGTGGCACAGCAGCCTTATCTTTTGTAGCAGTGCTTAAGAACATAAGAAGTTCCATACGGGGTCAGACCAATGGTCCATCAAGCCCAGCATCCATGCTTTGTCACTGGCCAATCTTGGTAACTTTGGGAGAAGTACCCAACAGATCATAATGGGGTGATCCATTTCGTTGCTTGCTCACAGCTCCTGACAGTAAGAGGTTACATTCCCCCAAACCATGGACCTATCCTCCAGAAACTAGTCCAATCCTTTAAAAACCTATAGACCACTGACTCGTTCCGGGATAGTGCAAATATCTGAACGTTGATGATCTAGTGCTCTCTCCATCTCTACCTGTCCACCTTTTTGACATGATCTACCATTTAGAAGTTTCAGTCCAATCCTTTAAAAACCTATAGACCACTGACTCGTACAGCTAATCCAAATTCTGAACCACGTCACTTAAAGAAACAAGAAGTGGGATTTTAGAACAGAGGAAGATTCCTGCAAAAGCTTCCTCCATAGTGTGCCCCACTTCCTCACTGTCGGCAGGATGGGAATTCCAGCAGGAGTTCAGTTTACAGCACACTTCTTCAGACTTGTCAGGAATCACAAAGATAATTTGTAGCTGGGCGTGCAGCTTGGTGAATGGAGCTGTAGTGCTAAATAATTCGATCCCGATGCATGTGGATCTGTGGTTAAAAAATCAGAGTTGGAAGGGATCTCATGCGTCATTAAGTCCAACCCCCTACTTGGATTCAGGATGGCTACAGCTAGAACACCCCTGACAGAGGGCTGGCCAGCATCTTCCTGAAAACTTCCAGCGATGGAGAGCCCACGATCTCCATAGACAACTTGTCCCATTGCCGCACAGCTCTTAGTTAGGAAGTTTTTCCTGATACTTAACCAATATCTACCTGAGGATAGTCTCCTCCTGCCCTCTGTAGCCGTGCAGAACAATTCCTTACCATCTTCTTTGTGGCAGCCTTTTAGATATTTGAACACTGGTATCTGTCACAGCCCAGCCTCGAACCCGTGGCCTCTGGGGTGCTGGAGAGACTGTCCGGTGCTCTGCGCCACCTGGTGGGCTTGTGAGGGTGCTGGGTTTTCCCCCTCCTGTCTCCCTTGTGTGCTTGCTCCCTGTGTGTCATGCCCCTTCCCAGCTGTAGCCCATTACCTTAGCCCTGCCTCCCAGCTTCCTGATTGGCCACAGGAAGTATTTAAGCCTTGGTGTGGCCACAGGAAGCTGGTGGAGCAACGTCTCTTACCCCTTCCCATTCTTGTCTAGGGTGATTGAGGAAGTACTCGTGCTGTCTGTGGTGTGTGAGATTCCTGCGTGTTTTCCCCTCTGCGTGTGGTAAGATTGTGTTGTCTCCCCTGTTGTGTGCATGCCCCCTTGCTTGCTTGTTTTCCCCTGTCTT
>QEPC01005573.1:455751-466698 GCA_003113815.1 Sphenodon punctatus | reverse complement strand
GATGTTTGTGATAAAATTGAGGTTTTGAAATCGTGAGTTGTAACTGTTAGTCTGGTGATCTGCCTGCTTTTAAACCTGGCAGAGGAGGTGAATATAACCTGCCTAACTGAAATTGCTGGATTAAGTAATGTAATGTCCATCCAATGTTAACCCTTGGAACTCCTTGCTGCTGGCTGGGTTATGCCCTCGCTCTGCCTACCGTATCCCTGGCTCCACCCCTATGCTAGGCTCCGCCCCTAGGCCCGCCAGCCCAGCCTTACTGCCCCAGTGCCCCTCCAACATCAAAACCTACCAGCCGCCCCTGCAAAAACACTTTTCAGTTGGAGCTGTTGGAATGTATTAATTTACCTTGTATTAAAGTCTCCAATTCTTGTTTTTTTTTAAATTTACCCTCAATAAATAATTGACTTACTTTATTTATTCCTTTCTCTTTGAGTTGGGTCCTCAGCTGGATAGCCACCTCTTTGTCCCTTATGCATAATCTCTCAACTGGAGAATACGGGGATGCGTATTGCTTCCTTTGTATTAATATACTGCGTATCAAGCATTAGAATATGGGGCTGCATATCACTTCCTTTGTAATAATAATATGTGTATCAAGCTTCCTTTGTATTAATCTCCAGTGTTTAAACACTAGCTGTGCAAATGGATGTGCTCTTATTAATTGAGAAGGTATTACTCCTTCATCAACCAAACACTCACTAAATGTATTTACACCTAATAAGTCCTTTTCAATCTGAATCCAATCTGGGTGTTTTGGTTGATTGAACCAACTTTGTATTGTGTCTTATACTGCAGCTTTATAGTAGAGTCTTACATCAGGTAAGTTTAAACCACCCATATCAGTAGGTTTTAATAATATAGCCATTTTTAATCTGGGTTTTGGAGCCAACCAAATTAGATCCCTAAATAAAATGTCTATTTGTTTAAAAAAGGCAACAGGTATATTAATTGATAAAGCTAAAAATGTGTATATTATTTTAGGTAATCCAGTCATCCTAAACAAATTTAACCTACCTAGCCAGGAACACATCAGGTTCTTCCATTGTTCAAACTCTCCGTATCTGCAGTAAAATTAGGGGAAACCTAGCCTTGTAGAGATCTTTACAATCTGGAGTAAGTGTAACCCCTAAATATTGAATGCCTTTTCGGTTTTCGGGAAAGGATGATAATTTTTTAATCTGCTCTCTTTTTTCCTCTGATGTTGCAAATATTAAGGAATAGAATTTATCTTTATTGGCCTATTATTTTTAACCCTCAGATGGATTTGGGGGTAAATCGGGCCCCAAAGGGGTACAAAAAAGTTCAATAAGCTTTGTTAGCAATTCTGTACCACTTCATATACTCCACGTATTCCTCAACAATAATGCGGTCAATTGTCCTGTGTTGGTTCATTTCCCCCCACCATTGTAAAATTTTTTTTTTTAATGAGACATTCACTAAAACAGTATTGGGGTAAATTTGACCCCAGTTGTAATGAATGGGAAAATGAAAGCGCTACACACCTAAGGGACTGGGAGTCATATTCACACCAAACATTCAATTCAACCCCATGTCAATTCAACACCCAGTACTGTAATTTTGGGAATGTTGGGGTACTATTGACCTCAAATCCCTTTTGTGTTAGTATTGTTTCTGTACCACAAAAAAATGACTCGATAAAAATTTTAAATTTTTATGTTAAACTGGAGTCATTTTCAAATCAATCACATTAATTTTTTTCTAACTGTGACTTAATTGGGGTCTATTTTACCCCAATACTGGAATAATACAGGGCATTTTTCAATTGTCTGAGGGTTAAGCAGTGTGTGCAGTTTGATTCTTGAATAATCTGTAATAGGCAATAGAAAACAATTAATTAAAAGACCAGTCCTACAGCCACATACGTACATGATATGATAAACCTTGAAACTGATATTTTTCCTCATGCTGTTCTTAGCTAAGAGCATTTTTATATCCCATTTGTGACATTTAAACAGCAGTATCTGTCTTTCTCTCTGACCCTTCTGCTTTCCCCACCCCCCCAGGTATCTATCACCCCTACACTCACAAAAGCTGGAATGATTCTGAATGTTCTGTGACATCACAGCAGCTCAACCAATGAATCACTGCAGTGGGCTAGCAGTCAGGCAGTTTTAACCCTATTATATATGAAATTTCTATCAGGACTAAGTCTAGAAACACTTCTACCATGCATTATTTTTACTAACACAAACAATCCTGTTAAAGTAAAGATCAGGGTCTCTTACTGCAATTTCTTCCTTTTTGTGTACTAGCAACAGAACTTACTAATGTGAGTAAATCCACTAAAGTCATTGAGATGGATATCAGATTGTGCATGAAAGATCGAACCTTCCTATTGCTAATGGTGGCAATGTAGCCAGGGATATATAAAAATGGACTGTTTCGCTTTAATTGTTGTTTGGTGTGAAGAAGAGAGAAGAGAAACCGTTCACCCTCCGCTGCATTCTGTCTGCTGTGCCAAGCTTCCAAGTCTTTTTCTACCCAGGTATGTGGAGGCTGCAAGGTCTTCGGGCTGCTGTCTCTGGGTGGCTAACAAAGGGCAGTGCCCATTAAGGCAGTTCTTTGGCAGCGTTTGGGCTTCGGACCAGACCGATGGTGTAGTAAAGGCAGTGGTGGGTCCATCTTCATGTCCCGGTGATGGGGCCTTTTAAGGACAAAGGGGCAGGGCCTCCTGCAGCCTTCTCAAGAGCGCTCCTGGCCAGCCTTGGCCTCCCCCTGCAAAGATGGTAGCAGCACTGCCATGACTCCCAGCAAGCCTCCTGAAGCAAGGGAATTTTATGAGTAGGCGGGGCCAGGGTCAGCACTCCACCTCCAGTCACTGAGAACATTTCTTTTGGGTGGGGTTCTTTGCAAGTGGCCTGAATACTGCTGGAAAATTTCCAGTGGGCAGTGTTGGCCCTGCTGCCTCCCCTACCCACTCTGAAAATTTCCTAGCAGCGTTCAGGCTGCTTCCAAAGCCCCCACCCTCTAGAGTTTAGAGCCCATGCGCTATTTGAGTCCCCTCACTCCAGCTAGCTATGTCCCTGGACCAGACACTCTGGGTGTTTTTAGACAAGTGCCTCCTCACCTATCGTGCATGTTGCGGGGCAATGCAGCCCTGCAATGTTCATGAAGGGGGAGTGATTGGTGGTAATAGGCAGGGAAGCGCTTGTCTAAACACACACACACCCGTGTTTCAGTGATTCTGGTAGTTCAGACGACCTCCATCACAACCTTCTGTTCCTCTGTGTTTATTTAGTCTGTTTTGTGTTTAATGTTTTTATGGGCTCGGGGTTGTAGGGTGAAAGGGTGGGGTTGGGGGTGGAAATGTCATGACACACACACACACACACACACACACACAGTGAGGGGGACGGTTGAAGAGGATGAGGACTCCCTTAGGTGAGAGACAAGGGAGTGGGTGGGCTGAGGGAATGTGTGGCTAATTGTTTTTTTGCATTCTGGGGAGGGAGGAGGTTTTGGGAGTTGGTTGTACTGTGGCGTTAATATGATTTACAGTATTTGTATTTGTTTTGATTTGATGTTGTAAGCTGTGCTGAACCTTTTGGAAAGAGGGGGTATAAATTCAAAATAATATTTTGCGTGTGCGTGCAATGCCAAAGTAGCTAGCAATGAGTGCTGCCTGAATAATAATAATCAAAGATATTCTGTATAATAGATAAACATCCTACAGTATGCAGAAGTCAGTGGGAACAGATATTCAGAGTCTCACCAAGTTTTCCCTCATTAGTTGTAATTTCTATGGCTATTTTTAAACAGCTGGCTGCTGGGGGATGGTTCATGTGTGGCCAGTAGAGTGCCGCTGCGGGGGCTGTGCATGGGGAAAGGGCCCAGACGGGCCCACACCCATCTCCACCCACGGAGCAACCCGCCTTCCCGCCGATTGCTCCGTGAGTGGGGGGGTGGGGTCGCAGTGAGTGCGCACCCACCCACCCCCAAATTAAAATGGGACTCCCCCACATGGATACTGGGTGTCCATGCATGGGAGCGTCTCATTTAAAAATGGCAGCTAGCACTTTCATTGCTCAAAATGCTTTACAGTCCTTCTGTCATTCTCCCTCACAACAACGCTGTGAGGCAGGCCATTACTATTCTCATTTTAGAGATGGGGACTGAGGCGGAGAGAGTGATTTACTCAAAGCCACCTCATGGATTAGATGGTATCTGAACTCTGGTCTTTAGAATGCAATACATATTTTCACTTTCTGAGCACTTCCCGTGCCAAGTGAAGCTGAAAACAAAGAAGAAATCTGCCAGTGAGTAAAAGAAAATTCTTATAGCTACCTGATCTTGTGGTACTTTTAATTCTTAGTTTTAAACAATGGCCCGTATTTTTATTATTATTATTTTATTTATCTCCTAGTGAAAGATGTTCTTATTATATTGTGTATTGTTTATTGTACAGTGTTTTTGCAATGGCCTATGGCTACGCATGTAAATAAATGAGTTGAATTGAAATTCTTAAAGCCCTGTTCACAGGACGATCTTTGGCCCTTTTTACACAGGTAGCACCCACGCATGAATACCCGTGTAAATCCCACGGGGGTGGGGGTGCGCTCCGATGCACATGCATGCACACCCATCCCCACGCAGGGAGGCACCGGCGAAAACAGAGGTGCTTCCATGCATAGGGATGGGTGGGGTTGGGTGTAGATGGGTGTGTGCCCATCTGCACCCTCCCCTCAGCCAGCGCACACCCACGGTGTGTATGGACCCACCCACCCCATGCTGCGGCCCATGTAAAAAGGGCCCTCGAGTAAACAGCTTCATAGAAGGTTGCCAGATTTATAGATGCAAACGAGGATGAGCGCACACACACACACACACTTCCTCTTTGTGCACACAACCCCCAAAATAGGGTGGTTCTTAGGGGGATTTTTAGCTATTTTAATTTTTGTGTTTTAGTGTTGTTTTACTTATTGTTATATTTATGTTGTAGGTCACCCCGAGATGCCATGGGCATAAAGGGGCGGCTAAGAAATGCAATTAAATAAAGTAAATAAATAAGCCAGGGAAGGAGCCCTGCCTTCCCTGGGCCTAGCCACTCTCCCCAACCTGGAGATGGCTTTATTAATGCTGGCTGTCAAATGCAAATTTAAAGTAGGTTCCTACCTAACTGTAAGTCTGGACTGAAAATGAGTTTTGCTTTTGCTTTTACAAAGCAAACTTTAAAAATTAAAAGAGCCTCCTATAAAAAACCCCTTACATAATCAGCCTTGAATCCTTGACTTGCAGTTTTCTTGTGCAATATTTTATACAAAAGCTCCAGGAGCAACTGCTAGCTGTTCTTTTATGTTCAGTCAATGGAGAAGGAGTTTGCATCTTGTCCAGCTATTAAATTGTTGTTTGTTATGATACTGTAGCAGTTTTAACAGTAGGGTTTACAATCTTAGACTCCTGTTACCTATTCTGTACTGTGGTCTGTTTGCTTAATTATAAAATAAGGTAGGAGCTCTTTTTATAATTGAACCAGATCAGGTGGCTGGTTAAAAGGGAAAAGGGAGAGGCTATAGGAAGTGAAAGTAAGAGTCAGACACTCAAACCCCTGTGCCCTACTTGGGGATATACACCAAAGCTGCAGATTCTAGATGACTGCAGGTCTTTCCCTCCCTGCCTGCAACACAGATAGTGCTTGAAAGTTCGCCTTGGCAAAACTTTCAGGACAGGAAATGGTGGGTAAAATGTGGGTAAAACCGACTTCTGGAACAAATAAGGCTTGCAGGATTGGGCCCAATAATCCTTTTTTTTTTTTAATTTTATTTTTTATTAAAATGTATTAAGTCAGCCATACAAAGTCCAAGATACAGCGTTGGATATACAGCTTTAGTCCCAGTTTCCAGCATGGGACTCATGAACCACATACGTAGCTGGCTTACACTACAGTTCCCCCACCCCCTTAAATTAAACCCTCACCCAACAAAATAAAAGAAAAAGAAAAAAGAAAAGAAAATGAAATAAAATAAGACCTTGCTGGTGCATGGCCTAAGACTTGAGTGATGAATCTGCTTCCTGGCACTGCAAGTTACTCACACGCTCTGCAGGAGTATTGAGTTATCAGTTGGGTCCAGGAAAAACTGTTTCTTCAGACAGGAGAAGCTCTGTGACCATGTGCTATAAAAGTCCTCCACATTTCCTCCAGAGTCTGCAAGCACTTTTCCCATGGTCATTACCTATCAGATGCACTTATAGCATTCAGACATTGTTGGAGCTCTGTTGCATTCCACTTCCTTGCTATAACATTGAGCCCTGCAAAAAAACAACTGAACACATGTGTCCTTGTGGCTGTTCATAAGCGGAATCTTAGGGTATAAACCAAGTGGAGCTATTTCAGCCTTAAAGGGTAGGACCAGCCCAGTAGCTTCGTTTACAAATTTCCAAACTTTACCTCCAAACCCCTGAATATGCACCCATCCCCAAAGACAGTGGTACAAATCACATATTTCCCCACAATCCCCCCAGCACAGGGCAGAGCCGTTCATTTTTGAGATACAAAAAGGAGTTGAAGTAGAGTCTCAGCAAGACCTTGGTCTGTGTTTCAGCAGCAGCCAGTGAGGTAGAACATTTGTGGGATGTGCTGCCATATTTGCGCTCTACCTTTTTCATAAAATTCAATTTGTAGATCTCTCCCCCATTTTTTTATGTACATTGATTGAGGTTTGTACCAAATAGCCTTTAACTCCCAATATAACCATGAGATGAGTCCTTTAGTTCTAAATGCACCGAACAGCACCATCTCCAAACCTCTAGCTGATCGGGTGTAGCACTCCCTCTATTTTGTTGTGCCTGTGAATGTAGTACATAGCTGGTTGTACTGAAGCTGATCTATTGGGGATTTCAAGAGAGCCTCCATATCCTCTTTGGTTTTGAACATATTACCCTGAAACAACAGTGAGGCATAAATTATTCCCTTTTGTCTTAAGGCTCCTATCAAGGGCTGCGCACTCCCTTCATGCCTCATGGTTTCACAATCCACTGAGAAGAATGGGGAGAACGCTCTGCCTGTATCTCTTTTCATTGTACATTTATTCCAAAGGGACCAGGCAAATCCAGTAAAAGGGTGTTGCCGTTTCTGGGTGTTCCCTACCAGTTTCAAAGAAATCCGTGCTTCCTGCCAACTGTTAATACCTACAATTTGAGATTCAGTATCTACCCATTTTACATCCCTTGGTTTGAAGAACCAGTACTTGACTCTTAGGGTGGAGGTTCAATAATAAAAAAGTATGTCCGGGAAATTCAGCCCTCCCTTATGTCTAGGAGCATTTAGTACCTTATGAGTGACCCAATAATCTTAATAAGGAAAGTGTTAAAGAAAAACAAAGGCTTTGTTTGTAAGACAAGTTGCTCCTTCCCCTCTGCCTTTAAACACGCCACTGTCTCCCCCCCCATCCTCAAAAAGTTCACTCTGGATCCCTCTGAACCCTCTAATTACCATCCTGTCTCGCTCCTCCCTTTTGCTTCCAAACTCCTCGAACAGGTTGTCTACTCCTGTTGCCTTGACCTCCTCTCCGCCAACTCCTCCCTTGACCCCCACCAATCCTGCTTCCACCCCCTTCACTCCACTGTGCTCTTGCTAAGTTCACCAACGATCTTCTTGTGGCTAAATCCAACCGCCTTTACTCTATTCTTGTCCTCCTTGATCTCTCTGCTGNTTTTAAAAATTCGGTAACTGGTAAATCCAGTAGCCGGTATTTGACCCGATGTCCCACCCCTACTATCAATAACAGAGGCTGGACCTTCTTTGCCAGTGTTTCTCAACACTGCCCTGGTGACAGCGAGAGGATACTCGAGAGACAACTGGGGGTGTCTCAGTTGGGCCAAAGTGAGGACTATCTTTGAGGAGGCAAGTGCCTCAGGGTACAGAGAATGTGAAGTGACTGAAGGGGAGCTTGTTGCCCTGTATGAGGTTTGAAGAAGTGCGGAAACACTTGAATAAGGACTCAAAGCCCTCACAAGTGAGGATGTTTTCTGCCCGTACTGTATGGTGATGCAGAAGACAATAGAGAGGGGTATAAGAGGTGCATGTTTGACTGGGGGGTTTATGTTAAACAAGAGGGATTTCCAACACTGGATGTTTTTAAATGAGCGCTGCAGAAGGGGGTGGTGGTAGTCTGTGGCCGCTGAGGAGGAGGCTGCAGGGCACCCACGCAACATGTGTAGGGAGCGCTGCAAGCGAGTGGCTCCCAGCATGGCTGGCCCAGCCACAGAGGCAGTCATCCTGGCCCGCACGGTGTACTACGGATTTTTCACTCCGTTGCCAAATCCTGCTGCTTCTCTCTCCACAACATTGCCAAGATCCCCCCTTTTCTGTCTGTCTCCTCTGCCAAAACTCTCATCTACGTCCTAGTCATCTCACGCTTCGACTACTGTAACCTCTTCCTCGCTGACCTTCCCCGCTCTCACCTTGCTTCCCTCATCTCTGTTCAAAACTCTGCTGCCAGGATCATCCACCTAGCCCATTGCTTTGACCATGTGCAGCCTCTCCTCTCCTCTCTCCACTGGCTCCCTCTTCCTGAGCATATTCTGAACAAGCTCCTCGTCCTCACAAAGTCCTTCACAACCTCACTCACCCCCTACCTCTCTGCCCTGATCTCCCTTCAAACCCCTGTTCGAGCACTCCGCTCCTCTTCCATCCCCTCCCTCACCCTCCCATGTCTCCCCTGCGCCCCAACCACCTTCGTCCCTTCTCCCTCACTGCCCTGCAAGCCTGGAACTCCCCCTCCCTGTTCTCGTCCGCCTTGCCCCCTCCCTTCATACCTTCAAGTCCCTCCTCAAAACCCACCTCTTCCGCTCCACCCTTCCTAACTCCTGCTAATCATCCCCACCCAGGATTATCCCCCACCTGTTATCTGTATACTTACTCCCAATTTACTGTAACCATTCCAAGCCAAGAACGTGTACCTGAGTTCTCGCATCCTCATGAATGTCGCATCCCTTGTCTCTCCCTCTGTTCCCCCTTCCCTGTCTCCTCTCCCCCTGTCTTTAGATTGTAAGCTCTCGGGCAGGGACCATGTCTACCTTTCTGTTGTTGTTGTTGTAAAGCGCCAAGTACATCGCTGGTGCTATATAAATGCTTATAATAATAATAATAATAATAATCTTACATCGTTGACCAAAAAATGTGAATAACATTGTATTATTATGCAACTTGCCGTAAACGACTAGACACTTGAATTTCAGTCTTATTGCTAACTGTTCTCCAGTGCAAAAAATGAAAGGAAATTTGCTCTACTCTCAGCAAGTCTCCACAACTGATTGCTGGTATCGGCAAACCCCAGATACTGTGACTCATGCTGGGTGTCAGAAAAAGAAGAAGTAAGGTATTTTTATCTGTTATTGTAAATGATGCTATTGTAGGGTCAGATGTTCCCTTCTGTTGCATGTCAGAGAGAGGAGAAAGTAAGTAGAAGAGCAGCAAGAGACCTCAAAAAGCTGGGAATGGAGAACTGAAGACACTGCATGATTCTCCCATTACTGTACAGCTAGTGGAAGCTCTTCTACAAGTATGACCCATAACTGATTGATGCCAGTAGGAAAATCCCTTATTGACTTCAATTGGCTGTAGATGAGGCTTTATGTGAATAATGCACTGCTCGAATTTGGAGGTGTGATTGGCCAAGGTATGTGGTAATATCCGAACTCAGCATAGTCCACTAAAAAGAGGGCTCCAAAATTACTTGGAGCAAAGTAGTGCTAAGAGATCATTTTAAAAAGAAATGGCTATTATCCAAATCTCCTGTTAAATTTCCAGACTGATGAGGACTTTGCAATAGAAAGTGAAAAGAAGGATCAAGAATAAAATTTAAATCCCATTTCTTACTCCAAATCTTTGCTTTTGCACAGAACTCCGTTTTTCTGAAAGTTGGTTGTGAAATATGGTGCAGATGGATACATTACATGAAGCAAGAACACAAACAGCTTAACAGATGGTCTTCACATCTGGGCTAGTCTGTAGTTCAAAACAAGAATAAAAATTTGCATTTCTAAGCTGCTGTTCTTTTTCTTTTCTTTTTTTGGGCATCCCTTAACAATGGATGGAGGTCATTTTTAGTTGAGCATAGCTTATTACCCAGATGATATAACACAGTCTGATCAGGGGTGTAGCACTAATAGATGCTGCAGGTACAGCCACACCAGCAGAGCCGGCCCCAGGGTTTGTGAGGCCATGTGCGAAGTCTTGGTGCGGGCCCTAATTTGCATAATTAGGCCCCATCTACTTATGCAAATGTATACGTTTGCATAAAATGTACTCCCTCTGGACAGCAAGGATTCCCATTCTCCACCCCTCCGAGCAACCATGGAGAAGCATGGCCTCCCCATGCTTTCCCCCTCCCACCCCTCCAGTTTGGCACCCCTTGGCTGCCTTACCTGGCACTCAGCTGAGCGGCCATAGACAAGCATGGCCTCCCAATGCTTCCCCCTCCCACTTCCCCAGCCGAGTGTCTACCACCACTCCCCAGGAGTGGTTCCACTGCAGGGGCAGCCGGACAGGCAGTGAGGCAGGCACAGAGAGACTGACTGCATACGCTGCCTTACTGGGGGAGGGGGGGAGCTTAGCCCGTCTGGCCTCCAGGGCCTGTTGCTTCTTGCTGCCGGCGCCACCTGTGCAACCAGTCCCCACCCCATAACCAGGTCATTTGCGCCCTCGCTCCCCCATATAATCTATTCATGCTGCCTCCACCCATAAACATTTAATTTGTGCCCCCGGGGCAGCATGAATTGATTATATGGAGGGCACAAATGAACTGGTTATGGGGTGCGGGTTTAAAGACGGTATTCCTGTTAGCAACAACTTCATTAAGAAGAGTTAGTGAAATAGCAGCCATAATAATCTCAGAACCATATTTGCAGATTTATTTTCCAAGATAGAATAGATATTGCTTTACATCCTAAATTCCTACCTAAGATAGTATAAGTAAGACAGTT
>QEPC01005573.1:415705-452529 GCA_003113815.1 Sphenodon punctatus | reverse complement strand
TCTCTCAGATTGTAAGCCCTAGGGGCAGGGACCATGTCTATTTTATTACTTTGTAAAGTGCCAGGTACACTGCTGGCGCTATATAAATGTTTGTTAATAATAATAATAATAACAGTTGTGAGAATGTGGCCCTTTTTACACAGGCCTCTCCCACCCATGAACATGCAGATTTATGTGTGTTCATGGGTGGGGGAGCCCTGTGTGAACAACGCGGTTCATGTGCCCATGGTGAGTGGGGGTGCGTGGGCGTCTGCCTAACACGCATCCCCACTCACCCCCACTCGTCCCCACACACGGAGCAACGGGGGAAACGGCAGTTACTCCGTGGGTGTGGGTGAGTGGGGATACATGTGCAGCCATGTGCATGCTCTGCCCATGCACCGGCACCCATCGACCCCCCTGACCCGGCAAAGCCGTGTAAAAATAGCCTGTGAGGAGCCACTCGAAGAAGAACAGAAGGTTGCTACCTTGTAAACAAGGTTCTTTGAGATGGCTCCAAACATTTTCACAACACCCACCTTTCCAGCCCCAAATGGATATTTCTTCTTATATTCCTAGACAGGTTTGGAAGAAACTGTCATTCAGAGGGGGAGAGTGCTTTTTATACTAGAGGAGCTCGAGACCATCATGTGGTCTGTTGTTTGAACAGGCCGAGCATGCAGAACCCAGTTGTGAGAATGTTTGGAGCTATCTCTTTACAAGGTAACAACCTTCTGATCACTCACATGGGGAGGAGTTGTTTGTAAACAAACAGCTTTATCTCCCAGTCCAATCGGTGTCCTAGCTGCTGCTGGAGCACTACTAGGAGGCAGAGGCCGGTGAGGGATGGGGACCGGATCCAGGGAGGGGAGGCAGAAGAACTTATTGTGGGAGAAGCTGGTGGCAGCCTGCTGTCCAGCCATGCAAGTGTGGGGTCCCAGCTGGCTGCGAGGTCATGTGCGGCCGCACATGTGACACATCCCTGGGGCCGGCCCTGCACACCAGGGTCCCCTTGCCTGGTGGGGCCCGGCCACATGCATGTAGAATGCATATGTACACTGGAAAGGATTGCCCCAGCAGGGGACCCATTCCATCTTCCACCTCAGGGCCCATTCCCACCTAGCTATGCCCTCGAGTCTGATGTTTTCTGTGTTCATACACAGTTCCAGATACTCTTGAGACTGGGGAGGGATTAAGGCTAATACAACAGTGGGTCTCTGCTTCCATGAAAGACAACTGTACACCAACCGGTGTTCTGCCTCCAGAGATCTGAGGCTGAGACAAGTTACTTACCCAAGGCCAACCACTGAGACCAAGTTTTGAATGCAGAACTCCTACTTCTTTGAGTGGCTTTGTGATTCTCACCGGGCTCAAGTGAGCCTAGGTCCTGGACTCTAGAGAGGCCCTTTGTATGCGACCCGAGCGCTGCTAAGAAATTTTCAAAGGGGCAGAGAGTGGGGCCTGCCCAATCTGGATATTTCTTAGCAGAACTCAAGCAGCTTGCAAAAGTCCCTGCCAAGAAGGAAGCTTTCAGCAGGGGCAGGGATAGAGTGCTGGCCCCACTTTCCTGGCAGGGTTTCTGACAAATTGAAGCGGGGTGGGGGGTCGCTGCTTGAACCTGGGTCGACACTGCTTCCATGGATAAGCCCTGCCCCCTCACCCTTATGGGAGCCCATGACTGAGATATGAGCCCGGGACAGAGCTGAAACGAGTACCCGCAAAAATGGGTGTACCTGACAGATGTTTGGCGGCTGAATCAGCCCAGCAACGTTGGGTATCGGTACTCGACTGTGACCTGATTCGGGTACCCAATGTTCCAGAATGTCAAGTTCCAGTACTGATTTTTCAACTTCTGTCCCAATTTTTTTTACTTCCGATACCTATTGTTTTTATTTTCTGTCCCAGAGAGTCAACTTCTGCTCCCAATTTTTTTGTTGTTGTTGTTTTCTGTCTCGATTTTTTCAGTTCTCCATCCTGATATACAGATTGGTAATCAGAAAATTGCAGCTCTCTATCATTTCAGATGCTACCAATGGCCTCTTGCATGTCATTCCAACCTGTCATTCCAGCTCCCCTTTCTCTGGGTGGCTGGAATGATGGCGGCCTGGGTAGAATGACACAGGAAGGGTGGCCCTGCTTTGACAAGTTCTGGGACAGGGAACCTGGCTTCTAGGGCAGGTTTGGGCCCTGGCAAAACATTTATTTATAAATTGAATCTTGCCTGCACCTCTAGGTATTTTGGAAGGCTGGGAGGTGGTCGTGCTCGTGGAGATCCCTGCAATGTCAGGCAGCTTGTTGGATGTTCCGACCCTACCTGTGTGCGAGCATCCCAGGGGCATCTGACAGGGAGGGGGCAGGGATTACTCGCAAGTCAAAAACTTGCTACTAGTTTCAGCTTTACTGGAGGCTCTAATGTGGGTAAGTAATCTTTAATGGGAGCACTTCCCTACATCAGCTGGAGCAAATCCAGCTCTTCCCAGAAGGTTGGCCTTGACTCAGGGCACAACAGTTTAATGGAAAGTGTATTTTAAAACGGATGTACTTAAACTCGTTCGGTGCCCCTGTGTAGATGCTTTCAAGCTGACTTAGCGTAAACCAAATACGTGGCTATAGAACAGGTTGAAACTGATTTAAACGATGTCCCCACTGGAGTTTGCCACTGCCAGATCCAGAGATGTTGGGGGGGTGGGGGGTGTCTCATGCGAAATGGTGGTGTGGGCCCTCTTCTCGCATAGGAATGTTTGACCAACATGCGCTGACTCCCCCATTCAAACAAAGGAAAATGTTATCAAAATCAATTTTGGATGCTTGATTAAACGTAGCATCCCCTTCAGGGGCCATGACCCCCTGCACTGCATTGGGTTACCATCTCTCGTGGTGTTGACCCTTACACGCTCACTTTGGCCTATAGGTGTCTCATGGTCAAAATCAGCATATAGATCCTGCTGACTCATATGTTACACATACATTGTTGTTTCTGGTTTACTCGTGGGTCCCATCATGTGTTGGAGCTCCTGTGTTTTGGGCTCTGTGGGCCCATATTTTACACCATTGTGTGGACCCTTCTGACACATGGAGCACAATCTGTACCTGTCTGGATCTGGCCCTGGGCTTTGCGCTGGTTTAGATCAATTTGAAAACACCTTCACTTAAATCAGTGGAAGCTTGGATATATACAAGGCCACAGGGCTGATGCTATGAAGCTCCTCTTTCTGCTAATCGAGGGTGGGTGGATGGGTGAGCTGTTCTGGCCCACAGCAGAAACGGCAGCAGCTGAGCAGAGGAGGAGGAGGTGGTGTGAACAGCAAACTACAAAGCAAACCCTTTCTCCAGCGTTGGCCTTGTCTCCTCCCCCTCGCCCTCCCTCTACATGTAGGCTTTCCACATCTAGTGATCACAGAGTATGAAACACAGGCGCATGAAACCCACAGTGAAACCCACACAGGCAGAGCTGAGAAGCCCTCCTCAGGAAGTCAACTTGAGCTAAACCACCTGCTTATCTCTCTTGTCACATTACATCTCTCCCTGCTGCTCCAGGCACCTGAGGAGGAACCGAACCTCCTAATCTTATGTGGGGCTCCCTAAGCTCACCACCACCACCTTTTAGGAAGCATAATGCCAGTCCGGGAAGGCAAGTTTGATTGAAAAACAAGGAGAAAGCTCAGGTTTACCATCTTTATCACCTACAACCTGCATTACGAAAACTTGGCTTCTGCAGGGTTCAGGAGCCTGGTTCAACGTCCTTTGCTTGGTGAGTCCTTGGCCCTCCTTTCTTTAAGTAAAACCTTATTTTAAACAAAGATATGTTTTAAATCAGGCTTAGTGTTTTCATTTGTCTCCTGTAACTAAAGTGATGCTCTTTTGAAATACAAGCGTGAACATTCCAGTTCTTAAGTTATTTTTTTAAAGGATTCAGCGAAAAAAAAGAAAAGAAAAGATGGAGAATCCTTGTTCTTCCATTGCGGCTGCAGCAAGTATCGAATGGTACTAGGGAAACTTCCTTAGAGCAAACAGTTCAGTAGTGGAACAAGGAAAAACTGGACAGGCATCTGTCAGGGATGCTTTAGGCGCAGGGTATCCTGAGTTAGTGGGCGTTGCACTAAATGACCCACGAGATCCCTTCTAAATCTGCAGTTCTAGGATTCTTGTGATCTCTCTTGCCCCCCCCCCCCCCCCCCCCCCCCCCCCCCTTCTCATAGTTGTTGTTTGGGTTTGTTTGTTTTTCTAAATTGTCTGGCTGTTTTTCCTACTTCAGCATAACATGACCTGCCTTAAAAGGAGACTATCCGTGAAATGGAACATGCCAGTAATTTAAATATTAACATAACTCGCACCTCAAAAAAGGGTGAAATAGACCCCAAACATTCTAATCCTCCTGGCCTAATTTCAGTCTCCTGCTAGGGAAATGTCAGGGGGAAATGTTGTTGAAGTCAATATGTGCCCCAGGGCAAATCTAACAGAAATGGGAGGGAAATCAGGTCGTCTTGTGTGTGAAATAAAATTTCCCCCGGAAAAAAGGGGTTATTGCAGAAAGTCACATTTTTTTAAAAAAAGTTTAGTGTTGGGATATTCCTGGCAATTTTTACAGCAAAGTGGAATATCAATAATTTATGAACTAGCCTGGGGCCACAATTCAGTAACTAACCACTTAGATTGGGCTTCCATAGGTCTACTCCAAAGGGTTTGGGGCAGCCCCAGGCCCAGGGATCATATGCAGCCCACAACTGCTTTTTATTTGACCGCATTCCAGTTCCAAGGTCTGGCCCCTGGATTCAGTTCCTCCTACCCCCAAGCCCTGAAAGACTGAGCTCAGGGCAAGGGAGCAGAGATGAGGGCATGCACACAAGGATGGGGGACAGATCTGGGCATAAATACATGATCTGGACCCTCCTTTTCCTGAGTGCTCATAAGCACCCCCAACCCTAACTTTTATCCGTCCCTCAGAGCTAATACTAATTTTCAAAGTGGCTTCTGGGAGGGAAAAGGTCCCCACCCCCCTTAGGGCATTGGTTTGTTTTGTATTTTATATGCTGGTGTCCCCCATTCCTGGCCCCACATGAATCCTGCTCCCTGTGAAGTTCCAATGATCCTTTGTCCTTTCATTCTTAGAACACAGTCTCTAACTTGCTATCTGAAAAGGGATCGCTGCTCTCAGTGCTGCTTCTTCCACTCCCAGTCTCTAATATACGCAACAACCTGCCTCCATCACGCATGGTCTGGTATCAGTTGTAGCAGTGTGTAGCATCATTTATGATGTAAATAATGTATCATTTGTGTGGAACGTGGCAGCCCACCTTTTGTTGGGGGTGATCACGGGGAGTACGTAACACCAGTCCTTCAGAGGCCCTTTTCACACGAGATGCCCCCACTCGTCTCCAGGCGGTTTTGGTGCGTGGAGATGGGTGGAGGTGCCAGTGTGAATGCCATGGGGGATGGGAGGGGGTGCGTGTGTGCTCCCGTGCTACATCCATCACCCACGCACAGAGCAATGGCCTCCAATGCCCGATGCTCCATGGGTGGAGATGGGTGTGCATCCATGGGAACAGGTGCACACCCACCTCCCCCGACCGCGCCAGCACACCCAACCCCCCCACCCACCACGGTCAGTTTTAAAAAAGCCAGAGTCTGCACTAGCTGCCAATAGCATTCCAGGCACAGCTCAAGATGCTGTGTGTGACCTATAAAGCTCTAAATGGCCTGGGCCCTACATATCTAAGAGAGCATCTTCCTCCTTATGTCCCTTCTAAGACCAGCCAAGAGTGCCCTCTTGCAAGTTCTATCATTGGCCAGGCCCATAAGTCTCAGGCGCGCACACAGGCATTCTTGGTGGCTTCTCTGTGACTTTGGAACGCCCTTCCCCTGGAGGTTTGCCTAAGCCTTAGTTTATTATTATTATTATTTTATTATAAACATTTATATAGCGCCAGCCATGGACCTGGTACTGTACACTGTGTACAGGAGAGTCTTCTGGAGACCGCGTAAGGCCTGTTTATTTGGCCAGGCATTGAATGGACAGGAGTAGATCTCTCTCGATCTCTCTGTTTGTGTGGGGTGGTTGTTTGTTTTTGTTGATTTTATTGTGTATTTTATCTTTTTTTCATGATGTGAGTTGCCCTGAGCCTCAGGGGATATAGTGTAATAGAAATAAATAAAGTAGTTAACAGCAAAGGCGACTGGATCATGGAAGATGCTGTATGAGCTGTCAGTGCATGGGGGGTCCCTCTGGGTTCCTCCTTAATGAATCTGAATATAAAAGCCAGTGTAGCCTCATGGATAAGGTGTTGGACTTGGTCTGGGAGACCAGGGTTCAAATCTGGTCTTAGCCATGAACTTACTTGGTGGTCTTGGCCAAGTTGTTACCTTTCTCGGCCTCAGTTTCCCATCTGTACAAATAGAAATGCTAATGACCTGCCTCATGGCTCTTGTGAAGGTGAGCAAGATAAGGATTGTTAAGCACTTTGAAAGCGATACAGGAATGATTAATACGTTTTCTTGTCCTCCTCCTTTCAGCTCCACTTTAGTATATAACGCAGGAGCATGGCTATGACATCTGGAAGAGGCCATCTTTAACTCAGACTTCTCTTGAAGAAAGTATATCCAGAGGGGAACGGTAAGGCAAACATGACTAATCAACAGTTGAGAGGGCAGATTTACCTGCCTTTTTCTGAAGCCAGTGGCTTGTATTCCAGATTTGATTTAAAACAGCTTACTTCCTTTAATGATTGTCTTGTTGACAACCCTACCACCGACCAATTAGGGTTTGACCTTCCGCAACATGTAGGGCCAATATGCACTGAACAAACACAAATGAGACCTTCGAGACAGTCACTTCTGCAGGTCTGGCCCAAGTCCAGCCTAGGCCTCATGTTGCTGAGGCCTGTCCCTTTGTGGGCTGTCTGGGGCTCGGAGAGCACTCCCCCCCCAACAGATGCTGCTGCTGCGGCCTGGCTTACCCAGTTACACACTTGCTAAATTAAAACTTTTCACTGTTAGACCATAAGCATCAAGAGATGATTTCAAAATTTGGTTCAATCTGGTCTGTCACAGACTGGGTTAAATAGCTAGAGAATGTGTGGCAGCTGTGTTGGTCCAAAACATAAGAGATGGAGACAAATTAGTTCTGATGATCTCTTTTATTGGATCAACTACTGTTGGTAAGAGGATGCAAGATTTCAGGCCACACAAGGTCTTTCCTTGGACTAAGTTTTATGTATTAGATAAATTAACCTAATGTCATTATCGGAGGGGAGACAGAGATTTACTATAAATGTGCTGTAATATTTGGGCATCGGGCAAATTTATGTCACAGCTGGGTGTATTTATGAGAAGTATTATTAGAGGAAGTGTTTGACCGATGCCACCTAATTCATGAAATCAGCAAATGCTCTGCCTAATTCTTATTTCATGTATTAGGCAGAGCTTTTGCTGATTTCTTGAAATAGGCCAGTGTCGTTGCCTGTTTCATGAAATATGCAATATTTTTCTTATTAAACAAGAATTAAATTAATGAAATTAAATTGTGAATTAAACAATTTCATAAATTTAACATAACCTATATACAGCAAAATCTCCTATATCTGAACATCCCGGAAGATTTGTGTTTTCTCCGGACTAGAGAAGTGTCTAGATATAGGAGCGTCATAAGGTATGTTCAGAATGAGGAAGGATTTGGATATGGGAGGGTATACTGTATTTACTAGAAACCTGACCCATTTTCTAAGCATTTAATATTTTTCTGCCAATAGCTGGCTATACCAGAGGTTCCCTTACAGCATCCATAGTAAAGGGCACATATATAAGGCAACCTCCCCAGCCAGTTACCAAAAACTTTCCTCAGGCTGCTCTTTAATCCTGCATGCCTGACCCATCTTCAGCCAAAATCTTGATCAGACACAGATCGGAGCAGGGGAAATGAGTTTCAAGCTAAGGGCTGACCACTAAAACACATTCTCAACCTCCCCGGATTGAAGACTGCGGGCTGAGATCAAGAGTGTACCAGCTGATCTCACCCACCCCAAAGGTGCATGGCAGAGACATCATCACTCAGGTAGCTGAGACCCAAACCATATAAGGCTTAAAAGATGTAAATGAACATTTTGCCCAGAAGCAAACCGGAAGCCAATACAATTAAGTGGGGTGGGGATAATGTCCCTGCTATGGTCAGCCTTACATAAGCAAGAATATGCATTTACCTGAAGCTGCCGAGTCCTCTTCCTGTGTAATTTCCTGTAATAGTTTCAGACCAAGACCTCAGTCTGCTTTTGCTAACTTTGCTGTTACACGTGGGAGCTGGTCAATATTTTTCATAGTAAACAAAATTTACTCAAAGAATGGTTTTTTTCAAATTAATTTTTTCAGTTTCTTTCTTGTCTTTTTTTGTGTGTGTGCAGAAGAGTACCTTCTGAAAATGTTTTACTTAAACTAATTTAATTTCAATTATTTTATTTGAAAGGCTAGCCACACTACATTTAGACTGACAGAATACTGATAAAAACTCAAACATGAGCCTATATTTATACAATATACTGCAAAAAAGAAATGCTCTAGAAAAATGAGTCTGTTAAACTCCTTAAAATTAAAAGAACTTTTCAATTTTCTCCCTTCCAAAACCCCGCCTTTTTGTTTTTATTCTACTAATCTCTTTTAGACAGTAGTTCTTAAACTTTTCCATGGTGGGACCCCATGTCACAACAGCTACAGTTTCAGAACCTCCTTTTCTGTCAGCCATAAATGTCATTTTCGCAATTTCCCTTAAGCGCCTAAGTTTAAAAAATATCACTGTGATTTCAGGGTAATTTACACAAGTGTCTTCTCCTGCTTTTTTAATTTCCTGTGGGAGATGACAATTTCACCTTATGGTTTTTTCATATGTTGTTTTCCCCCACACTTTCAGTTTTGCCCTGAGTGTTGCCCCTGTCACTGCTAGCAATCCCATGATGCTGAGTGGCTGTCTCATGTCTTTATGAGGTTGGTGACAGAAAGTGGAAAGAGTCCAGTTCCCAAATGTGCAAGAGGGAAATAGCACAGTTGTTAAACTTTGCACCCTCACACTTGTACATAATTTGCCAAGGCATCATACAACCTAATCTGTTCACATGATTTAAAAAATACCTGGGGGAAACCGGCCTTGGCACCGTTTTCTTCTTGTGAGAATGAAACTTTAAGCTAGAGAGAGCGAATGTGGTTGCTGTGTTGGTCCCAATTGTAAGAGACGGAGACAAAGTAGTTCAGATGATATCTTTTATTGAACTGTTTATTTACTGTTAGTGAGAGTGTGCAAGCTTTCAGGCCATGCATGGCCTTCCCTCAGACAAAAAATCAGAAGTAACTTGGTTGTGTGGCTTTTCACATGCCTGAGAAGCGTGTCTTGTGTGGCCTGAAAGTTTGCATACTCTCGCTGTGCTCGTGTGCTTATGCCTGTCGAGCCTGTCAGACAACAGGAGGAACAACGCTGGCTCTGCCAGCATAAGAGCATTTAGGATTGCAGCCTGTGTTCTAAATTTGCAGTTCCCAAACCCATTGACTGGGTAACCCCATTTTGAGAGTTAAACACAATCCCATTACCTCAGGCAGCAGCCAGCGATGACATGCAAAGTATACCAGATATCAATGAGCAGGACTCATATTCACTGTGTTTTCCCACGGCTGCCAATGGGGAAAATGCAGTAAACATGGGACCCTGTATCGAGATAATAACCCCATGCATAGATCGCACAACATGACTTAGGGTCCCAAACCACATTTGGGGAACTCTGTTCTAAAATGTTGGGACACTGCTTCAAATAAGGGATGAGATACAGATGAGCAAATAAAATGAAATAAAAATAAATACGGAAGTGCATCCATATATACATATAAGAAAGTTTGCCACCAAATCTTTCAGTATAAAACTCCCTTTTGCTGAAATGTGTTATCCTGTATATTCAGAATAATTTACCTTTCCTTGATTTTTAATAGTAGCCAAAAAACGGAGAACTCCCTCAACCCACAAACAAATTCAGCTCTTTGTTGAAAGTAGAGAAGTTTGGTCCGGCTAAAAAAGGGTCAGTCTGGCTATGCAATTGTTACACATAATCAATGGAGTCCATACATGGTTATTTAATCAAGTTGGTCAGGGGGATGAGAGCCCGAATGGTCGGGAGCTGGAAGTGAATAGCAGAAAACGGCTCACTCCTTTATGACCAAGTGTGCACTTCTTTAAAGCAATCCGAGTTGGCCACTGTTGGAGACAGAATGCTGGGCTAGATGGAGCTTTGGTCTAATGTTTTGTGGCACTTCTTTTGTTCTCATGAGTTGCTTATATGATGCGACTCCAGGACACGGCCTGAATGTACAGCTGACTAAAATCAGGATGGGTAATTCACACAGAGATCCTATTGATCCGATTCTGCCTTTGGTTTATACTAGTGCAGCCCCAGAGGGTTTAAAATGTTTTATGTGATTGCGCCGGGGGACTAGAGAGCAAAATTTGGCCGAGTTCGGTTCCTGTACATTTGCGGCTCAAAAACAAGTGGTTAAGCATGAGCTTAGAAAAGCACAATTCTGTTTTCCGCCCTGCAGTTATTACAGACAGCATTGCCTTCCTAGTTACAAAAATCTACACGCAGATAGACAACACACCTGAATGGGGAGGCCAATTTTGTTGCATGTGTCTATGTAACTCCAAGTCAAGCTGATGGGAGTTATGAATGTATCTGAGGAGGTTGAAATTGGATACAAGATTTCCATCTATTCATGTGGAATCAGTAAATATTCACATCAAATACTAAAAACCATAAGAAATGAAGGCAACAACCCTAAATACATTTACTTTTTGAGCAAATCCTATTGATTTCAGCATGGGTTGCTTACAAAGTAAGTGTGCTTAGATTGCAGTCTAAAAATGGGTTCTCTTGTGGGTTCCCACAAAAGGACCCTGCTGATGCCATGTGGGAATGGTCCAGCATGGATGGAAGGGGAAACATCTTCTCTTGAAGTAGAAGCCAGCGCAGGAGCATTGTGGGGGAGGGGACTTTGGTAAAGTGCAATATTCCATATTTGCAGGATTAAACATGCACCTAACTGGGGTGTAACTCACCTATTCTGAGCTGGGGCTAACAATGATATTATTTACATCTCACAAGTAGATTGTTTTTGGCAGTTACTCTTGTCTACTAGATGTTTCGGATAAGACTGATCTTACTATACTTGAGATTTGGGACAGAGCCATTTAAGACTCTTTTAAAAAGTCTTTCATTGATTTTTAAAGCCAGAAGGAACCATTCTGATCATCTAGTTTGACCTTCCAGATAACAATAGTCAGACATTATTGTCCACTGGACCCCTTCATCTAGCCATAACTATTGATTGTCTATTCCATTTCTTTTGAAAAGACAATCCACTCTTGATGTAAAAACTTCAAACATCCACTCCTTTGTATCAAGGGTCTTTAAAAAAAATCTTGAAAACTTTCACTTTTGACTAGCTAAATGTGAACTTTCTCCCTCCTAATAAATCAGCTGAAACAAAGATTAACTGAACTTTGCATTTTTCAGTGTACATTGGCCATATTTAAAAGCTGTCAAAAGAGTGAAGTTTTTTTTTAAAGTGTGACCCTTGTATCAGACTGCTTTAATGGCCTCTGTATCTAAAATGCTTACATGTGCATAGCCCAGTTGATCTGAAGGGTTTGAGATGGGGTGGGGGACACATAGAACTGAGACCATGGCACTTATCAAATAGTCTTGAAGGTGTTTTTTTTTTTAAATCATCTCCTTTAATCATGTTTGTGGCTTTGATTTTCACATTTCATACAATAAATCAAGTGACAGCTTTTAAAGAAAGGAATTTCTTTATTAGCAGAAAACTAAAAAACTTCAAAAATACACTCCTGTTCCAATAAGGATCTAATATTGGGAATAGAGATAACTGTAAAACTTGCTGATAGACCTGAGGCAAAGCTCTTGATCAGAATATCTGTTGTGCATGGGTCCAAAATGTGTTATTTGAGCCTCTGTCTAGTACAACAACTCAGTGTTTCTCTTTCATCTATCATGACTGATTTCACGATCAAGGTGTTATGCCTTCGTCGTATATTACGAAAATGTTCCTATCCACCCCCAAGAAATAGAAAAAACTGTGCCAGAATTTACTCCAGTTGGTTAATATGCATTAGTCATTTGCTAGACATGAGGCCTGCAAGTGCATGACAGCTCTCTTCTTGATTCTAGCCTGATCCAGAAAAGCACTTTAAACACATGGGTGGTGATCCACAAAACACTTACCCTGAAGTAGTCTTCAATGGGACTGTGGAGTAAGTGGTTTGTGGATCGTGGCTATGGTCAACTTTACTCATTGGCCTCAGTTCATGGTCTGTGCACATGCACTGCATACTCTGCACAAACACAACATTAAAGGAAATTAAAGGCTTAAATTCACAAATGCGGGGGGGGGGGGAGAGGGGACAGCAATTCTCTAACATCTTTTATTCCCAAAACGATTTGCAAAGTAGATACGGGTATATTGCAATACACACACAAAATGTCTGGAAGAAAGTGAAGGCTGAGAGAGCATTAACTCTTACAATAGCTAATAATATTCAGGTAGAGTTTTCAATCTCCCTGTCACATAAACAGGGAAACTTGTCAGTTCTGGAAATGCACAATTAAGATACCCCCCTCTTTCTCCACTGCCCTGTAATAACTGACCATCTGCTAGTACTTGCACATGCACCTGCAACTTCTCAACCTTGTGACTGTACCCTTGTCTCTCCCAATGTTGCCCTCTCCCTTGTCTCCCCCTCCCTTGTCTCTCTTAGATAGTAACCCCTGGGGTAGGGACCTGTCTATAATAATTGATTGTTCAGTGCCAGATACACTGCTGGTGCTATATAAATAATAAAATAATAATAATAACAGTAATACAATTTCTACTCCACAATCCACTTCAGCTTTGACTTCTTAGATGACAGAATCACAAGAGCACATTGCCAGTTAATGTTACATCAATAATATAGGGTAATTTCAGACGTGATGGGCCTTTTAGCCTCCCACGCTGAACCCTGGACTGGGATCCATCTCGGATCCCGGTCTGTGATCAGACCGGCTGTCCATCAGACGTGCCGTCCTGATCGCTGTGGGGAATCCCGGAGGGGGCGGGGCTGGGCGGCATGACATGCAGCCGCTTGGCCCCAACCCCCACACTCCCTTGGCCACCCGCCCACGGGGAGACGGGTGGGCACAGCGGCCAATGAGGCCGCTGCTCCCGATTCCGTCCCGTGCTTAGGACCTGATTCCGGGTCGGGGCTCGGTAACAGTCGTTACCCGCGGCCAATTCCCAGCCCCGTCCCAGATCGTGGCCCAGATGGGGCCAGCACCATCCTCAGAACTGTGGTTAGGTTTGACCCCTGCCAGAGATTCACTGTGGTGAACATCTGGCGGGGCTCAAACAGATGTGCACGGGATCACAGCCACCACCCTGAATCCACTGTGATTCAGGGTGGTTGACTGTGATCTTGTAACGTTTGAAATTACCCATAGGCTCCAGTGGCATCCACTTTGGACCAGTGCATGCAGGATTGGTTGCACCATCTGTAGATGGGGTCATGATCCCAGCTGATATTATATCCTCTGCTTGACTTTGTTTTTGCTCTGGGTCATGGATTACATTTAAGTCTCAAAGGCTATAAGTTTGGGAAGCACTACACTAAACCCCTAGCATACACAAAGTCATCAGTAACAAGTTTTCCCTACACAAATGAGTCTCCTTCAGCAATCAGATTTTTACATACTATAGAGGGTGAAATCTGACCATGTGAAGTGGCAAAGTGCCAAGAATTTTAATGGTGTCAGGATTTCACCTGAAATAGGAGTTTACTCCTATTTTAAGTGGGTACAGGATTGGACTTGAAGACCCTACTACGTGCAAACCCTACAATGCGCATTTTACGTAGAACAGGCAAGCTTGTGACTAGGCTACCAACACTTCAGCTCCATTAAACCATCAAGCAAGTCTGAGTGAGGACACCCATTTGAGAGTAATTTGGGGCTTCAATACATTGTGGTAACTGGGGGTCTCATACTTCCCATCTCCCTGTCAGGCTTTTGGTTAGGGAGACAGGTAGAGGGAGAGCGGGAAGGGATAGGGAGGGAGGGATTTTCTGTTGTTTTTGTGTCTCCCCTTTGTACGTGTTTTATGTAAGAGTTTTATATTTGTATTTTACGTGGTTTAGATTGTAAGACGCCCCGAGCTGCTGTGCAGGAGGGGCGGGGTGTAACATTTTCTAAATAAATAAATAAAATATAAATAAGTTTTGAAATAATTTTCTGGAGACCATACTGCTACTTTACTTATGAATATGTTATAATTATTTTACTTATCCTATTTTAATGTATATTAAAGAAGGAAATTGTGGTAGCTTTTTGGAGGCCTCCGAGGTTGGATGCCTGGTACTCCCATCCCTCTCCTCTCCTCAGACCTATAAATGGGTGTGAGGAAATGAGTGGGGTGCTGAAGGAATACAGCACCAGTCACTTGATGGCAGTGAGGATTGGTGGGCTGGATGCCTCAGTGTTACAGATTCTGCCATTTTGAAATTTTGATTTTTAAAAAAAAATATATGAGTGTTCATGGGGTTTAGACTAATTTAGATTTTGATATTTGTTCTAAGAGGTAATATTTTTATTTGTTTATATAATGGGAGAGCCATGGGCTCTTAGTACAGAATACAAACAACGAACAAAAAGACACTCCTGACCTTGGGGCCTAATCTGAAGCCTATTGCACTTGATGGAAAGACTCCAACGGACGGCGATCAGCTGTGAATCAATCCCCTCCCCCCCCCCGAAGCTTATACCTATAGAAAGTCCCCTGCTCGCCTTAACAACCCTTTAATGAAGATTATTTGTGTGAGGGCCAAAGGAGCTATTTTGTGTGTGAATTGTTTTAATTAGTGGAAATCTTAATACACTTAATACAGTAGCATGTGAGGGTAAAAAATTTCAGTGCACGTTGTGATTGACCCAAATCTCAGTATGTGCACAGATATATATATCTGTCTGTCACCAGTATATTCATTTGCATATATAAAAATAAATAGCCAACCATTGCTATTTATATTTATTTAAAACAGATAGCTAGAAATGACACCAGTCGGCGAGACTACTAGTGCTTGCAAAAGCAGACTTCTGCAAAAATGGTGTGTGTGGGAAATTAACAGACACGCATAGCAGGGATACATATGTACGTGGCTAGGTATGCTTGTGCATATTTATGTACTGTATCAAATAGGGGGGCCTCTCCACTTTGGAGAGGAATCATGAGGACAGCAGTGGACCCCACAGCACAAGGGTTTTTATACAGTTGCATGAAGAGGATAAGAAACATTTGTCCAATTTTAAATACAGTGGCAAATTTTAGGCAATGGCTCCATTACGCCAACGGACATCATGTTCTTAAGGAAGAATTCGCCACAGCCTGAAATCAATGCGAGCTTTTCTACTGATTTCAACAGCACCAAAATGGGAGTCTGTCGGCCCAGGGTGAATTGTTGTTGTTGATTATTATTGATATTGTGCCAGCAGTGTAACTGGGACTGTACAATCAATAGTTATAGACAGATCCCTACCCCAAGGGGCTTACAATCTAATGTAACTTAATTGTAATTAAATTACAATCTAATTACATTTCATCCGTTGTAATTACCCAGACCTTAACGTGGAGAGATTGCAGGGTTTAATATTAAAAATAAGCCACTGACATGTTCTGGGATATTCAAAGAGGATGCTGTGACATTTGCACTATATATTTCACATAAACAAAATGGGAATGTGCTGGGTTAAGGAAGCAACTGATCCACGCTTGGATTTCCAGAGGCACTGAACATTTACAGCTCCTGTTAACTCCAGTGGGAGCTGTGGGTGCTTCGTGAATCGAAAGATTATGCCACCCACTGGTCTTTACTCAGACTTTTTTTATGCTTTCAAATCTTTTCAGTTTGTGCATAAAAGATGACAGAGACAGCATTGGGCTACAGAGGAACCTGCCACTGTATCGGGAATTAAGACTAACAGCAAATGAACACAGAAGGTCAAACCCCAAACCCCCTATCTCTCGGTGGGTATAGACCCATGTTCACTGCATTTTTCTCATTTCCGCCACTGGGGAAAATGCAATGAACGTGGAACCCTGGTTTTAGTCTCCTCTAACTTACACCTGAAAAGTCAGTCCTTCTCTTACGCTCGGTCAGTGCTTCCAGTTTGTGAGCTGTCAAGCACACAAACGGTCACCAATTTAACCCTTTCTCTTTAATTTGTATGTGACTGCTTTAAAGTGCAATAAGGTAGAGTTACTCAAATTAACAAATTACTTTTAGTATTTACTCCAGGTTTGTTTGGTTTTTATGAATTGGTAATTGAATATGAATGACACAAAATGCCTCCTGTGGATGAGTTCCCAAAACAGGCTTCAGAAATGCCATTGCCCAAAGGTTCCCATCCCAAACAAGGAGTTAGGGCCCAAGATGGAGTCACACACTCTGTGGATGGAGTCACAGTCTCTATTGATATTTGCTATCTGCCTGGGGTCAGGAATTATAGTTGAGCCTAAAAATGCGATATGCTGGCAAAAATCTTGGGAACCACTGCCATAGGCCTATACTGAAACATATGTGACCTGATAAACAATGAACGTCTCCTTTAAATCTGAAATGGAGAACCGTGTGTGCAGGCATGTAGAAATTATTTAAATCTAAAAGATTTTCATTTTCTTGTGTATAGCGTCTCTTCTTTTAGTGATGGAGACAAAGTAAGTTAGATGAGATCTTTTATTGGACTAACTTCTGTTAGTGAGAGTGTGCTGCACGCTTTGGGGCTACACAGAGCCCTTTTTCAGGCATGTAAAAAGTCAGAACTATAGACTGAACAACATATATAGGACAGGGATATATATGAACACAATCACTTGGGAGAGAGCTGTTAGGTGGGAAAAAGCCAATAACATTTAAATACAAGAAGGGGGAAAACAATAATCAAATGGTAAACCATTTTACACACAGGGCCCTTCCCCAAGCACAACAATTTTGTTTACAATTTTGAATTATTACAATTTTAAATAATTTTAAAATTACAATTACAATAAAAAATTATAAACAATTTTGTTTACAATTTAAGTAATTTTCTCTTTGTTTTTACATAAATAGGTTCAAATACGATTGACATTTTTCATAACAGTTTTTACACACACACGCACACTTCCTGCATTTGCTCCATCTGCAGTTCTGATTTTTACATGTCGGAGGTAGGGCTTTGTGAAAGCTTGCACGCTCTCAAGTTTAATAAAAGTTAGTTATCATCTGAACTACTTCGGGTGCAGCCACACGAGGTGGCTAGAGCAGGCTATCACACCATGGGAAGCCTTACCCCAGCCTGGGCAGCAGGACCACGTGATGCAGTGCATCTTGAGGCTGAGATGTCCGTCCCCCCACCCCGCCACATGGTGGGGCAAACAGCTGGCTGCTACTCCTACTCAACGCATCCTCGAGAAAAAGCCACGGTCATGTTGCATAGCAGCCTTACCCCAAATGGCTTATGGCTACTCAAGGTGTGGTATCCCATGTGCCTGGGTTCCTTCTGCCATGCCACGCAGAGAGCTCCATGGTGGGGCTTGGAGCAGTGGGCACCGTTGCCTGTCACATGCTGCCATGCCATGGCTGGGGTCAGGATTTTGGTTGGGCAAGGGGAGGGAGCTTGTTTGGCCACTGCCTCAGCCCACCTCAGCCATGGCAGGAGCTGTGACAGCAGCCCGACGGCCTGTGCTGGCCCTGCAGTGTGGCGGCTGTGCTGGCCTACCTTGGAACGCGCGGGGACCGGGCCCACTGCAGCTCGTCTGGCTGCACCCTTTGTCTCCTTCTCTTACGCTTGGGACCAACTCAGCACCCCCACTCTCTCTATAAACTTTTAGTGGGCATAATCTAATAACACTGGGCAACTTCATGACGTTCATTCTGAAGCAGAAATCCCCAGTGAGAGATCAGTAGGAATTTCTGCTTTGAAACCATTGGTATGATAGAGTGTGCTAACAATAATTTAGGCACAAACATTTGTAACTGTGGGCCCAAATCTTTACTTTCACTTTTTTTATCTTGAAAAGGAAAAGAATATTGGGGGTTGAAAGTTGTCATTCCTTGCCGTTAGCACAGAAACATATATTTTTGGAACATTAGAAAATAGAAAGCTTGCTTGCTTTCAAGTTACAAGAGTGTGATAAAAAAGACAGGTTTCTCCCTAAAAAGAAAAAGAGAAGGTTTATAGCATCAAAACTACATGAAGACTCCTTTCGTCATGGGGTTATTAATTGCTTAGTTCATGAGATGGCTCAAGATTGTTATTCAGAATTCTTAAAATAAAATTTATGCTGTGAAATATGCAATGTGCTTTAAAACTAGGAAATACCCTCTGTTGCAATGACAACCTTCTAAACACCAGCAACTGAAGTCATTCTGAAAGTTACCAGGAAGCGTGTGAGGAAGCGTTTAAGCACCCTTGGGTGCTATTCAAATTGTTTGCACATTCTTTGTCTATAGGTTGATTTGTGCCGGAGAAGAAGTGACAGGTGTCCATGCGGCTGGCATTGCATGGGAGGTAAGAAGCTACCTGATTATAAAAAGAAATTGTTTAAGTTGTACTGTCTTTTGCCACTGTCCGTCCATCTGATGCCTTGTTCGTTTTTCCTTTGTGAGATTAATTCAAACAGTAAATGCGCTAGAAATATATAGCTAGGAGAGCAAAAAGATAAAGCTAGTTAAACTGTAGTAGCTTGCTGTAAACCACAGTGCATTCCTCTACACTAGTAGTAAGGAATCTTTTCCTTCCTGTGGGCCACTCTGGAAATTAGTATGAGCTTCGGAGGCAGAGCCGGTGCATAAGGGGGGCACAGGAAGAGGTGGGAAGGAGCAGATGATGGATCGGTGCCAGGGATTCATTCTCTGTCCTTGTGTGCATGCCCTCACCTCTTCTTCCCTCCCCTGAGCTCACTCTTTCGGTGCTTGAGGGAGATGCCAAAAAGGGACCAAATCAAAAACAGCCAGATTTGCCCCATGGGCCAAAGGTTCTCCATCCCCACCCCTGTGGTCTACACCTTAAGAATCCTTCTCCTTTGTACAAATACATTTTAGAAGTATCTATCCTCAAACAGCGGAAGGGAAATATATCAAGTAATTAAGACCATGGCAATGATAATTTTAAACTTGCACTGTGTATTTTCCAATTGTCATACTTACAGCTTAATGCTAGGACAGGAATGGAAGGAAAATATTTCCCTCTGCTTTTTTCAGTTTGCAAAACTGACAGGGCTCCATGTCATCTATTTCACAGTTTCTACTGTACTATCATCAGCCTATTAATTCCCCATGCTCTTTGTGTGGATCTCTCACAGAACATCAGAGGAGAGAAAAACATTGACACACAAAAGGAAACGTGACTATAAAACTACAAGTGTTGATAGGGAAACACTTAAGAGCAGACATACCACCTTAAACTACATGAATCTGGTTCAAGTTGAAGCTGGTAGTGTAAACTTGTAAAGTGAGGCAAGAGTAATAAAACCCTGGAGTTCTGCTTGAGTGAGATCAGAATTCCCTTTTGTAAGGAAAACACTTTAAAAACCTAGTAAAACTTTTTCTAGCTTTTACTGAAAACACAAAACATGGAACTAAGATCAGTATGTTCTCATGAAAGTAAATAATCTAAGATAGCACAGTTTCTTGCTCACAGAGAGAGAAAGGAAGAGAAATTAAGAAATAATTACAATGAAATTATCAACAAAGTGTTAGCTAACAGTAATCAAACTTTTCAAAGTGTCTCACCGGGTCGCCTGCGATCAGAGGAGCCATGATGACCACTCCCCCCCCCAAAGTTGTTATATATATTAAAACCCACATTTACCATTTAAGATTAACTCCTGACTGGTCCTTTAATACATCACCAAATACATTCTTGATTGGTTAAGCTCATCTAGGTCATAATAAACTATTTACGCATCATTCAGTCTGATAAGAAGAAGATTGTTTTGGAATTGTAAAGACTTCTCATTGCCTGAACACTCTTGCTAACATAAGCAGTTTTTTGAAACTTGTCCTAAGCTTCACTTGACCTTTTCCCTAATTCACTCTGCACATGAAGCTACTGTTTGCAAAGTCCATTTAACATAATGCCCTTTTAGGGGAAACCGAGGCACAAGTCTACAGATTCTCGCCTCTTGTCATGTTGGAACAGTTTTGCAGAGAAATCTGACACAGGAGAAAAGATAATTCCACTCTTTGGTTATCAATAAACATTTTTGGGTGTTTTACATGAGACGCTCCTACGCATTGACACCCACTGTCCACGTGGGGGAGCACTTGTACATTTGTTGCATGGGGGTGCAGACTCCCGTGACCCACCACTGCCCACCCTGGGGTATACGTGGGGTACTTTCGGAAAATCTGGAGTGCCCCATGCAGGGACGGAGTGGGCATTGCATGGATGGGGCGGGTGGCCATGTGTGGGGCTGCCTGTGTGAAGTCCCCCCCCCCCCACTCGACACCCCTGCACCAGCCCCATGCGCCGACCATGGACTCCTCCACTTACACAAGAGGCACTTGTGTGAAACCACCCTTTGTTTCACACGATGCCACAGGGTGTACTGGGACACAGCCAAATACAGCCTTTAAACTAGGCTGAGAATAAAAATTTTAGGGAACCCATACATCCTGCCCCATAGACCATTTTTCTTTTATTAGTAATCACACCAAATATTTTCAGAGGCTTAAGGCATGTATGTGATCAGATGGATCCATTCACTTAAAATCATAGAGCAGACTGTGGATGCCTTATCAAGTTGTTTTTCATTTCAGTGACATCGCTGCTCTTAAAAGCTCCTGCAAAGGAATCAGAAGTCCCTTTCTGTGTAACAGACTGTTCTTAAAGCCTACTAATGCTGTGCAAGCTGTTTAATATATCCACAGCAGATTGTATCGTTTAATTTTCCAACATTCTGATATGGTTATCCATTTCCCAAAGCATCTAGCGTCCTATTCCAAGTACAGGTAAACACAGTGTAAATGAAATCATGGGACTATCAGACACCATGTCAAATGAACTTAAACAAAGTCTATGTTGGTGAGGACAAATGAATACAGGATTCCAAATTAGACCTAAAACTAGGTACATGCATTTTTGTAACACATCACGTGTCTCCCTTAGTGAGATCATGTGAACATTTGTCAGTGTTGCCCTCAAACATATATTCAGTATTCATTTCAAGAATTAGTTATCCAATAACTATAATATTCATAAATTTCTAATTACTAAACCATTCCTAAATGTTAAAGGAAAAGAAAGAGAATAGAGTAATCTAATACAAATTTAAAATAAACAGAAAATTATGCATTATATAGAATCACGCGTTTAATAGAATGTTGAGAGTGCTGTAGGTAATAATGGTAATAATAATTTGTTATAATAAATAAAGTATTATAAAATATTTTAATATTAAAAATAATAAAATGATTATTTTAATATAGTGCCCCCTTCCATGTCACTCGGAGTGCTTCACATGGAACTAATTAACACAACTGTTTTTTAATCCTAACAAACCCTGTGGGGTAGGTTAGGCTGAGAGAATATTGTGACTGGCCCAAGGTCACCCAGTGAGTTTCTGGCTAAGGTGAGACTTAAACTAGGGTCTCCCCCTTCCGCCCAATCCAGTTAGTGTGCACTTAGTCAGGAGCATTGTGTCATGAACGCGATGGCACGTCTCCTTGATTGGTAGAAACATCATCTGTGTTGTCCTGTAAGAAAACACTATTCTTCTGGAAGGATTTTAATTGATTTGCATAACAGAATTTATTATTGGTTTAGAAGCTCTTTCCAAATTACCTTTAAAAAATAAATAAATTAGATCTAAAATTATTTTGTGTTTCAACAAAAACTACACATAGCGGGGGGAGCCTGGTGTTGGAGTGGGCTCTTTCTTTCTGCATTTCACTTCCACAAGGGAAAGATGAACAGTTTGCTCAGGTGCTCCCTCTGGATCGCAAACCCCTTGGTCTGTGTAACCTGCCCCAAAATCCTCAGGGTTTGGCATAAGGATCCATGTTCACACTGGTGTTTGAACCTGGAGAGAGATGTTGAAATACTGTTGTGGAGTTAGTGAAAGCAGAACAAGTAACAGGAAGGAACTCCCTTGCTTCTATGGTCTCCAGCCTATCTAATACAGTGTGCAACATTGGAGCTAGCTGTGAAATAGTTGTGTCAGTTGGATTAGACATTGCTGCACCCCAATTTGCATGACCTTTAAGAGGAAATAAACTTTTATTAGCCTGGCCATAAGGAGATTGTGGTCCAGAATTGCCTTTTTCCTTCCAAACACCCCTTCCCCATCCTCTATGGGGGAAAAAGACTGATTAGAGGTGCTGGGGAAAATTTGACCCTGATTAGCTCTGCCACCCCACCTCTGAAGTCAGACTGTGTGTGCATGCTGGAAAGTTTGACCTTGTGGGAACAGTCAGTGTGAACAGTCAGACTACTGCTGCAAGTCTACAGTAGGATATTCTTCAAACAAATTATAACTCTTTGGGGGAGGCGCATATTGATTTGGTTTTCACTTTTGCTCATTTGTTGAAAGAGATTCACAACAAAGAGAATTTGAACATCCCCTCCCCCCGCCGCCAAAGTTACTGTATCTGCAAAACCAAAAGGGTTCCTGTCATGCAAGATGTTATTTGCCTGTCATGTGAGAGGCTGTGTGCTGTCTTTGCTGTGTGCTGCTGAATTCCTTAAAGAATCAGATTTTGTTTTGTTTTGTTGGTGCTACAGTTGCAGGGTATTGCTTGAAATCCCTCCTGAAAACCTACCTCTTTCATCAGACTTTTCCTGGCTCTACAGCTCCATGAACTGGTCACTGATGCTCCCTTTACTGACCTTTCATTCAAGGTCCCCTTCCTGTAAATAAAAGCTAGTGTTTTGTTTATTTATTTATTTATTTATTTAAAGACTGTACACCTTGCAACTTCTCAGCTTTGTGAATGTTTCCCTGTCTCTCCCTATGTTCCCCCTCCTTTGTCTCTCTTAATTTGGAAGTTCCTCAGGGCAGGGATCAGTCTTTAATGAATGATTGTTCAGGGCCAGGTCCATTGCTGGGGCTATATAAATACGTAATAATAATCATTGTTGGATGGCATGAGCATAGGTGGAACAAGAAATGTGACTGGAAATATGGCTACATCAGAAAAGTTACCATTCCATTTTTAAGCTATAGAGATTTTTTGCATCAATAGGTCTGAAGTAATGGTAGAATGGTAGAAAACCGCCGATAATTGTCCAACTTGATATTGGAAGTAATGTACTGTGACAATGAAGGATGCATTTTTATGAGTTGTAACAAAAATAGCATATGTATTTTATTCACAGAATCGTATTGGACTCTCTGAAGGATTAAATTGACAGTGTCAGAACTGCGTGAGAGACGAGAGAATTTTGCTGCTCAAGTGAGAGAATAAGGAATCTGGAAGAATTCCTCCTGAATGGAGCCTACTTCCAAAGCTGTGTGAGAACTGTCTCCTTCTGCATCCTGCTGTTGGCAGCTTGGCCCAGTGCATCCTAAGGACTTTGAGAACATGCTGAATTCAGTCAAGTGCGTGCTGGTGGGAGATGCTGCGGTAGGGAAAACGGCTCTCTTGGTGCGTTTCACCTCCGAGACATTTCCAGAAATCTACAAACCCACAGTGTATGAGAACACGGGAGTGGAGGTCTTCATGGATGGCATCCAGATTAGTCTAGGCCTTTGGGACACAGCGGGCAGCGATGCCTTCAAAGGCATTCGCCCCATCTCATACCAACAGACTGATGTGGTATTGCTGTGCTACTCTGTTGCCAATCAGAACTCTTTTCTAAACCTCAGGCATAAATGGATTACTGAGATCAAGAGCCACCTGCCTCGGATCCCAGTATTAGTGGTGGCTACTCAGACTGATCAGCGGGAAACTGGCCCACATCGCACATCCTGCATCAGCCCCGCGGATGGAAAGCGACTGGCCCAGGACATCCGAGCAAAGGGCTATGTGGAGTGCTCTGCTCTCGGCAACAGAGGAGTCCAGCAGGTCTTTGAGTATGCGGTACGGACTGCAGTCAATCAAGCCAAAAAGCGAAACAGGAGGAAGCTCTTCTCTGTTAATGAGTGCAAGGTTTTTTAAAGGCCTTCCGGTGGCCTGTCTGCCACAGTGCTGCTTCCTACACACAGGGGAGTTTGGGCACAAAATGGAAGACAAGCAGAGCAAGGGCCTGTGACAAGATTGCAGCGCTAGTGTTCCTCAGGGGCCAGTCACACTATCTGTATGAGCAGCCTTGTCCCTTTCCACGGATAATCCCTTCCAAGAGCAAACGTTTTTAGTGCCCTTTCCTCATAAAACTGTACTTAGGAATGGCCTGCTCAAAGAGGACTAAAGCAAGCCTGACCTGGAGAGACTTGTGGATAAATGTTTTACTTTTCATTTGTGTTGGTCCACGTTTATTTAATAACAAGACATCTTTGCCTCAATGGGAAATCATTCTCCAGGATGCCTTGCTGACTCTAAGGACTTTGTGTAGAAAACCCAATCATTATCTATTTTATTTAAGAAAGACCTTTGTACATTTAGTTTTCCCAAACCTCTAATATAGTTTTCCTATTTGGAAGCTCACCCACAAATAGAAACTACCGTAATCATCAGTGGAATAGTTCCTGGGATCAGGCCCTGGTGTTCTTATTCAGGTAAAGGTGTCTGTGTAATGGGGATGGCTGGGATGTTTGAGGAGCTTTTAACGGGACCCCAGGCCAAAAGTGAACAGGAGATATTGATATCGGATTATTGTTCAATGCCTGATATAGAATTCATTCTAGAGTCTCAGATCAGTTCCCAGCAGACTGCTGACTTATTATCACGGCATCCACCATGCTTGGCACTAAATACCGATTTTGAGTGCCTTAGCAAGGAGGCTAAGCTCAGACTGGGCATGGAGGAATAGCTCACTGGTAGAGCGTAGGTGACTATGACATTGATTAAAGTTGACCCGAGATGTTTATTGGAAACTCTGACTGGTATAAAGTGAGGTTGTGCTAAAAGAGCTGCGGTGAAAGGGTCCCCCAGCATCTTTCTGGTGTGGCGTGCCCCTTTCCAAATGCTGTGACATTATTGGGTTGCCTTCCTGCCCCCCCCACTCCCCAAAGGAGCCCACCTATGGTTGACATCCAGACAAGGCAGATCCTGGGGATAGCGAGTCTGGCCTTCCTTGATTTAGGTGCAAAGGTGGTTCAGTGTGAGGAAGCCCGTTTTGCTGTTGTCGGAGGCTTCAATCTTCAGAGCTGACAAATATTTTTCATGAGCACTAATTAAAAGGCGTATGTGCTAAAATTTTAAAGGACATGTTTTTCTGAACTGTGGTTTTACTGAAACTAGTCGTCGCCTATAATAAAATGTAATGAACTACACAGCAATGTTGGATTGGTATTATTTAATTCACTAAGAAGGGGCTAGCATACCATATGTACCAGCAAATGGTGTTTTATGTGGATGTTCCATTTATGAACATGTTCCCAACATTTTTGGGAAGCATAAAGTAAATTAAAAGAATCCCAAGATGGTGCCTCTTTCCTGATCCTTGTGCTTGTAGTTATTTGCTACTCTGCCCAACTCTGCAACAGAGGCATGTGTGAACCAGCTTGCAGGGCACTAGAGGCGTGCTGCCAAGATCGGAAGAGCACACGACGCTCTTCCGATCTTTGTAGTTATTTGCTACTCTGCCCAACTCTGCAACAGAGGCATGTGTGAACCAGCTTTCAGGGCACTAGCGGCGTGCTGCCATTCACATAAAAACATCATGTGGACACAGCGTGTGCAGAAAGCAAAAGACACTCACAGAGCATGCCAAATGTATTTCTTTTAAAATTATTATTATTATTATTAACAAACATTTATATAGCGCCAACAGTGTACCTGGCTCTTTACAAAGTAATAAAATAGACACGGTCCCTGCCCCTAAGGCTTACAATCTGAGAGACAGGAGCTGGGGGAGAGACTTAGGAAGGGGAACAGAGGGAGAGACAAGGGGTCTAACATTCATGAAGATGCGAGGTCTCAAGTGCACGTACTTGGCTTGGTTACGATGAGAATGACAGCAGGCAGGTCCTTGTTGCAAGGATAAGGGTAAACTGATCGTAGGTATAGGAATAGTGGCTCAGCAGGATAAAGAGTCAGACAGAGCAGAGCGAAAGAGGTGAGTTTTAAGGAGAGATTTGAAGGTATGCAGGGAGGGGGCAAGGCGGATGTGGACAGGGAGGGAGTTCCAGGCATTGGGGGCAGCAAGTGAGAAGGGACGAAGGCGCTTAGGGGAGCAGGGAAGGCGTGGAAGGGTGAGAGAAGGGACAGAGGAGGAGCGAAGTGCACGGGCTGGAGTATGGAGGGTGATAAGTTCAGAGAGGTAGGGGGGAGCAATTTTAAAATCTCATGATTTGATTGGCCTGACTCATGATTTTTTGATATTTGGGGTTGGTAGCTCTGGGCTGCAGCAGTAAGATCTCCTAGATACTTAGATACTTAGCATTGATTGTATCTCCTAGATACTTAGCTGGGTGTGCACTCCTACCCACGCACCATCCACTCCTGCCCACACATGGAGCTTCCTGGATTTTTCCCCGATGCTCCGTGCATGCGTGAGTGAGTGGTGTGTGGGTCACGGAGCGTGTGTCCACTCATGCACGGGTGGGTGGGGGATGGGTGGACCTCCATGGGTGCAACCCATTTAAAAATGGCCAAAGACATTGGTGGGCCCCCTCTGAGCACAGGGTCCTGGATAGCTACAGTGTTGCATGCATGGGATGCTCCCATGTCTACACTGAGCTGTGTAGAGACTAATCAGGAGAGTAAAGTTACCCAAGAGGTGTGCACTAAACATGCATTACATTAGCAAAGTCCCAGGCTGGTAACTATTTCAACCTTTCAGTGTTACCCTTAAGGGTGGCCTTTGCTATCAAGTTATTTTTGCTAAATTTGAATCTTACAAGCTGGCCTAACATGCAGCCTTCAGTTCAGATTATTCAGCATTGATTAGCGTAAAGTGATGTACATAAGAAAAGTAACCCTAGGTGTACTTATACAATGTTGGTTTCCAAATTAGGTGTTGGCACTCACAGGAAAAAGATCTTGGACTGGCTGTGGATAGTTCACGGAAAATATCAGCTCAATGTGCTGCAGTGGCCAAAAAGGCAAACAGAATGCTGGAAATTATTAGGAAAGGAATAGAAAATAGAACAGAGAATACCATAATGCTTTGAATATTCTGTGCAGTTCTGGCCACCTCATCTCAGAAAGGACAACAGAACTGGAAAAGGGACAGACAAGGGCAACAATTGGCATTAAAATTGGTCCATAGGCATGGAACCGCTTTCAAGCTTAGGGCTCTTTAGCTTAGAGAAGAGACAATTTAGAGGGGACACATATGATAGAGGTTTACAAAATCATGAGTGGTGCAGAGCAAGTACATAGAACTGTTATTTACCCTTTCTCAAGATACTAAAACTAGGGGACACCCTATGGAATTAACTGGAAGCAGATTTAAAAGTACAATCGACCTGTGGAACTCCTTGGCAGAGGATGATGAGAAAACTAATAGAACGAGGTCAAATATGGATTGGATAAGTTCTTAAATACGGTTTCATAAATGACCATTAGTCAAGTTGGTCAGGGGATTGGTCAATTAAGTGCTGGGGGCCATTTCCTGTGAATAGCAGGAAATGAATCACTCAGCTATAAACTGTTCTGCATACTTCTGAAGCAACCTAACTTGGCAATATTTTGAGACAGGATGCTGGGCTAGAGGACCAGTGGTCTGACCCAGTATGGTGGTACTTAAGTTCTTCTGGCATTTCCATGTTTCTCTGTACTTCCCCGATGTGATGAACACAGTCTATCTGCAAAGGTTTAAGCACCCAATGAAAAACCTTTGCCCTCAGAAACACAAAGGTGAAGTATGTTAGAAATTTAATTTGAACTCTGGAATTCCCTGTGAGTAAAATAACTCAAGGACACAAAACATTCACCTTACACTGAAACCATTTTGGTTTGGAATAGCCACACGTCAAGTATTATCATCCTTCCTTATTTTAATTTAAAACTGTGCTAATGTTACAAACATTAAAAAGCGGATGCAAGGTAAGAGTTACGTAGTGTTTCTGTTCAGTTTATTTACAGACATTTCTGTGGTGCTCGTTGCCACATCTGATTTGAACACTTTCTACATAATCTCATTGTGCAAAACATACGCAGCACCTTAACGTTTGTTAAGTCCAGCTTCTCAGCGCGTGCAGGTTTATCACCAAGCCTGTGATTTACAGGAGTTTCTAAGAGTCTAAAGTGGGAAGACTGGCAGTAAAATTGTGAAAAATTCACTTTTCATTTTAAGAATAAGAAAGCTTCTAGCCCTCATGGTTGCAAAGAAAAGCTGGTGCACCCAACTTTTTGGGGAACCAGAAAATAAATTAAAAGAACCCCCAAAATATCTTTTTAAACCTCATGATTTTAAGCCACTTGTGATTTTTGGAAGGCTGACTCACGCTTTTTCAACACTTACGATCATATATTCTTAAGTTCATTTTTACAGACAGATTGGCAGTTTCCCCAGGGTTGTTTGTATCATGTTAAAAAACACACTGGGGGTTTGGGGCCCAGTTCTGGAAACACATGTGGGATGCACAAAGGAGTGTAACTGGAGCTAACAATGTGCATTGTTCTCTCTCATTTATACTGTCTCTGTGTGTTTCACAGTCTTTATTACTTCATATTAGGGCTGCAACCTGATTAGAAATTTTAGTTCATCGATTAAGCCCTCTCCCCCAATTAATTGATGAATTAATCAATTAAAACTGCATACATTTGTATGCATTTACATAAATATACATAGATTTGCCTAACTTGTGTGCGTTGGGTAAACTTGCCTTCCACTGGAACGCGTCCCCTTGAGCTACCGACTCAGAACTATGGACTGTCAGAAGCTCCTAGCAGCTAACCGATTAATCAGGGGACAAAGTTTAATCGGTTTTAGACAGATTAATCAATCGGTTTGATTAATTGATTAATGGTTAGAGCCCTACTTTGTATTATTTATTTATTATTATTATTATTTATAATTTTTATATCCGTTTCAGTATTCAAAGTACTTTACAGTCCTTATCTAGTTCAACCTCACAACAACCCTGTGAGGTAGGTCATAATTATTCCTGTTGTTCAGATAAGGAACAGAAGTTCAGAGATATGAGGCTACCCAGTGAGTTCATGGCTGAGACAGCTGGGTGGCTGTATTAATTGTGAACCCTGGTCTCATAGGTCCAGGGTTCCAAGCCCATCACCTTAGTCACTATGCTGCCTTATCTCATATAGCTTTTCATAGTTGGTTGTGGCTGTCATAACTTTAATGACCACAGAGAGCGAGAGAGAGACTTTACAAATATTTTTACAATCAAATATATCCTTTAGTGTTTTGGTTTGCACAAAATGGAGGACAATGATATAAACACAACTTTTAGTACGGGGGAGCGCTTGCAGTTGCATATTTACACGTTTGAATAAATAAGTAAATCCTAGTTACTTACAAGTGAGACTATATAGACGGGGGTGAATTCATACACTGCTCTCTGAGCAGAGGAAGCTGGCACAGTGAGAAGCCCATCATAGCTGTGTGTGTGTGTGTGCGCGCTCAGCCAAAAGGGACTTGGCTCTGGTTTACTTTTCACACAGCACCTCCACCAAATGAAGCCATGCTTGTTTCCACTCCGTTGGCTCCCCCTGCTAGTGGAGTCATGGGCCAATGCACCCTAGGTGTCCGGTAAGGCATTTAATTATGCTTGGCTTAATGCACACTCTGGCTGCTAATAATCTTTTCACCTATGTTAATAAATAACATGTTGTTAACCAGCATGATTGTAATGCTAGGCTAGACAAAGAACAGAGTGATACTCCTAGTTAATGGACCAATTTCAAAACCTGGTTAACAAGCCAAGTGTAGAGACAGGCAATTCTACGCTTGAAAAAACAGTGCATTTTTAAGTATGAAGGCTGGCACTTTTACGCTCCTGGTGCAGGCAAGGCAAGCTGCTGCTGCTGCTGCTGCTGCAGTTTTAAGCTGTAGGTGTCAGCTCTATTCCTCATCTCAGGGCTGTTTTATAGCATATCCCGAGTTAGCCTGCTTCAGCCTTCCACACCATTTGGGGTCTTGTTTGCCAGTCACTTACTCTAGGGGTAATTGCACCTATTTCACTTTAGTCCTTTCCATGTTCACAATGAACAGGGTGTTTAAAATGAAGTAGAGGGACTATAACCTAGGAGTACATCATTAGATTAGTTTACTTGGGGGATGGGGAAGATGGTGTGAACAGAGGATTCAAACAATAGCTAACATCTGACTGTTCACATGATCATTTACCCCTCCAGTAAAATCTGCATGGGTATTTTTTACCCTGATTTCATATGAATGCTTGCAATGTGGGTTATTATTTACCTGACACGCCGAGTTATCCCATTCATGGGACAGAATCTACAATTGTGGCAGACAAACCTGTCTATTGTCAGAGCACCCCTCCCGTGCTGTGTTGGTACCATGCTATTATCTCGACAAATTTGTCATCTTGATCAAAGGATTTAAACTGACTGCATAGATTGCTCCACACCCTGAAGTGGCATAGCAGTTTAAAAGCCAATTGTGCTGTGTGTATGGATTGTACAGCCCCTGAAATCCCATCCCAGAAGGCTTGCATGCTGCTTCATTTATCTCATATCAGTGAAAATGTAGTGATCCAGAATGATGCAACAGATTGGAGGGGTGTGAACTTTGTCTCACTGCGAGTGTTTGCTGTTACAGCTCTGATCAGTCTGCTTCATGCTTCCCCACTTTACAGATCCAAGACCTGAATTAAAATGTAATAAGGCAGCTTGAATTAACTTTTGATGTAAGCAGCACTAAAGTAACCTTGGTGTAAGCAGCACTAAATTAATTCAGAGACAATAGAGAGATGTTAATTTGATGTGAATGCTGCACAGAGATTTTTCCCTGGCTGGGCGTCAGTGGGCAATGATGATATACCATATTCTACCACTTTGTTCCATGTCTAAGCATAAATGCCATCATGGTAATTCAAAAGTGCAAAATTATACAAAATGCATAATTCCCAACAATTTTCCATATAAAAATATCATTATAACAAGAGTTAAAATACAAGTTTAGGAATTTTTAAATTTACAATTTACAGTTACAAAAGGCAGCTCTTATATGCAAAAATTGCCGCTCTGTATACACAATCCTTACTCTAATTATTCACGAGAAATTCCAAGGTTTGTGCGTTATAAAAAAACAAACAAACTTGGCAGCAATGAGTGGGGTAATTCATTCCTCCTGAAGGTCATGATACAGCTGGCAGTCAAAACCATAATGTGGAAGATCCTCAGTTGGATCCATATTGCAAGGGCAGTATCTGTATTCACCTGGAACAGCAGTATAACTATAATGGCCTTCCAGCACAGCAGAGTGAAATGTTTGAAACCTTCATACTGTAAAGGCTTTTCGCAATATAGGGTTTCTTTAAAAAAAAATTGTTTTCATGCCCCTCACCATTTTAAAAATCGGAAACCTGGGGACATATGATAGTTCCATAAGGCAGCTAAGTCCTTCTGTTTAAAAATATTACCAATCCTAGTACTTATATTTGGATCTCCAACTGTTTACTTAAACTCACACTTTGATCCAGAAAGGAGAAACCCCAACTATTTGAAAGAGCCCATATACGATCAAACCAGTAAACCCCACCCACCCCGTGTAGAATTTTCAAATTGTTCTAGCAAACACTGTCGGGGAAGACAATTCATATTTGAAATTCTCCTCTAGTAACTTATGAGTCTTAATAGGGCCCCCACAAGAACTGCAAGGATTTATCTGAGCAAACAAAATTTAAATTAGGTCGTTTGGGGAGGGGGGCCGGAAAATCTTAGGACAACTTGCAACAATAGCTCCACCCTAAGCCTCCCACTGGCACAGCAAGTATAAGAAAAACTTGGCTTTGAGCAGAAAGTTCGTTATGTCTTGGCAGCAGCTGTTTGAGCAGCCAGCTTTAATTCTGATGTAAAATGGGTATTTATTTAGATTTCTATAGTTCAAACACAGAGAAGTAATTACTGGATGGAACATCACACAGTGACAAGGGAACACATTGAGAAACACACACTTTAGCTCAGGGGGCAACTCTCCATCCATAAGAGTTAATGAGAGCTGAGTTTCTCATGAACTTAAATGGATGGAGGACTTAGCCCTCAGGCTGCAATCCAACCCCGTTGAAGTTAATGGAGAAACTCCCATTGAGGTCAAGGGGTCATCCTGTAAACACAGGCATGTAGACAAAAATGTAGTTCCAGGAGGATACTGTGGGAACAATCCTCCACCATTAAAGTTACTAGATTGAGATGAAGTACCTCAGATTATATGTTTTATTAGATCTACTTCCGCTGGGGAGAACATGCAAGTCTTCGGGCCGGCCACACAGATCTCATTTGAACTGGTTCATCTTCATCTCTAACATTTGTGACTCCACCAACATGGCAAACACACTCTCCATTCAAGTCAATGGCGGTTGTGCCACTGAGTTCAGTGCGTGCAGGAGTTGCACCCTACCGATCTCACTAACTCACTGGCTTCTGCGGATTAGCTGCTGAGTGGGAGCTTTCTGCTGAGGTTTTACGTTGGTCTAATTTGAATAGCAGGCTGTTCTCTAGGGGTGAAAACAAACAAGATGGTAGCCCACAATAGCCCATGATTCTGCCTGTCTAGGCTGCCAGATGTTCGCCCACTTCCGCCACTGGCAGGCTGGTGGCTGCTACCCAATGCGTCAGCTGGAGAAAGGAGGTGGACCTATTGTGGGCTGTCAGGTCCTGAGCCCCATAGAGGGATTACCACCCCTTTAAGGCTAGTCCAGCCGGGCTAATCCAGGCTAATGCGCCCCCGCCTGTCTGTTAGATGAGACCTGTGCAGCCTTACTGAGTAGCAAGGCCCGCCAGCACCATAGAATTGGGTCAAAGGAGCAACCGCATCCCTAACATTCGCTGCTTTGTGTGTTTGGTGCCCTGGCCCAACTTATGGAGGGGGGACAGTGAGACAGCTGTCCACCTGCCCGGATTAATTGCAGGGGACCCTGTATGCTTGTTCCCGCTCTACGTACTGACCCAATGAGTGGCGACTGTGGTACCACTCCATGGGTTGGGTAGGGGATCTGGCTGGCCGCCATCTTGTTTGTTTTCACCCTGTCTACTAGTTTCTTAAGCTGTTGGCCCAACTTTTGCTCTCATGGCTTGTCCAGCTTTCAAGTGCATCAAATATAGGCTCTAGCATTGAGAACACATTCTCATGAGATGAAAAGACTTGTTTCCCCCCTCAATTTTTATTAATTAAAAAAAAAAAACCTGTGAAGAGATTAGGTCACGGGATGCCACGCTTGTAATACACATTTTACCTGTAAGTCTTACCGCACAAACCCAGGTTTAACAAACATAGTGGCCTTTGTATAATGTCAGAAAGGCACTTCAACGTTTTTGGTCTGACAGCATCACAGAGACACGTAACAGCCATGGGATTGCTAGCAGCGGCCACAGAAAACTATGCGGTAAAACTGAAAGCAGGGGAAGCAATATGGAAAACGAGGTAACATGCAATTGTCCTTTCTAGCAGGACATTTAAGAAGTGGACCTGACAACAACTGGTTCTGGTGTGAAGAAGCTGAAGGTGCTTCAGGTTGTTTATTATCAGTCAGCTTGGCATTGTTGCTGCCTGTTCTCTCCATTAAAGCTTGTGGACTAGAGCCTACAGCCAGGAACCTGTGCTTACTACTGTGTTTTCCACATTGCCACCAATGAGGAAAATGCAGTGAACATGGGTCCCTGCCTACAGCTCGTGTTTGCCTGATACAATTAGCCCAGTAGTTCCCTTCCCAAACTTTTTGGCTGAACGACCCCTTCTGGAGACTTAAATATAATCCTGTGTCCCTGGATGGCAGCAAAACACAGAAAATATGAATCCTAGTGAGCAAGACCCCATTCACAGATGGCGTGACCCTACTTGGGATCATGGTTTTGGAAACGTCTGACAGTCATTTCAGGAGAGGTGAGGGGTTTCTAAAGAATAACTTTTCTCATCCCTGGTAGAAGTTGGTGCGATTCACACAACTGGAGACAAAGCAGTTCAGATGATAATCTTTTCCTGGACTAACTTCTGCTGGTGAGAGTATGCAAGCTTTCAAACCACCTGCCTCTGGCATTCTCAGCAGCTGAAGCTGGTCCAATAAAATATCTAATCTGAACAACTTCATCGCCATCTCTTACGTTTGGGACCAACATGGCAACCACACTCTCTCTCCAGATTGTCTCACAGCACGCAGAGACATATAAGGCCACTGACAGCTCAGTGGCTGTTTCTGATGCTGGAAAAGGGGAAGGAAATGAGGATGTATGCTTCTGCTCTGAAAGACACTGCAGCAGGGGCCTCACTTACTGCGGTGTGCAGCATTTCCAAGAATCACTGTCAGTACTCCCTTGAGTAAGAGGCTAGAGCACAGAATAGGTAGCACCAGCCTCTGGCAAGATAGCACGTATGCTAGTACCAGGGCCGGCCTTAGAAACTGCGGGGCCCTGGGTGAGCACAAAATGCAGGGCCCCCTCAGCTCCACGTGCTTTCCCAGGGGCGGCTAGTGTGTTTTGGTATTGGAGGGGCACTGGGACAGTAAGGCTGGGCCGGCGGGCCGAGGGGCAGAGCCAGGGGGATGGTAGGCCAGTGGCATGGCATAACCCAGTAGCAAGGAGTTCCCAGGGTTAACATCGGCTGGAAGAAAACACAGTCTACATGCACATCAAGCTTAAAATAAATAATTTATAAACCCAAAACAGGGAAACACCAAAAACACTGGCAAAACACAGCAGCAAGGAGTTCCCACAGTTAACATCAGATGGAAGAAAACACAGCCTACATGCACATCAAGCTTAAAATAAATAATTTGTAAACCCAAAACACAGGAACCCATCCTTCAAGGATGGGTTCCTGTGTTTTGGGTTTATAAATTTCCTTGTAAGCACCCCAGTCCCAGTCTCAGTCCAATTTTACCACGCACGTCCCATTTCCAGCATTTTGAACACAACTGAAATTGCATGACTTGCAGTGACATCTCTCTCAGGATTTCTAAACCTCCATTTTACCACACACAGTCCCCAGGTTGGAGGTCCGCACCCCCACTTTACCAGGTTTGAGTGACTCAGTTTCCCTCGCATACAGCCCACTTGAATCAGTTTTTCTCTCTGGCCGATTCAAGCCTGCTGCAGGGACAACCCCTTTGTCACCCAAGGGCCCGATCCTTCCCGTTTACAGACTCTTTCTCTCTGGGTTCGCAAGAGCTTGAAAGCCCTTGTTGCTCACTCATGTTCCAGTGTTAGACACAGGCACTTCTTCATAAAGATAAGTCAGTTTATTGATTTACATAAGCAAGATTGTTGATGCAGAGTGGTTACTAGAAATCAAAGGTAAATATAAAGCATTCCTATATCTATACTGGTTGAGTTCCTAAATAAGCATCTTACCCTACCAAGGTCTATAAATTCTTCTCAGTCCTTGATGTAAGCGACTGGGTCTTCAGTCTTAGAGTTGCTAGAAAGCAAAGTCCTGGTCTCAGTCCAGCCTTGCTGGCTGGCAGGATCCAGGATGCAGATGAGAGTGCTCAAAATGGCTCTGACCAAGCGAGAGAGAAGATGGCTTAATGGCCCTCACTTAAGTACCTTTCATGGTCTCTTTGTTTCGGCTTTCCTGCGTTGGAGAAACCTGAGGTCTGTCACGTAGGCAACCCAGGCAAACCTGAAGGCCGATTTGTATTTCCACAGGGTTCTGTCTGTCCAGAATACACATTCTTTTTATCTCTTTGCATTTCCTGGAGTTTCGTCAGTGTCATAGTCCTGATTTGGGTTTTACAGTTCTCAGTTGTAACATTACATACATGTTGCACCTTTTGCTTTACATATTTACTAGGCTTGTCGTCTACATGCAGGCCAGTATCACACATGTGTGACCCTATGTTCCTCCGTGACACACATCCCATTTCCAGCATTTTGAACACAATTGAAATCCATTTTACCACACACAGTCCCCCCTGCATTAACCCACTAGCCCCCACTCCCCTCCCCGAGAACCCAGGAGCCCTGGCTCCCAGCACCCAGGAGCCCTGGTTCCTATTACACTCCCAACACAGGCATTCAAACATAGATCCAGCTGATCAAACATAAATCAAACAACCCCCACACGGACACAGCACCCCCCATGAAAGCAGGGATGAGGAACTGAACCTCAGGCCCAGAGCAGCCAAACACAGCTCTCAGCAAGACTTTGTCAGTGTGACCCCTTCCCAGTTCTTGGATTTAAGGGTCTCAAGCACCAAAGCACTAAAAACCCAGTTAAACGTATCAAACACGAAACAACCCCCCCACGACCACAGCACCCCCAGCCCGTTCCCAAACCACCCCCAGATGGCCCCACTCTACTCCCAAAGCCCCACAGACGCGGGTAGCAGCACAAATGAGCTCATATGAAGAAAGAGAAGGAAGAGATATTGGCCGGGTGGCCCTTACCTCAGCTGCTGCTGGGCCTGGGTCTTCTGGGAGCCGGGCTGGAGGCTGACAGGCTTCGGTTGCTAAGCAGGAGGGGACAGCAGGAACGTTCTGCTGGACCTCTCCTTGGGCAGGGGGGTGGCTCCCTTTCCCCCTCCAGGAGCCGTGGGGGAGTGGGGGC
>QEPC01005573.1:389566-408551 GCA_003113815.1 Sphenodon punctatus | reverse complement strand
GGCAGCAGAGTTTTGGATTGCGATAAGGGGGGAGAGGTGAGAGCAAGGGAGGCCAGCAAGGAGGAGGTTGCAGTAATCGAGGCGAGAGATAACCATGGTATGAACAAGGGTTTTGACCGAGGAGGTAGAGAGAAAGGGGTGGATCCGAGCAATGCAAATCGGCAGGATTTGGCAACAGAGTCAATGTAAGGTTTAAAAGAGAGGTGCGTGTCAAAGATGAAGCCCAAGCTATAGGCTTGGAGAACAGGATGGATGGTGACTCCATCGATGCAGATGGGCAGGTAAGAGGAAGAGGAGGCCATGTGAATCACCTGGAGTGTCATTTCGTAATGCCAGATGGACTGGGCTATTTGACAAATTTCTTTTGACTTTGTTCTTCCCCGTTTGTTTATATACCAGGCTGCTGTGATATTGTTGCAGGCTATTTTGACGACCCTGCCCTGTAACACCTATCGAAATGCCTTTAGAGATTTTAGAATTGTTATGGCCTTTAAAATGTTGATATGGCATGGACGTTGTAATTTGTTCTATCTCCCTGTAATGAAGAGGTCGTGCAGGTTAGCCCTCCCCCCAGCCATCCTGTCAGTGACGCTTCTGTTGTCAAAAAAGGGGTGGGGTTAAGTTGTATAAATGACATCCATGCCAAAACAAATTCCCTTCTACACCATATACGCAGAGAGTTTAGAATCTCCCTTGTAATCCTAAGCCTCCTCGTGGGAAGGCCCACCAGAGGATTCAATAATTTTTAAAACCGTAGCTGAAGAGGCCTCATAAACAATTTGGCAAAAGGTGTGGTGGCCATCGTGGATGTCATGAGACCTAGAAGTCTCTGAACTCTCTTAATCCATTGAAGTCTATGGATAGTTACTGTCCTTACTAAATTGGAAATATCCAAAAATCTATCCTCTGGGGCAAACACCTTTTGCTTTGGTAGAATCAATTATAGCCCCTATCTAATCCATACACTGAGTAGGATAGAGTCGGGACTTTTGCACGTTTATAGCTAGCCCTAACCTTTCACACAGATCCAAGGGGAAGCGTAGCTTGGCATTCAAGGAGTCTGGTGTAGCAGTCACCAAAAGCCAATCATGTAGGTGTGGGAAAATAGCAATGCCCTGTCTGCGAACTTACGCTATGATAGGGGCCATAATCTTTGTAATGACCCTAGGGGCCGAGGAAAGACCAGATGGTAGGGAACAAAATTGAAAATGTCTGGAGTTGTGGGTGAAACAAAAGAATTGCTTCGAGGAGGCATGGAGTCTAATGTGAAAATAAGCACCTTTTAAGTCAATCACAGCGTACCACTGAACCTGCTTTTGGTGGGTCTTTAGATTCTCAAGTGTGAGCATTTTAAACTGGTAACATACAAGTTAAGGAAACGCAAATCTAAAATGGGTCTATGACCTCCTCCTTTCTTATCGACTACAAAGTAGTTGGAGTAAAGAACTGAGCGTAATTTTGTGCAGGGTACCAATTCTATAACACCTCTGTGATATATCTCAACAATTTATTTATTCAATGCAACAGAATGTTGCAGAGAGAATATTACAGACTATAAAGGTCTAACTGGAGGTTGGAGGGAAGAGAACTGAACTTTGAATCCCACATTAATAGTACATAAGACACAGGCATCTGATGTAATCTCCTCCCAACAGGGGAGAGAATTAAATAACACAAACTGCAAAGTCTCCCTCAACAGATGGATACAACTGTGCTGGGAGCATCAATAGTTGTCAGCGCCGCCCTCTGTGTGGGGGGAAGGGCTGCCTGGCGTATGACTTTGGCTTGAAAGGTGGTACTGGGGTCTTGACTTCCCCTGATATTAGAAAGCTATGGGGGAATAGATAAAAGGAACTTGATGCACAGTTTCTTTGCCTCAGTTAACTAATGTAGGTGATGCAAGGGGCATTCAGACCATTGCTAGTAGTTCGCCAGTAGCATATACTGGATGGAAAATTAATGATAGAAGAGACTCATCAATTATATCCCTGGAACAGCTGGAACCAACACAAGGAGCTGAATTTCATCTAAGTTAGATTTTATTTATTTTTATTTCCTTTTCTTTATTATTGACCTCTGTCTGAGGATCTTATGTTGCCTGTGCTGCCCAGAGGGACAGCTGGCATCTCTGTCACCTCTCAATGAGGAGGGTGTAAAGTACACAGAGGATGAGAGCCGCTTAGTTGGCAGCTTTATTATTAACCCATCTAAGGGTCATAATGTTGCCTGTGCTGCCCAGAGGCTCAACTGACATCCCTGTCACCAGTGAGGAGAGCGTAAGAGGAAAGGGAGTAAACATCCCAGTAAACAGAGGAGTGTATAATTTATTTTAATTATTTTTCTTTAATTTTCCTTCTTATTGACCCCTGTCCAAGGGTCTTATTGTTGCCTGTGTTACCCAGAGGCACAGCTGGCATCGCTGTCACCAGTGAGGATGGTGTAAAAACAGAGGGAGCTGTTTAGACTGGCAGCTTTATATTAACCAGTCTGTGTCCAGCTACTGGCTTGCTGCCTGTGCTCCACATGGAGAGGCACAGTTGGCTTCCTCCCTTCCTGCTGTCAGTGCTGAGGAGCAGGGAGCTTCTAGGAGCTGCTGCTGCTATGACATTAGACAGCAGACTCCACATCGGAGCTGCACCACTTCGACGTTGAGGGCTTCTCAGCACCGACAGTGGCCAATGTCACAGCCAGCAGCCCTTGACACAGCGGGAATCAGCTAGAATGTGGAGGGGTATAGGTGGCCCCAGCGCAGAGTTCTCCTTGACAGGAGATTATAAGAGCTGCTTCTTTAATTTCCTCTTTTGTGCTGCTCGTGACGCAGCTTCTCTCGCTTTTTGAGGAATTTTTCCTTTTCCTTGTGCCAAAAAGCTGAAGGTTGCTCCCCTTGACGTCTTAGATAGTGGAATCGACATCAAAGCGCCCTCTCTGGACACTGAAGGATGTGCAGGCTTTTTTAGCCTCCCAACGTCGTAGAGTGCCTTGTTGATGTCAAAGCTGGCCCCTTCGACGTCTTAGATTGTGGAATCGATGTCGAAGTGCCCTCTCTGGATGCTGAAGGACATGCAGGCTTTTTAGCCTCCCTGCCGACGTCAAGGGAAAGCAGATTCCTTTGATCTCCGTTCAGGCAATCTGATCCTTGTATCAAAACGTTCTGTAGATGGGGCTGTCAGCCACTGGAGTTTCGGAGGCTGATAAGGGGAGCCAGTAAATTGCGGTTTGGAGTCTTCCTCAGCATTGTATAGTGGAGAAGCACTAGGCTGAGATAGGAGATACAAGGGAGGGGGAGGTTGTGTGTGAAAACCCGCCCGTTTCAAAAAGACCCTCATTCTCTGAGGACTGTGGGGAAAAAGAGCGGGCTGCCAAGTTGGCAGGCTCAACCCCTTCATGAAGTCTTAGTCTTTTAGGCAATGGTGATCGGGATTCATGAGAAGCAATAGTTATGGCTGAGATAGGAGATACGGGTGGGGTGGGGTGAAAACACGCCCGCTTCAAAAGACCCCCATTCTCTGAGGACTGTGGGGGAAAAAGAGCAGGCTGCCAAGTTGGCAGGCTCAACCCCTTCATGAAGCCTTTGCCTTTTTAGGCGATGGCGCTCAGAACCCACGAGAAGTGGAAGGATCCTGGGTGTTGGATTCCTGAGTAGATAGCTCAGAAAGAGTGGGAGCCGCCGAGACAGTCTCCTCAGCCCCTAGGCTTGGGACTGTAGGGGATGCAGGGACTACTTTTCAGCTTTTGTTTACCTTCTATCACCTTCAGCCCTTTGTCATCAGGAAAACAGTGCTTTAAAAACTGTGTTTATTAGCCATTAAAATGAATGAGTCGTGAGCTTAGTGTCAATAAGCCGCGAAAGCGGTTGGAAGGAACTGTTGGGCTTATGCGGGAAGGTACCTTATATAGGGTGGGGGCACATGAACATCATGTGAAATTTTAAATATGAACTTGGTATATGCTGGTAAGAGAAGGGCTCGCAAGCGCAAACCCATTTGTGAGAATGGGAGGAGCCACTCGAAGAAGCAGCACATGTCCAAGATGATAAGGACCCACATTCCAGGAATTTCTGTGGGATCTTCTTCACCCAGCAGGAAACAGGCATCTGATTGGCCTGGACTGGTCAGCTAGAAGTTTCACCTGTGGCAGGTGACCTTGCCGAACGAATCAGAGGGAGGGGAAGGGGGCTTTAAAAACTTCAGACCCTCTCCATTTTGTTTCTCTCTTCTCTGAGATTCTGAGGGAGTGTGTGATGTGACTAAACTCTGCAACACTGGCCTTAGCCAGATCAAGACTTTGGACCCCATAGAGAAACCATCACCTATGGAGAATCAGACCAGGATTAACTAACTCTGTGTGAATAATTGCTTGCTTGCTTGCTTGCCTGCCTGCTACTCAGAGATACTGTACTAGATAGGCACATTCCAAACAGGGTACCATTCCCCAAACCGGACTTGCTTTGCTCAAATGGTTATCAACCCCTGGATCTGTGCTTTTATTCCTTTTGTATATGTACTAGTAAAGTCTAAGCTTTCTTTTACCCTACTGGGTGTGTGTGTGCATTATTGGCTGAGCATTAAATACCTCCTTTGGGCCAGGTGGCAAGGAGAGAAGGGAAAACTCCCTATTTGGCTAGAAGCCAGCAGCTTTGGAACCAAGAGAAGCCTTCCTAGGGTGACTCTGGGGTTTGGCCTCCAACGCAGGGAGGAAACCCTGGGAAAAGAGTTTTGGGAACAAGTAGTGCTTTTGGGAAGCTGTGTGGTTTATACCTTGTGGGGTTCACATGTCCTGAGTGGTGCGAATGCCCGCTGGGAAACACTCAGGTGGTGGCAGCGGAATACTACGGGTTTTGGGGGTTTTGCCAGCTGTGGGAACCCCTGGTCAGAGATTTGGAGAAACACAGTGAGGTGGGTGGTTCAGCTGTATAGCGCCCCCTACTGGCGTTTTGCCACAGGCAGTGTGGTCCTCCAGCTGGAAAGCACCCATGCTAGCTGTTAGTGGGGGCATATGTTCCCCTCATTTCAATAAAATGTAGGTGCACACATTTGTATTCCCTCCCAACCTTCAAATCCCTTCTGAAACCATACCTCTTCCATCAGGCTTTCCCTAGCTCCTCCTAAAACAACCTGCACCTGGAGAGACACAACTAACCCAAAGACGGGGAGTGTTGGTGGGTCCTTACCTACTCATGTTTGGATGGTCTCTGCTGCTGCTATCATCCCTAGCAGGAGTAATGTCATAGTATGGGGCAAGGCCCGTGTGGGGTTGTGCATGGGAGCTGCAAGAATTGTCTTAATGATGTCTGCAGCGCTTGCTTCCACCCATGTGACCATTTTGCACGTTTGGATCTTCTGTTTTATCTTTTTTTTTTTTAATGGCAGCTAATGTAGACTCAAAAATTCTGTTGTTTAAAAAGCACAAGCTTTGAGGAAATAAATAGTAAGTCCCCAAAGAATATGCTACCAAACAGAATGGATAGTCTCTCCTGACATTTATAGATCACCAGCATTTAAAAATGTGTTCTAGTTAGAACCTCTAACGATTTTGCTTTATTTCTGTTCATTCTGGCAGTGGGATCCTCTGGCAGGATATTGCCTAGCAGTTAACGTGGCACATGAGTCCAACTGAAGCAATATGGACTCCAACTCACACTAACGACAATTGTGGACACTATCCCCGTGGAGAATCGTGCTAAAAGAACTTACTTTCATCGGCGCCCGCGGGCGTGTAAGAAATTGCCCGAAACAGAAATAAAACAGGATCCTGTCACGGAGGAACTGCAAAAACCGGACTCCTGATTTTGCATAGAACTCAGACGCTGGTACTCACAAAGTACTTGCTTTGACTCCTGCTGGGGAAATAAATGAGCAAAAGAACATGCCATTTTGCAAACTTTATACAGAGAAATCTCTACCAACCGGGCTCGGGTGGACCAGCTGACCATGGGATGATGAGATTAAAAAACTAAGTCAAGATTAAAAGGGAAAGGTTTTTCTAAAGGGGCTTGTCGGGGAAAAGGTGAGTACGGTGCCTGAGTAGGTATCCCATGGCCTTTAAAAAAGTACAATTTAGGCTTTCATTCATTGTTTTAGATAAACATTCCTGTGATTTTAGCTTTGTTTGGGGGGGGGGGCAGCTTTATTCATCTTAGGCTCCTTCCAAAGGCGAGGCATTCATTACCTGCCCCAGTGTCTTGGCTCCGGAGCCACTCGCACTGAAAACGTTTTCTCCCCTTTGTGCTACTGGAACGTCGTGCTTTTTTTTAATGCTAATGTCGGGTGAAGTGTGTCGGCTAAATGCAATCAAGGAGCGTGCAATGGCAGCAGGGCGGGTCTCCCTGATCATTCCTCCGCCGCCGCCACGCGATAGGAGTTACTCATGTGTTAATGTTGGGCTGCTACCAGGAGCTCTTTATAGTGTTTACTGATAAAGATCTCAACGGGCAGGGCTGCTAATATACCTTGGCGTGTGACCGGAGGCAGGCCCAGACTCTGAAACAATAGCCTTGGAAGTGTGAGCTGTCTGCTCTCTAGTTTATCAGGTTTCTTTGTACTTCAAAGCATTCGACCGTCTCTTGTTCGCTGTCTTTCCTGCACTACAACAGTCAGAGCAAAACCTGACTGTAAGTGGTGAGGCCAGGGCAGGCAACAGGCTGAAAGCAACTTCCTGAGGGCTAATTGATTCAATCTGTAAAACGTAAGGGTTTGCACGGAGATGCAATTTTGTCCTCATTGAAGTTAATGGCTCCTCTGCTCCCATTGACTTTAATGGTGTGGTGGGAAGATTGTAACTGCGGGGCTGTGTGTAAAACTTCCCTCCCAGAGAAATCCTGACCTGCCCCAAGAACCTGGAGCTCTGAGACAACCGGCATTTTTACACACACCTTAAAGTGCTGGTTTTTCAATCTTCTGGGTTTACAAGTCCACAAGTAAGTTCTGGATGCATTATTCACACATGCACTGCCCTGAGGCAGCTGTAGAGGTGAGGCCATGGAAACCAAGTGACCACAGCTGCCTGAAGCAAAGTTACCAGGAGAACTTTTTACACACAAAATCTCTGGGAGAAGTTCTGTGCAGAAGTTAAAAAAGCCAGATGTTTAAGATCTGGGTGAGTGATTTAGACACACTGAAAGTTCAGGATGGAACAGCAAACATGAAGGAGAAATGTTTGTGTAAAAACACCCAGTGAGGTCTACTACCCGCTCCCAGGGTTTCTGTCTGTTACCGGGCCTTTGGCTTTCCTGTGCTAAACTGTCTTGTGTCAATAATCTTGAAAAGCAGCTGTGTGGATCCAGCCTGCCCCAGTTAAAACTTTAAACTGTGCTTTCAAAGATTGGGGGAACTGAGGCAGGCTGTTGGGGTATTTTAAAGAAAGGAGATACTGCCAGAGGATGCAGAGGGAATGTGCGGGAGAAAAAGGATGGTCCTGGATTGCCGTGTATGTGATTTTAAAGCAGAGATCATGCTATGTGAGGAGACCAACCCTCCCCTCCTCCCCCCACAATCATGCATAGTCCATCCTGACCTCTGCAGGTACAAGTGTCTAGTTCCCAACTTCCTACCATCCTCGTCACACATCTGGGCATATATGTGATGTTTCCTCTTGCATGCTTGTGTATACTAGCAAAATGTAGGACATGAGACTGCCTTAAATTTGTTCTTATTTCCTGTTTGATTAGAGAAATCTTTGTTGAATTAATTTTGAAACATGCTAAGTAGTTTATGGCAAAGGTCTTTAGATTCAGGATTAGGCAATTTTCCAGAGTAGCTAATTCAAAGCAAGATGAGGCCAATTAATTTTTTTATTTTAATACAGTTAAACCAAATGCATATGTTTATAATAATGGAGAATATATGGTTTTAAGTATTGCCTCGACAGTGCATTAATCTCGCTCCTCTTTTTTATGGAAAAAACTATTTTGCATACTGTCACCATGACAATTTAGCCTTCAGCCTAATCACGTTTACAGACACACACCCTTGGCATCCCTCTTGGATTGTGGGGGTCACCTGGCTCTGTTGATCAATAACATTTCCATTGACTAAAATATCATGATTGTACTTGGAAGAGAAAATAGACAATGCAGCCACGCAAATACAACAAAATAAATGCAACATGTGCTTGTTTGCAGGATCAGGGTCAGTTCTTAATGTCTATAGCTCTGCGGCGTTGTTTGTGGCTGAACCTTGTTATAGGATTGAGTCTCATATTGCTAAACATTAGAAATAAACTGTTTTGCTTATGTGTCATTTCTACATGCTAAGTGTTAGAGCCCTCCCTCACCCCCAAATACCTTCCTGCCTTTGCTGCTTAATCCTGGACTCTGTAGGGCCTTTCCACATGAGATGCCCTCCCCCCCCCCTTGTCCATGTGCGTGACTGGGTGGGTGAGAGGGGCATCCGTATGACAGCAAGTGGGGATGAGTGCTCCTATGTTCCACCCATTGCCTACGCATGGAGGCATTGGGGAAAACGGAGGTGCCTCCACACGTGGAGGTGGGTGTGTATCTATGTGTCAAGCTGCACGCATGCCATACATCCGCCACGCCTCTGCGGTCTGCTTAAAAAGGGCCTAAGTCAGCATATGCTGGGAATATTTCTTGCACACCATCATTGAGATCCCAACTAAAATAAGACTGTCCCTGGAGAAGAGAGAGAAAGAGCTTGTGCTTATTCTAGGAGGTTTGTGTCTGCCCCCTTGCAGAAGGCTATAAACTGGCACCCTCTGCCTGAACTTATTTAGACCAAGCTCCTTGTCTCTACCTTCAAAGCTCTGCATGGCCTTGCTTCCTTCATCTCGCCACACTTGTTCCTGCCTGGGAGCTTTGCTCCTCCTCCTTTGTACCCACCCTTGTCTGCTTGACAAAACTCATTTGCTGCTCCAAGTATTGGTTCCTTCTCCCTTGCTGGCCCCCTCATGTCCCGGATGCCCTCCCTTGAGTGCATTAACTCTGGTCCTTTCCTCCCAACCTTCACATTCCTCCTGAAAGCCTACCTTTCCCTGGTGAGCGTAAACAGCCTGGCCTCCAGGGCCTGTTGCTTCTTGCTGCCGGTGCCGCCTGTGCCTTGTGCACTCATGCGGTGCGACCAGTCCAGAGGTGCTGCTATCAAACACAACAGACACCGAAAATGCAGCTAGTTTATTAAGCGCATTATGTCATGAAAAGAGATTATAAAGAGAGAGAGGAGAGAGAACCAGTTCATTTGTGCCCCCATAATCAGTTCATGCTGCCCCCATAATCAGTTCATTTGCGCCCCCGCCCCCATATAATCAATTCATACTGCCCCCCACCCATAACCATTTAATTTGTGCCCCTGGGGCAGTGTGAATTGATTATATGGGGGTGGGGTCACAAATGAACTGGTTATGGGGTGCGGGTTTAAAGACAGTATTCCTAAGAAAAGTTAGTGAAATAGCAGTCATAATAATCTCAGAACCATATTTGCAGATTTATTTTCCAAAATAGACTAGATATTGCTTTACATTCTAAATTCCTACCAAAGATAGTATAAGTAAGACAGTTGTGAGAATGTGGCCTTTTTTACACAGGCCTCTCCCACCCATGAATACGCAGATTTCTGTGTGTTCATGGTTGGGGGAGCCCACGTTGAGTGGGGGGGGATGCGTGCGCCCACCTAACACGCATCCCCACTCACACACACACCCCACTCGTTCCCACACATAGAGCAACCAGGGGAGACAGCGGTTACTCTGTGGGTGTGGTTGAGTGGGTGGTGAGTGGGGAATGCGTGTGCAGCCGTGTGCATGCCCCGTCCATGCACCGGTGCACCCAGGGACACCCCCACCCCACCCCCCCGCCCGGCGGAGCCTTGTAAAAATAGCCTGGGAGGAGCCACTCGAATAGGAACAGAAGGCTCTTTGAGATGGCTCCGAATATTCTCACAACACCCACCCTTCCAGCTCCGCATGGATTTTCCCCCTTATATTCCTAGAAAGGGTTGGAAGGAACTGTAATTTAGAGGGGGAGAGTGCTTTTTATACTAGAGGAGCTCAAGATCATTACGTAGTCTATTATTTGAATAGGGTAAGCGTGCACAACCCAGTTGTGAGAATGTTAGGCGCCATCTCGAAGAACCTTCTTTACAAGGTAATAACCTGATCAGCACATGGGGAGAAGTTGTTTGAAAACAAACAGCTTTATCTCCTCCCCAGCTGCTGGAGCACTACTAGGAGACAGGTGAGAGATGGAGACCGGAGCCAGGGAGGGGAGGCAGAAGAACTTATTGGGGGAGAAGCTGGCTGCAGCCTCCTGCCCAGCCATTGCAAGTGCGGGGCCCCAGATGTGCAGTCTCACATGTGACACATGCCTGGGGTCGGCCCTGCCACCAAGCTTTTCTTAGCTCATCACCCCATAGCCATAGATGCCTCATGAGGAGGAAATTGCCTCCTCTTCCTTAGACCTTCTCTTCCCTGTAACTAAAGTAAGCCAAGCCAACTAAGCTAAGCCAGACTTCTAAACTTCTTGAATGTATCCTTCTTCCTTCCCTTGTCTGTCTTTAATTGTAAGCCTGTCTGGGTAGGGACCTGTATATAACTATTGATTGATTATACAGTACCAAGTACACTGGTGGATCCTATCTAATCTAATATCTATCTATCTAGAAGCCAGCACTGTCTGGGCTGAAGACAGTGTAAGACCTGGCTATTCTGCCAGGCTTTTGGCGAGGGTGATGGTTGGGCTCGTAGGGGTTTTGTCTCTGCCTTGGGGGATGTTTTATATTGATATTTGGAATGTTTTTGTTTTTTTAAAAAAATGTTGTGAGCTGCCTCCAGCTGTTGTGGCAGGAGGGGGCTGCTAAAAATATAGAAGGAAATACCACTCCAGTAAAGCTGGGTTGACAGATGCACCCATCGGTTTTATTCCTGTGTCAGACACAGATTGCTTGTGCGACCTGGGGGGCGAAATGGGAGTCTGGGCTAGGGCCTCCAAACCGCTACCATCGTGCACACACCTTGCGCCCCTCCGGCTCCAAGGGGGGTGCAGGGTGCTTATGTGAAAGAGGTGCATGGTGTGGAGGAAGGTCGGAGAGTGAATGAACAAAGGGAAGGGGAGGGGTCAGGGCTGCTTCCCCCCCAAGCCTGGTTACACCCTTGGTCAAATTTATTTTTCATGTGCTTCATCTTCTCCATCTGTAAAACGGGTGCGGCGCGCGGCAGGCAGCAATCTCACACGCTCCCGTGCTCTTAAGGCGCTTCAGGGTTGTTTGGTGGATACGCTTGGACAGAGGGCATTGGTGCGTTGCAGCGCGGTATCGGTTAGTTAGACCCGCTGGGAAAATGCTAGTGTGGTTTCCTTTGTAGATCCTGCAGCAGGGAACTTGACCCTGCGGGATCCAATAACAGAAACCTAGAAGTGAAAGAACTGGGCACTTGTGTGAATAGTTTTGGCGCACGTTTTTCACGTGTCGTTCCCCTCTTCCTCCCCCCCCGTTTCTTTTACACCTCCCAAACAGCGTGGCTGATCTGATCCTCGGGCACAATGAGCTGATGGGTTAATGTGCGGTGGAGTCGAGCAAACGGAGCAGCCTAACCACAGAGATGTGTTTTTCTACAGCGGAAACACCTGCCATAAAAAGCTCTCTCTCCTCTTGCTTCACATGTCATGTAGAAAAGCTCCTAGCTAAACCCCCATCGTCTCTGACACTTGGCCTTTGGCAAGAAATAATTTAAATTAGGTGCGTGATGTTGGATGTACGGCGAGCTCAGGTTGAACGAACCCTCTTTAAGTGGCATTTTTCGGAGGTGACATTGCACTAGCAATTTTAGACCAGATACCGGCATGAATTGGGAGAAAACTTTCTCCCCAAACGAAAAAGGTGAATGATATTTAGGGTTCCCACTTATGCACACGCTTAAGAAACACGTATGAAACCCACCCCCCCCAACCACCATATTGGCTTTGCAACCTGTAGTTCTGTCATGACTGTTTGCAGAGGTGTCAACGCTAAAGATACTATCGATTTTGCAGGCGTTTCACCCCTATGCGCTGGCTTGTGCATGTGTAGCCCCCTCCACACCGACTGCAGCAGGCACAGCCTGGCTACGGGCGGCGTTGCGGTTATTCTGTCTGCCGCGTTCTCGATTATTATCAGACTCTTGGTGTCCCCGCAGATGGTACCTCGAAAATGCTAGGAAAGGTGGAGGGGGAGAGAGAGAGAGGCAGCTCCTCAAAGACTTTTAATTATTTAGTATTTTACTATAAATTTGAGGAAGGGCGTTCGGTGCGCTCTGGGTTGCTGAGCCTCTGGGGAGTTGTGCCGTGTTTGCCTCCTTCAGGAGCGAGCGCCTCCCACGCTTGTAACCCGACTGAGTTTATACGCTGCCTTCCCGCTAGGAAAGCAAAGGACACGTGGATACAAGTTTAAATCTACGCTCCGCTCCGTACGCGTCCTCCCACTGGCTAGAATGAGATTACTCGGGAGCACGTGCCTTTAGAGCGAAGCCTCGCTTCCTAGCAAAGCCCTAGTAGGGTGGTTTCCAGTTCGGTCCGCACTTTAACGGCTCATGCAACGCAGTGACGTAAGATTGAGAACCAGCCAATCGCAGCTGACTCTGGAACAGAGTTCAGCAATTCCACCAACGGGATGAGCTCAAAGCGGCTCCGATTGGCTCAGGGCAGGCGGCCTAGGACTATAAGAAGGCCCGAGGCTCGGCCACCCACCATACCGCATTGGTGCTGATCGTTTGCCGCTTCACGCCTGTCGAGACGCCGCCATCTTGTGCCTCATGTCCCACCAGAGCAGCAGACCTGATGCTAGCTCCCCCTTCTGGGAGATGCTTGAGGTGCTGGCCCAGGAGCCCGACTTGGCCTGGTTGGCCCGGATATTTCCCCAGCAGGGACCTGTCGATGCCGAAACCCTCACCCGCTCGACATCAGGGGACCGTGGCGCCATGGAGCCAGCCCTTTCCGAAGAGGAGGAACTTGGCCTCTCGGATTCAGCGACCGCGGCCATTCCTCAGGTGAGCGCAGGAGACCAAAGGGGGGTGGGGACACGAAGTGACCTAGCGACGGGAAAAGAAGCTGAGGACCCGCTAAACGGTAAGTGGGGGAACTGGGGCTATGTGGAACTACAAGTACCAGCGTGCTTTGTGCCGGACGCATGCGCAGTCTATCAGGTAAGAGGCTGTCCGAACCCGTGCCTGGGGGGGGGAGTAATAGTTGTAGTTCAGTCACGTGCTGTGGGGCTGACGCTAACTCCAGGCAGCTAACTCTTCCGCCATTTCCAAATCCCGCGTGTAAATAGGCGCGGGGTGCTTAGCTGAGCCCGGCCCCGGCAACTGTTCTCCAGTACCCGCCCTGCGCCTCCCTCTCTTTCTCTCTGTGCTCTTCCTCTCCCTCCCCCGCCCGCTTGCTAACATCGCTCCCGCACCTCAGGCAGCGGCTGGTCCCCCGCAGTCTAGCTACTGGCTCCGGTTTGGCCTGTGTCTAGTGTGTAAATGATTCCCCCCCACGCCAACATCCTCCTCGGTACACAGCGCCCCCCCCCTCCCCCGATATTGGCTCCTAGAGCCCCCGCCCCCCGCGAGGCCGGGCCGGCCGAGGCTGTGAAAGAGCCTCCTGTTGATCAGCGCGCGTGGATGCCTGATTTAAATCGCCTCGTGCGCGGATCCCCGCAATCCTCTTAAACAGCGGTGCGGTTCCATAGCTCTAGACTTGCCTGCTTTCTTGGAAACTAGTGTGGTCTCAATAACTGACCGGGCCACCCCGATAGTATAACTTGCAAATAATCATAATCATGTTGCTACTAATATCCGCTCTGCCACTTACTCGGTGCTTATTTTCTGTTTGATTTTTGGAGCTATTGCCCGTTTTCTAATCCTTGCTTTCTATTAACCAAATACTTGGGTGGTTCAGTATGGCCTTAAGCTGCCTTTTGGGCCATAAAACTTTTCATTCACCCCTACCCATCTGCTACTAAACTCCTTGGTGACCTGGAATAAATTGTCCTCCTTCCTCACCTTTTTTCCCTATCTATAACATGAGGATGGTGGAAAAGAAACAGCTCACACGTTTTTGAAGTGCTTTGAGATTTATAAATAGGGTACCAAACTAGCTTAGAAATGAATACCTTTTGGGTGAAATATTTTTTTTTATTATTATTTAGGACTAATATTGTAGTATTGATCCTCTGAGTTTGCAATACAACAGTGCCTCCCAACTGCTGCCTTTATTGCAAACCATAGAATTGGTAAACTTGACTCCCCACACTGAGTTATAAAAACCTGAACTTCTCTGGTGTGTGATAAGTTTAATTTCTGGAAGTCCCCTTCTCCATGTTGCCTTGCAAGAGGCATGTCTGCAAATGAGCTTCCATCTATGTTCCTGTTGCTCAGATGAGCAGAAAGGAGCATTCAAGGCAGGAAGGTGGGGAAAAGAGCACCCCCCCCCACCTGCCTTGCAAGCTGCAGCTCCAAATCGTATATGCTATTCAATAACTGATCACTTATCAAGCTATTGAATCTTGAATTAAAACCCAGTAGGTTTTAATGACACAACACCTTGACTAAACAAAGCTTGAGACAGTAGACACTACAGTATTTTAGCCATATTGAATTGTTAGTTCCCTCAAATGTACTAATACCTTTAGCTGGTAGGGCAAAGTAGTGCTTGAATAAAACTTACTGTCCCGTTTACTTTCATGCAAGCTGAGTTTTTGATAAACCAAACTATGTATGTGTGCTATAAAACTTGGTCCCTGCCTGGCCCCTCTGCCCCCCAGCTCTGCCTCCCCCAAACACCTGCCCTCCCCACCAGTTGTCCACTGCAGCCTGTCCTTGGGGGGGGAAATGGGGGAGTTGAGGCAGGCAATGGGCTGGGAGGGAGGATGAGTATCCAGGGGAGGGGGACTGGGGAAGGCAGAGCTGGTGTGGGGGAGGGGGGCCGGGAAACAGATGGATTTAGCTATGCATTGCTCAGATCTGGAACCTAAATCCGAACAAAACCTGGTTCAGTTCGGGTTAGAAAAAAATCCAGATTTTGTTCCCAGCTCCCATCCCTAGTGGGATCAGATGGAAGGGTTCAGGAGAGGGTTGGTGAGTGGGGTTTAGGGTTTTGTTTTGTTTTTAATCTGCTTACAAGATATAGGTTATGTTTGTCTCTGTAAACCACCTTGAGCCTTTGAGGAAAGGGCAGGATAAAAATTGAATAATAAATAAAAAATAAATAACAGGACTCTGCTGCATGTAAACGCTAGATCTTTATCATCCCCATTCCATCTTCCCTGGTATAGTCCATGTATGCTGTTGTCCTTCATATAACTCATGCCTCATCTCATCATTAGAATTTTTTTGGAGTCAAATTGATGCTAACGTGGTTTATATTTTTGTTCTCCAGGTGGACAGGATTCAGTTACTGCAGATGGGTCCAATGTTGCCTTTCATGAACATCCTTTGGGGCCCAGGCCGCTGGAAGCCCTGCAGTTAGTGGAGAACTCAGGACACCGAAGAATCTGGCGAGCTTACAACACAGGCCTGACTCAGTTCTTTGCCTTTAGAGAAGAAATGGGAATGCCTCCTACATGGCCAATTCCAGTAGATCAGATCAGAGGCTTTCTGGTGGCTCTGGAATCTCGTGGCTTGTCTTCACCTAGAATAGTGATGTACTTGGCCGGGCTTTCCTACATCTCCCGGATGTTAGGTCTCCATGACCCTATTCGAGACTTTGTAACCAGACGCATGATAGCAGGTTTGCAGAGGAGGAGAATAGCTCAAAATGAAGACTGCCACCCAGTAACCGTTGAGATGCTGCGATCTCTTCTGGGAACTGTAGAGACTGTATGCAGCTCGCTCTATGAATGTCTGCTGTTTAGAGCGTTGTTTACAGTGACTTTCTTTGGTGCACTTCGTGTGGAAGAGATCGTAGTAGAGCATAGCACCTATGAACAGCCAGAGCTCCTGTACTTGAGCGACATTCAGTTGACCGAGGCAAGACTGGATATTCGTCTACGTTCGTGGCATGTAGGTCAGGAGAGGTACCTGCTCCATCTTAGGTTGTCCAGAGAGACATGGGTATGCCCTGTCTTGGCCCTCCACAATTACCTGGCAGCTAGGCCACAAGGCGAAGGGCCTCTCTTCAGATGTTGGAATGGTGAGCCACTGACAAGAAGGCGTTTTCTAACTGTCTTCCGTTCTGCCCTCCGGTTACTTGGCCTGCATCCACAGCGATACGGTGTACACTCCCTCTGGCTAGGGGCTGTTGCAACCGCTGTAAGCTGTGGACAATCTGAAGGAGTGATTCTGCGTTTGGCAAGATGGCCAAGTAGACGCTTTCCAGTAAGGCAACACAACTAATTGGACTTGGCTATGGAGCCACCTACACTGTTTGTTTTTGTGTTTAAATATTACTCTTATCAGGGAACCAGTTTCATATGTTACTTTACCCAGAGGAACTGGTGTCTCTGTCTCCAATAGGCCTCCAAAGACTGCTTAGTACTACTTGAAAGCCTTCAAATGCTGCATTTAAAAAAAATATATTGTATATGGATTTTAATTGCTTGGTTTTTAAAATTAATGGTTTGGGGAATTTGACCACTATGGCTGTGTTATTTTTATTTTTTTAATAAACTTGGTCAATGTCTTTTTTTTGTTGCAAAAGTGTATAACCTCAGATATGGCATGTTGGCAGTCTGTTCTGCCAACTGTCTTGCTTCTAATGTGTTCTGACATGTCTCTGTATGAGTTTCTAAACTCACTTTTCTTCTGGGAATGTTTGAGTAAAGAATTTCTGCTTCTCAAGAGATGGGGGCAGGTTCTCCCTTTTGTAATGTATAGTAAAGTTTTTGGCATGTTGTCCTTTTTATATGTAGAAGCCATTTTAAAGTTGCATCAAGTTTTTTAAAGCACTGGCTCTTTCATCCTTAAATTGCAGGATTTTGTTTGTAAAGTGGCTTGTTTTTGATAATAAAGTCTTTCATTTTCAAGTTAATCTTTCATTTTCTCCTTTTTCATTGTCAATCCATAGTTGCTTTTTTTATTTTAAACATGGAACTAAAGTAGAAACTTGTCATAAGGAAACTGTCCCGCCTTGTAGGTATTTAATTTAGACACTAGTTATGCTATATTTAATCTAACCAGTATAGAGATAAATTGTGCTAAAACTAAACCTCCAAATTTAGTATAGTGCCTGTGAATTGCTTATTGCAATGCTTGCTCTGTAGGCTCCCTGGGAGAAACCAAGTAAATGTACTGTAATGGAGCAGAGGTTACACGACCTCTTGCAAACTAGGACCTATTTTGCTGTAGGTGACGCTGCTATGAAACTAGCAGTTCACCTGGGATAATTGAAGTCACTGAACGACCTTACTGTAGCAGAAGCAGTAGTTTCCTGATTTAGAACAAAAGCGTGAGCTATACTTCAGGCAGAAGTTTTTGGTCTCATCCTTTGCTATCATGACCAATTGCAATTATTGTCAGCTATTCTGACCATACCATAGTTTAGTAGATATCGATATTAAGAAAGGACTACCTTGGGGGTCGGGTGGGGTGTGTGTGTCTAGAAACATTCCAAATCTCCTAGCAAGATTTTCTTGAAAGCTTTCCGAGCACAATCTGTCCGGTTCTTCTGGTGTAGTGAGTTTCCTGTACTTCACATGTGGCCTCTGTCATTTCTTGAGGTTCCTGTTGAAAATTTAACAAACTTGTGTTCCTACAAGTGAGAAAACTTGGTAAAGTATTATAGGTAGCTAATGCCTAGAAGAAGTTTTAGAATATATACTTTAGGGGAATGTAGGATTCTAAAAGCAAATTCAGTAGCTGTCCTTGTACTGCCCCAGATGGATGTCGTATTATTATTATTATTATTATAATAAACATTTATATAGCGCCAGTAGTGTGACCTGGTGCTATACAGAAGATAGAAATAGACACGGTCCCTGCCTGTGGCTTTATAGTTTCAGGGTACTAGGATGTTTCTAGAATTTAGAGGAAAGAGAAATAACTTTAGCTGTCTGAATCCTGTATACACATGTGCCTATCATGCATGGTTTCTTTTATGATTACAAACTGACCATATTAAAGGCAAATGGGAAAAACAAGTTTCACTTGTCAAGTGATACATCACTTTCTTAACCCATCAAAGATGACTTGTCTGGGTTAAAACTAAAGGCCGCTTTCAGATTTCCCCCCCCCAATGTCTGAAAGTGGCCTGAGACCACTTTCACACCACCTTCCCCCTGTGTATGTTTTGGCTCTGCAGGAGCCACAATCTGCGTGGGATTTGACCAGTCTGAACACCCCTCCTGCATGGCTTTGCTGGCAAAAAGACGCAGAGATACAGAGCAGGAAATCCAGCTCTGTATCTGTGTGCATTTGCTAGCAAACCTGCGTGGGGGAGGGAGGAGCTTTTAGACTGGCTGAACCCCTTGCAGATTCTGGCTCCCGCAGTGTCTCATATAGCCAAAATATGCACTGGGTAGGTGGTGTGAAAGTGGTCTAAGATCACACAGCCTAATTTTAGGAGTAAAACCTTCCTCCACATCTACTGTTTATGCACCACATTCTACTCTAGAGGTAACTGTGTTTGTATGTGAGCAATGTTTGTGCTACAAGACTACCTAAATTTGTGGTAGGCACTATGTATACACCATGAGAAATAACTTTAGCTATCTGTGCATCCTCTATACACAAGTGCCTATCATGCATGGTTCCTTTTACGATTACAAACAACTGACCCTATTAAAGGCAAATTGAAAAACAAGTTTCAATTGTCAAGTGAGACATCACTTTTTAAATCCATCAAAGCTGACTTGTACTTACACCATAGATGAAATAACCACACTGCCATCCAACCTGTCAACAAAAGGTGGTATTAAATGAAAAAAATCCAAGGTTGTTACTGTCCTAGCAAGTCACAACCTGGGGTTAGTATAATTTCTCACACTGAGTTTTACTTATCAGAGAGAGAGGTTGTCTGGTCTGGGTCAAAACTAAAGGCTGCTTTCAGACCCGCCCCCCCCCAGTGCATATCGGGGGGGGGGGG
>QEPC01005573.1:358000-372944 GCA_003113815.1 Sphenodon punctatus | reverse complement strand
AAAATTATATGATGTGATCTTTACAAGGTTGAACAAAAGTCATCTTACTGGCCTAGGGGAATAAGTAAAATAGATGGTTGGCAGGGACATCTGCTGGCTGATGTATTGTGATGCAATAACTTTGTTTGCCTTGAATGAGCCTGGTTTTACAAAGGAAAGGTTTCATTACCACTTCAAAGGCCTATTATTTTTTACATCAGCGCTGTAGCACACTTCATATAAATTCTGCTTTATAGCACCATTCACAGTTCTCAAAAAGGAAAGTTCTTCTTTACAGCCTTTAGTTTTAACTTGATATTTTTGTGTTCATATTACCATGGCATTTCAAACTACAATAAAATATTCCATTTCTCGAGAATCCTGTTTTACTGCTGGATTTCTGATTATAACTTCATCATGTATCATGTGCACAGTGAAAATAAACAAACAAACACACACCTGTCAGGCAGCTTATGATGTGTGTGTGGCTGGGGGTGGATGGGTGGTTTTTGTTGTTGTTTTACTGTTTTGTAAGAGAGGCATTTTTTACCAAAATGATAAACTACGACTGTGATCTACAAACCATTTACTTTGGAGTAGTCCCATTGAACCCCTCTGTGCTTTAGTGGAATTACTTCAGTGCAAGTGGTTTGTGGACTGTGGCTTATACATCCAATTGATGAAAATAAAGAGATGAGACTAAAATTTCAATAATGTATTGTGATGGGTGGTGGCTAAAGACCTCATACTTGTCTTGAAATTATTCTACAGTATCTATAGGGAAGAATACAAACTATACAACACCTCATATGAAAAAATAAATATACATATGTCCACTTATTTTGCATCAGGTTCTGATGTTACCAGAGGTTCAATCACTATTTATGCATTTAAAAATCACCTCTTCTGTTAGGAGGCATCGGTTGTTTGGGGACAAATAAGTGGGAAATTCTATCCCCTGGTTTCAAAGGAATGTAAATTGGAGAACAGGACATGGACCCAGGTAGGGGAAGTTTGGTGGGATCAGGAATGTAGGGAGGTAAGATCTGCCCTTAGACGATTAGCTCGGAGGTTACATTTATATAGGGAAGTCCAATATTATGTGCAATATAAAGAACAAAGGAAAGTTTATAAAAAATTATTGTGAAGGAACAAAGAAATGTATTTTAAAACACAATGGTTAATGCTTTAAGAAGCAGTAGATAAGAAAGACGCAAAGAAATTCTGGGCTTTGGTAAATAGATCTAAATCTGGGAGTGGGTTGGAGAGGGAAGTTGGTATGCCCCCTTTGGTATGGATAACACATTTTGAGGCTTTGTTCGCCCAGATTGGTCAAGAGAAAATGGCGATATCCTCACTACCACAAGAGCAGGAGATGCCTTTGTGGGATCCTGTCCTGCCAGAAGAGTTACAGCTGGTAGTGAGTTCCCTAAAACAGGGTAAGGCAGCTGGACCAGATTATATCCCAGGGGAATTCTATAAAATATTACCAGATTGGGGTTTAGGAGCAATAGCAAATTTATTCTCTTTAATCAACAACACAATTACTATCCCAGATTTGTGGAAAGGGGGGATAGTTGTTCCAATCTTCAAAAAAGGTAGTAAACTGGACCCGAATAACTATAGACCAATCACCTTGTTGTGTATTATCTCTAAACTTTATGCCACTTTGCTAATGCAGCGTTTGCAGAATTGGTGTGAAAGCAGGAATATATTGGCAGAAGAACAGGCGGGGTTTAGGGCTCATCGCTCGACAGGGGAGCAAATTTTTATTTTGCACCATTTAATGAACAAGTACCAGAGACGAAAGCGTAAGTTATTCTTCGCATTTGTTGACCTGTCAGCAGCATTCGATACGGTATGTAGAACTGAACTCTGGAACGAGTTAGCCCGCCTTAGGGCTGACCCGTGGCTGATAGCTCTGATTAGAGCCTTATATTCAGATACCCTTTTACGGGTCAGAATGCCTCCAAAAGGAGGATTGTCAGACTACGCCCAAACTTCCCGAGGTGTCAGGCAGGGCTGCCTACTTGCTCCCCTGTTGTTCAACATATATGTTAATCCGCTGATAGTAGAGCATCGAGATGTAGGAGGGTATCATCCGCCTAACATCGGGGGACGGAAATCTTTCCTTCTGATGTACGCGGATGATACTGTCTTCATTTCTTTCTCAAGGGTGGGACTTCTTAGAGCACTGCGGGATTTCGAGGATAGGTGCAATTCGAGATACCTTAAAATAAATTATGGAAAGACAAAGATTATGGTGGAAGTATTATTGGCACCTCCGGGGGCAATATTTAGAACAAGTTCGATATTACAACTATTTGGGGGTTAGGATGGAAGAGAATTGTTTATGGCAGCCCCAGGTTCGGGCTGTTAAGGAAGCGGCGGGGTTGGAGGCAATGGCCATTATACGTTTTTTTCATTCTCATTGGACAGACGGCAGTTAAAATGGCCCGACAGATTTTTGAGGCAAAGGTTCTTGCACGTGTTCTGTATGGGTCTCATGTTTGGGGAACGGATGTTGATGTAGTACGACTCCTTCAACCGATCATTACTCAATTCTGGAGAAGAATTCTTAGGTGTCCGCAGTCTATGAGTACGTCCATTATATTAACGGAAATAGGATGCCCTTCTATGAATGCCCTAGTGGATCAAAGGTTTCTGTCATTCTGGGCCAAATTGCACGATACGTCAGAGGGGTCACTACTTGATCGAACTTGGACTGAAAAGGTTATGGAGGATGTGGGGTGTGACTCCTGGCGTTTGAAGGTGCTTGATCGGTTGGCGCGGTTGGGTTTTTATGAACTCTATTTCCAGAATGCCACTAGTGGGCAAGTCATAAGGCTCCTAAAATCCCGTATCCTGGACATAGATAGACAACAGCTTATGGCGGTGTCTTCAACATCTGGGCAGGCACCATTTTATAAATATATTATGCCTCCCCAGACCGGAGCTTTGTATTTATATTCTCATATGGAGCCTAGTTTGAAATACAGGTTTAGTACCCTCAGGCTGCATACGCTAAAAACGGCAGTACTCACAGGGCACTTTCAGAGAATTCCAATAGAGGAGAGATGTTGTCCTTGTGGGAGAGAGATAGAGGAGCTTGACCATTATCTCTTAAGGTGCCCTATGTATGATCATCTCCGTTTAGGGTTATGGTCAAGTATAGGGATAGGAGAAGGTTGGGCAACAAATAGACAGCTTATTTACCTGCTTGGGGATCAGAACCCCTGTAGGACTAAACAGGTGGCCATCTTTGCTGAAAGATGTGCCAGTGTGCGGTTAAAATGTTTGCATTGTGAGGAGATTGGGGGTTGTATATGACTTGTATAATATAGGATATTCATATGACGTCCTATATGTACGAATTTGGGCAATCTAAAGGATGTATGGATTAATCTCTGCTCAATTATGGTTGGGTGGTATAGATTACACCCCATGGTCATATGCCATTTATTGTTTAAATTATCTGTGCAGGGGTCGAGTGTGGCCACCACAAGCCCCAGGAAGGGTAAGGCAAGTTTTGTATGTCCGGGTTTAATGTATATGACGCCCTATATGTATGAATCTGGGCAACCCAATGGATGTATTGGTCATGTGGAGGCATATAATAAAATAAACTATGTAGAATTTTTGCTCAACTATGGCCAGGTGGCATAGACTACGCTCTATGGTCACATGTTCATTTATTGCTTAAATTATTTGCGCAGGGGTTGAGTGCTGCCACCATAAGCCCCGGGAAGGGCAAGGCAAGTTATGTATGTTAGGCTGAATTTGTGCAGGGTTCAATTGCTGTCGCCATAAGCCCCGGGAAGGGCAAGGCAAGTTTCGAGATGTTACTTAAGAATATTTTGGTTATATTCTTGCTGCCCTATCTTAGTAGTAGATTAGGTAGTAAATTTGAATTTAAATATGTTGTTTAGGGTTTATATATATGGACATTTAACAAAACTGAAGTTTACTGGTTTTGTATTAAAGTGTTCAATTTTTATGTATCTGACTTTGGCTGGATGCTTTTATTATATTGTTATGTGTACCATGTTTTGATTTCTTTGTGAGATTTTTATGATGTGTTACGGCCTTGATGACTTAAACAATAAATTATATTTATTATATATTATTTTGCATCATGGAATCACAAGTGGACGGGTAGTACCCTAATGGTAAGAATTTTAATCTAATCTCTTGGTACTAAACAGTATTTAATGTAAGTCCAGAATATGTGTTCAGAGAAGGGCAGCAAGGCTGATAGAAGGGATGAATCAACTTCCATATGAGGAGAGGGCACAACAGGTTAGGGCCGTTTAGCTTGGAGAAGCGATTAAGGAGTGGGGGATAGGATAGAAGTTTACAAAATCATGAGTGGTGTGGAAAATGTAAATAGGGAACTGCTGTTTGTCCTTTCTCACAATAAGAGAACAAAGGGGCACTTTCTGAAGTTAAATGGCAACAGATTTAAAACCAACAAAAGGAAGTACTTTTTCACTCAGTGGGACAATACAGTTGTGGAACTTGTTGCCAGAGGAGGCAGTGGAAGCCAGCACCATAACTAGCTTCAAATGAAAACTAGATACATTCTTAGAGGACAGAGCCATACATGGCTTACTCGTTGGGGCTTGAACTCCTAGTTACCAGTTGTTGAGAGTGGTTAGCAGGAGATGGATCACACCTCCATGACCTGTACATGTGCTTCCCTTGAGCAACCGGAGCTGGCTACTGTCAAAGACAGAATGCTGGGTTCGATGGACCATGAGTCTGACCCAGTATGGCACTTCTTATGTGTTTTGCATTGTTTTCCAAGCTCATGCCTGTATATTGGATCTGATACCTAAATCTTTTGGTCATGCAGAGCCATTCAGTCTTTCTAACTTGCTGGCATATGTGTAGTGCATCCCTGTAGTCTCTCCTCTCTCCCGGTCTGATGATGACTGGGGGTAACATTAATGGTTTCTGTCCTAAGAGAAGGAAGTAGGTAGGACTCATGGTTGTGGAAAAGAGAATTATTATTTTTTACTGTGCTGCATCTTCAAGCTCTGAAACTCTTAAACATATGTCTTTTCATGTGTACTTTTTTCTTTAGAGAACATTGCATGTGCTGGAACCTTAATGCAGATAATGGCTCCCAGCAAATAGAAGTTGAGGCAGTGGGGAGTCATCTCCCACAGCTTTGGACAAACTGACAGTTTGCCCTTGGTCTTAATGTTTCTGATAATTGTGTTATTTGAAATTAGGTTGAGGCTTTTGACTCCTCTTATCTTTGGAAATAAAACACAGTTAAGTGTTTTTTAGATTTTGTAATAATCCAGGATCCAACCGCTGCCATTATCACGTGCAGGCGGGGATCCCCTAACTGCTGTTGCTGCTGCTGCCACAGTTGCTAGGACTGGGAACCAGATGAGGCTCTCCCAAGAGAGAGGGGGCCCCAGGCTCCTTGGGACTGTCAGCACCCGCCTTTTGCAGGAGGGGAGGGGGCAGGGGATCCCCCCCCTCCCCGGGTCCACTTCTGGTGGGAGAGCCTGAAGGAGCGGCTAGTCTGGTGGTGCCGCAGCCACACACCTAAGAGCCCTTGGGTGTGACCCTTGGGTGGGTAGAGGGTGGTGATTAGCGTCTGGGGTGGGTGGGAGGCAATAATAAAAGCAGCTAGTTTTAGAGGGCAGATTTTGTTGGAGGGTGGTTATAGGAAAGGGTGGGAGAGGGTGGAGGTGGGTATGGTTATGATAGGGGGGGACTGGGTTAGGGAGGGACAGGTCTGCCCCCTTGGTGTGAGGGAGGGGTGGGACCTGTATGGGATTGGGGGGTTTGGCTCCCCTGTGAGAGGGGGGAGCGGGGGTGTAGTGGGTATGGGGGAAGAGGTCTCCCTGTTTGAACAGGCGGGACAGCTGCCGAGTTGGGGGAGGGCTGTGGGGGGTTCTGCAGCCATTGGGGCCGTGATGGGCCGGGAGTAATTATGGTACCTTTTGGAGGCAGATTAAATCTGTGAGCAGAGGTAGGTGCTTTGTGCCGATTCCCCTCACTGACCTCCGGGCAGGTGGTGCAGTGATCGACAATGGGAGGGTCCCAGGTTCGAGGCTGCTGTTGATTAACGCGAGGTCAGTGGTGAACAAATCTACAACTATCAGAGAGTTAATCCTGGATCAGTCAGCTGACCTTGTGTGTATTACAGAGACCTGGCTGGATGGTGGGTCGGGGACGATTTTGGCTGACCTCGTTCCAGCCGGGTACTCTGTACAACATCAGCCTCGACCAGAGGTGCGGGGGGAGGGGAGGGGAGGGGGTAGCCATTATTTTTAGGAAAACCTGGTCTGTGAGGCGGTATTAAGGATGTCCATCTAGTGTTTGATTTGGCTGGAGACAGATTAGGGCTGCTGGTATACAGTGTACCTACCTGTGTGGCAGCATCCATACATGCTCTAGTGGACTTGGTGTCAGATGTGGTCTTGCAGTCTCCAAAGATGTTAGTCCTTGGGGGCTTCAATATCCACACCGACGCCGATCTTGGGGGAGCAGAGCGTGAGTTCATGGCAACCATGGGACTGTCTCAGAGAGTTGTTGGCCCAACACATGATGGAGGACATGCCCTGGACCTAATATTCTGCACTAGCCTTGAGGCGGGGGATCCGGTAGTGGGGGAGGTGTCAGCGGTGCCCTTGTCATGGTCGGATCATTATCTCTCCCAGGCTGGTCTCCCGGCACATGTCTGCCCCCAGAAAGGCGCAGAACCAGTTTGGGTGGTTCGTCCCCAGAGACTTATGGAACCAGAAAGGTTCTGGACTGCTCTTGGGGAAATACCTCCCAATCTTGATGGTCGCTCACTCGATGAGCTCGTAGTCTTGTGGAATGTTATGCTGATCGAGGCCATTGATTGAACGGCTCCTAGGTGTCCGCTTCCCGAATGCTGATGCCGCAGGACTCCCTGGTTTACTGAAGACCTGTGATGGATTAAGCAGGAGGGACAGAAGTTAGAGCAACGGTGGCGTCGCACTCGAGCTGAAGCTAACCAATTGCGACATAGAATCAGTTTAAAAACCTATGCGGTGGCTGTGTGGACAGAAAGAAGTTGTTCTTTGCTGCCCTCTGTTGGGAATTCGGGACGGGGAAGGGACTCACACACTCCTTTGGCACACAGACGGTTTCTGTGAAAAAGCTTTCCCTCAGGATCTTAGAGGCGGTGGGGGTAACCCCCTAGCCAAAGATCATCGCAGGGAGGTGATACAGCGTCTGTGCTCTCAACGCTCACACACTAAACACTGCGGGACAAGGAGGGAAAGGACGTGTCACTGTGTGGAGAGGGGGTAATGAGGTCCCAGGGAACGGAGGGAGGGATGCAGGGGAGGCAGGACACACAACCTGGAAAGGGGCCCCAGGGGGGGTAAGGATCCTGGACGCACAGCCACCCCACCCAGTCACAAGTACCCAGCACAGTATCCACACAACCCGCAACCACAACCAAACGCCTTCACCCACCCTCACTTCCTCGCACTCACACACTCCCTCTCACACCAATACACGCAGTAGCTCACGACACCAATGGTTCTCTCAGTCAAGGGGCCAGTCTCACAGCACAGGATCCGATCACCAGCATGGAGTGAGGCAGGAAGCAGCCTTTTAACTGCTTCTCTGCCGCTGGTGAAGGCGCTCAGAGTGCCTGGGCGGGGCTGGGAGCGAAGCGGCATTCCTCTGCGCCTCTGAGGCCAGGCACATGCACACAGGGGGCTCAGTCGGAGTGACATCTTGAGACGTGCCTTTGGCCTGGGGGTGTGTGGCTTCATCTGCCGTGATGGGGTTCCTGCCGCCCTTGCCTTCCACTGCTCCTTCCCCCGTCACGTCCCCAGATGAGGAGGCGTCAGGTCCCCGCCGTGGGGCTCGTGGCCCTGGGTACCTTTGTGGTTGTTACCTTCTGGATCCCCATCTCCCGCTCCTCCTATACAAGTGCCTGACACTCTCATAGCATCTGTGAAGTTGCATCCAGCTTAGCTTTTCTGGGTGGTGCAGAGGCTGGTCAGTCCAGCCTCTCTTCGCCTGGAACTGGAATCTTCCAGTGCTCGCTGTGACATGTTTGTTGACTTTTCCATGGATAAAATCGCCCAGATTCACCATGGTTTCGATGCTGCATTTACAGCAGTGGGAGAACCGGAGGTAATGAATGCCCTGCCTTGTTCGGTTTCATAGGATCAGTTTCAGTGGGTGTCGCCCACTGATACGGCGGATGTTCTTGGGTTGGTCAGAGCCACCTGTTGTGAATTAGATCCTTGCCCATCCTGGCTTATTAAAGCTTGCCGTGAGACACTTGGATAGTTGTTGGCTGGGGTTGTCAATGCCTCCCTTAAGGAGGGCAAAGTGCCGGGCCGCCTCAAGGAGATGGTGGTGCAGCCTCTTGTCACAGCCAGGCCTTGAAGCCCTGGTCTTGGGGCTTCTAGGAGGTACTCTCTGCAGCCTGTGCTATTGGCGATGTGCTGCAGGGGGCGGTTCTCTCCCTGTTCGTGGGATCCTCCCTCTCTCTCTCGCCTTGCTCACCGTGTACACCTGGTGGTGGGCGTGGCCACACCTGCCATGGTCTGATTGACTCTGTGGAGTATTAAGGGCAGATTCAGATGTGTCTTTAAATCGCACAGAATCCTCGGCGGCAAAGTGCGATTTAAAAAAACCCGCACTTCCGGGCTGGTGTGAATGCGCTGAGCGCGCACATTTCCACTTAGCCCGAATGTTTGGAGCGCGGTTTGAAAAGTTGCTCCGAGCAGCTTTTCAAACCGCGCTCCAAACATTCGGGCTAGGTGCAAATGTGCGCGCTCAGCGCATTCACACCAGCCCGGAAGTGCGGTTTTTTTTAAATCGCACTTTGCCGCCGAGGCTTCTGTGTGATTTAAAGACACGTCTGAATCCGCCCTTAGGACTGCTGAGGGTGGTGGCAGGTGTGGAGCTTCAAGTCACTTCCTCTTGGACTTGCGCTTGGCCCACTCACCTTGTTTTTTCTCTTCTATATGCACCTTGTTACCCTTTGTATTTGTTGTGAGTAGTGTCTGGTGGTGGTAAGTTTCTGTGTACTGACTCCCCCTTTTGTGTTCTGAGTGTGTGATTCTGCCTAGTTCCCTCCGCCCTTGTTTACCCACACCAAGGTGGAGGTTGTTTGTTTCTCTCTCACAACCTCCTTGTCTTTATGTTAGTCTGTCTCCCTGTTGTGCCCACAATGTCCTATTGTTAGTTTCCTATTGTCTGCGGTCTTTGTCTCCCTGTTCCTTTCCTATCGTTGCCCCCTAGCTTCTGTGTAGCCTGGTGTCTCTGCGTTCTAGTTGTTCTCTTTATTCTTGTCCCTCGCTCCCCTCCTTGCTCCTAGGGTTTCCCTCATTCCCCGTGCCTCCAGTGTACTCCCTTGCTTCAGGGTTCCCTCGCTCCTCCCCTTGCTTCAGGGTTCCCTCGCTCCCTAGTCTTGGCCCCTTGCCCCATTGCTCCCTAGTCTTGGTTTCTCGCTCCCTAGTCTTGGCCCCTCGCTCCCTTTCCCCTGGTTCCTTGTTCCTTACCCCTGACCCCTTGCTCCCCTGCCTTTGGTTCCTTGATTCTGTGTTCTTTACCCCATATCCCTCGTTCCCTTTCCCTGGTTCCTTGTTCCTTACCCCTGACCCCTTGCTCCCCTGCCTTTGGTTCCTTGTTCTTTACCCCATATCCCTCGTTCCCCTGCCCCTGGTTCCTTACCTCTGATCCTGCCTCTAGTTCCTTGATCCCTCGCTTCTAGCTTCCCATCCCTCAACCTCGATGATGGGCTATAAGCCTTCTTAGACCAGCTTGGCTGGTCCTTTATGCTGAGTGCTTAATCTCCTTGGTATTGGAGAGCGGCTGAGAGGTTTCCTCATTTAATCTGAGGGACAGCCCAGTCCCCCCTCCTGCCTACCCGCTTCCCCTCCCCTTTCCATGACTCTGCCCCTGGAGTCCTCCGGTTCCCCTTCCGCCTGCCCCTTTTCCCGCTTCCCTTTCCCTGGCTCCGCCCCTGGAGCCTGACACCTCTGTTCAAGAAACCATCACTTGACATTGACTCCCCTGCCAGCTATCAACCAGTCTCTAACCTTCCCTTTTTAGGGAAAGTTATTGAATGGGTGGTGGCTTGGCAGCTTCAGGGGCATCTAGATCGGATCTCGCACAGTCCGGCTTTTGTCCTGGGTTTGGCACGGAGACTGCACTTGTGACTTTGGTCAACGACCTGCGCTGTGAGTTGGATTGGGGCAGATCATCTCTTTTGATCTTATTAGACCTGTCAGCAGCATTTGATACCATTGACCAAGAGATGTTGGTGGCTCACCTGCGGGACTGAACAGGGGTGGGCGGAACTGTTCTTGACTAGTTGAACTGTTCTTCACTGTTTGGATTCAGTTCCTACCTCCCAGAACGCAGCAGGTGGTGCTTGGTGAGTGTTCATCATCACCCTGGGACCTCACGTATGGAGTCCCACAGGGTTCTGTTTTGTCCCTCCTCCTGTTCAATGTGTATATGCAGCCTTTGGGTGAGGTCGTGAGAGGGTTCGGCATACGATGTCATCCGTATGCCAACGATACACAGCTCTACCTCTTTTTCAGCAGACCCAGCAGTCTCTGTGCTTACCCAGTGCCTGGCGGCTGTGGGGGATTGGATGAGGGCGAATCATCTGAAGCTGAATCCCGACAAGATGGAGGTGATGTTGGTGGGGAGGGCTAGGAGAGTTGTGGCCCCTGTCATTGATGAGGTCTGCCCTCCCATAGCCACCCAGGTCCATAGTTTGTGGGTGCTCCTCGACTCACAGCTCCGCCTGGATTCTCAGATAGAGGTGGTGGTGAGGAGTGCCTTTCACCAGTTACATCTGGGGTGACGGCTGAGGCCGTATGTTTCAGACTCTGAGCTGGCCACCATCATCCATGCCTTCATCACCTCTAGACTGGACTACTGTAATGCACTGTATGTGGGGCTACCCTTGGTGATGGTCCAGAAGCTGTAGCTGGTGCAGAATGTGGCGGCCCATCTCCTTATGGGGACGGGCCATCATGAGCACATTACATCAGTGCTCCGTTCTCTGCACTGGCTGCCTATTGTCTTCCAGGCCCGATTCAAGGTGTTGGTGTTGACCTATAAAGTCCTAAATGGCCTGGGCCCTGCATATCTTCAGGACCGCCTCATGCCCCGGACTGTGGTGCGGCCCCTGTGGTCAGCTGGGGACACCCGACTCGAAGTCTCCCGGGTTTCCTAGGTGGTGACAATGGAGAGGGTGTTCTCAGTGGCCACTCCCAGACTGTGGAATTTCCTCCCGAAGGAGGCCCACCCTAGCCCTGGACCTCCCTTCTTTCTGAACACTTTATTGATATTTGTGGTGTTAGCCGCCCTGAGCTGCTATTGCGAGTAGGAAGGGGTCATACTGACCATAGCCAATTGCTGTTTCAGCTCCATCTCTTTTAACATTCTGTTTCTTTGCCTCCTTTCAAAATTGTTCTAATTAAGGATATTATCTGATATAAGGTGCAGCCACACGAGCTGGGTGTGACTGATCCCCCGTGCGCCCTGGGACTGGCAATTGCAGCTGCCACACTTGGGGCCAGCACAGAGAGCAGGCACACGGTCCGCCTTTCCCCACGTTGGGAAACCAGTCAGGTGGGCTGCTGTCGGACATCCCACGGCGGGCCGAGGCATCAACCATATGTGTGGCTGCCCAGCCCTGCTTCATCCACCCTTCCCCGGCCCGCCCACTATCCTGCCACCAGCCATGACATGGCCATGCGGGAGTGGCAACCGCATGTGCTGCTCAAAGCACCATGGTGGACCTCACCGTGGGGTGGGGCAGACGGGGACTGGGTCCACAAGCGGCAGCATGGTACCATGATTTGGGCAGCCTCACTGCACTTTGGATAAAGCTGCTATGCCCTGCATCCCCAGCCTTTTTTGGAGGACGTAGGGCATAGCAGCTAACTACCCACCCTATCCTGGGGCGGGGTGAATAACTGGTGGCCACTGGGCACATGAGCCACTGCATTGCATGGCAACGGTGCCCCAATTGGGGTAAGGCTGCCCAAATCGCAGTACCATCTCATGTGGCTGTTCCCAAAGAGGTCATCTAAAAAGATATTGCTTGTCTCCATCTTTGCAGAAACGCTTATTCCATATCCACATCAGTGAAAAGGCTACCTGGAATTCAAACTACTTCTAACTTTTTCCCCTTTGAGAATTCAGCAGACTATGGGGCAGAGACAGATTTCTTTATTATTTATTATTAACCATCCATAAAGCTTTCAGTGTTTAAGTACTTTATGATCCTTGTCTAGTTTACCCTCGCAACAACCCTGTGAGGGGAGATCATTATTATTCCTATTTTATAGATGGGGAGCTGATTTAAATAGTGGAAGATTGTCCTCCTAGGCAGAGATTTGCCCAAGGCCACTAAGACTGTGTCCATGACTAAGACTGGATTTGAACCTTGGTTTTCCAGGTGCATCATTCTTTATAGAGATGGAGACAAAGTGGTTCTGATGACATATTTTCTTGGATCAACTTCTGATGGGGATAGTGTGCAAGCTATCAAGCTTCACAGAGCTCTTCCTCAAGACCTGTTCTTTATGTACTTTCCCCCCTACTAATAGCAAGACAAAAAAAACCCTGTAATACTGTTATGAATGAGTTTCAGACCAAGTGCATCCTGCTGATATCCCATCTGCCTGACTCCTCACTCATCAGTATGAGTGGGTAGCTCTCAGGTTACGAGGTGAGAGGTGTGTTCTGGGGCCCAGTGGAGGAAGTAACCGTGACCGCCGCTCCTGAGGATAAAGGGCACAGACTGACGCTGGGAACAAAACTCTTAAACATGTCAGTGTCTCTGCTGTTTCTCAAATGATTGTTTTCATCTTCAGAGCTGCTTGGGAAATATTTTTCTACACCTGGATGAGCAAAGGTTTAGTCGGGATGAAGAGAACTAGTCGGCCTTTCTGCCTCTTGTCTCTTGGATTGGCTTTCGTAGCAGGGATGTTCCGAGGTGAGTGCATGCATGACAGTGTGTGGCACTAAGGCCGTTTTCACACAAGACACTCTCCACCCACTATACATGTTGCAGGGCTGCAGTGTTGCCCTATGGGTGCCCTGTAACATGTATGGTGGGAGGTGGGTGGGTAGTGGGTGGAGAGTGTCTTGTGTGAAAACACCCCAAGACTCACTTTGTACAGGTAGATCCTATCTATCCTGCATCTCTTGTGCATCTACACGGGTCCCACCAGCTTGAAGTCTTTGAATGCATAAATAATGCACTTTAGACCTCGGAGGTTCCCTTTCTTTATTTTCATCTCATTGTGTAATCCGCTGCAGAGGTTACTTCTGTCTGATCATTAATTGTAAAATTTAAATGTTGTTTTTAGTAATTTTGATTTAATTGAAGCTAATCTCAGAGTTTTGTGTTAATCACTGAACTCACTAACCAAAGCGTGAAATGCTCTGAAATATATGAAATGTCCTTTTTGAAGCTTTCCATTTCTACTGGTCATACAAATCTTAACATCTTTCTCCTTGCTTTTTGAAATCTACGTATCCACCTAAATCAAATCAGACAGCATAGGAAACCTCTAGCACCCAAGGCAGTCTGGTACAGTGAAGGAATTATGTTAAAATAAATGTTTCAGTGGATTATATGCAAATCCCCTCTAAGAGCCCTTGCAAATATAGACTGATTCACAAGCCACCGATAGAGCTTCAACAGGGCTACTCAAAATACATGGTTTATGGATTATGGCCATAATGTGCAATCCTGATTCCATTGAAGTCAATGGTAAAACTTGTATTAATTAATTCAGATATTCATACGGTAGAGGATGACAGAATTATATGAATATATAGATACTACTAATCACATAATTTTGTCATCCTCTATTGTATGGATTAATTCAGATATTCATACAAGTTTTCTCTCTCTCTCTCTCTCTCTCTCTCTCTCTCTCAATAGATAGATGATGAATAGAGAGAGAGAGAGAGAGAAACTTGTATGAATATCTGAATTAATCTCTCTCTCTCTCTCTCTCTCTCTAGAGAGAGAGAGAGTAAAACTTGTATGAGTATCTGAATTAATCCATACAATATATATATATATATATATATATATATATATATATATATATATATAAAAATTATACACACACACATTGTCACTGAGATGAGCATGGAACCTAGGTGTAACCTCTAGGTCTAGCTCTACACTTGAGCCAATAGGTCCTGCTTTTTTACTTCTTTGCCAGCCTCCTAATCTACGTAAATTACTTGTGAGATCTGAATTAAAATCACCAGTCAACAACCCTGGATCTCACATCGCTGTGAATCCAAACATTGCATTACGTGCACCCATCTCAAAGAAACTACCACTTTAAAAAGCACTGCAGCGCTACAAACAGGACCTATACCATCAAGCAAAACATCACCTGCACAATGAGCAATATAATTTATGTGATACAGTGTATACATAATGGATGTCACATGCAATATGTGGGAGAAACCACCACGGACCTCCGTACCCGGTTCAGAAATCACAAGTCAGCCATCGTCACTAAGAAAGTGGAACAGCCTGTTGCTAGACATTTTAATTCAGAAGATCACACACTTGCTGACCTTGAAATCTTCCCTATAGAAAAACCCTCCAGCCCAAAACTACTGGACACCAGGGGAAACTTCTGGATCTACAGACTTGGGCACCCTTGCGCCCAACGTTCTTAACTTAGAAGATAACATATGAACCCCTTCTTTTCTTGTATGTGCTACTGCATTCCTTGGCTCACCTTAGAACTCTCTCCAACCTCAGAGTTCTAAGAACTGTCAACTGTGCTCACAATCCTGCGGAAGATTTTTGGGAGGTACCCACGCCGGATCCTTGCTTTGTGGGCGAGGAATTGGAAGAGCTGTTACAAATCAGTGTGACGTTGGAGGATGTTCTAGGGCAAATTGACAAACTGAATACTAACAAGTCACCAGGGCCAGATGG
>QEPC01005573.1:336276-353477 GCA_003113815.1 Sphenodon punctatus | reverse complement strand
ATAGAGAAGAGGAGAGGGCCAAGAACAGAGTCTTGGGGAACACCAACCAGGAGTGGAAAGGACGAGGAGGTGGAGTTGGCAAGAGACCCATTGAAGGAGTGGTCAGAGAGGTAGAAGGAAAGCCAAGGGAGTGAAGTGAATCCAGCAAGAGTGAGTGGTCAACAGTATCAAAGGCAGCAGACAGGTCAAGGAGGACAAGAATGGAATAGAGGTGATTAGATTTAGCCACAAGAAGATTGTTGGTGATCTTAGCGAGAGTAGTTTCAGTAGAGTGAAGGGGGCGAAAGCCAGATTGGAGGCGGTCAAGGGAGGAGTTGGTGGAGAGGAAGTTGAGGCAGCGGGAGTAGAAAACATGTTAAAGAAGCTAGGAAGCAAAAGGAAGGAGTGAGACAGGACGGTAGCTAGAGGGGTCAGAGGGGTCAAGACTGGACTTTTTGAGGATAGGAGAGACAGTGGTGTGCTTGAAGGTGGATGGGAAGGAGCCAGTAGAGAGGGAGAGGTTGATGATGTGCAGGAGGGAAGTGGCGACAGTGGAAACAATGGAGCTCACGAGGCGGGAGGCAAGGGGGCAAGTGGAAGGGTTGGAGAAGGAGAGCAGGGAGGAGATTTCCTCAAGGGAGGTGGGAGGGAAGGAGGACAGAAGAGAAGGAGGGGGAGGAGGGAGAGGGGAGGCAGTAGGAAGAGGATATGTTCTTAATACACTTTATTTCGAAAATCAACTGAGCTGCTGATAAGGGCGGAAGCCGAAATGTTCAGCTAATCAATAAATATCTGTTTACCGTCATTTTCTCTTTATAATTCCTATATATTGTTTGACTGGCAGCATCCTACTAGGATCCGGAGCTTCCTTGAGTGTAAGTATTTTCCCCTAAGGTTAATTATACTATCCTTTGCAAGGAACCTTTGAGCTTTATGTCTGAAAAGTACTGTAGTAGATAAGTGCCAAGTGTGATGCTATTGAAGTCCTACTGAATGCTTAATCAAATTGACGACTCCTCACAAAGGAGAAATCCTCCATCTGCAGTCAACAAGTTGGTCTTATAGAATAAGTGTTACATAAAACTGATTTACTTAAAATTCATTTTTTCCTTTCCATGGTGCCATCAGAATGCCTGAAAGTGCTACATTGTATGTTTTATGCAATTATAAGATAGTATCAACTCTACCACTCAAACAGTCTGTTACCCTCAGGGATGGAATAACTTCCAAAATTACACACAATTGAATGGATCTGTTTTATGTAGGTACAGGAGCAGCACAAGGAAAATATGCTCAGATGCTATTTAATGAACTATTTGAAGACTACTCAAATGCTCTACGACCAGTGGAGGACACAGATAAAGTACTGAATGTCACTCTTCAGATCACACTGTCCCAAATTAAAGATATGGTGAGAAACAGTTACATATTCTTTAGATGTTCAAGCCCTCAAGTCTTGCATTGCCAACTTACAACTGCATGGGTTTCAGCATTTTAAACAATCTTTTTATACTAGACTCATGTATTGTTTTTGATGGGAGATCAGTTTATATTTTCATGTATTAACTTTAATAGTGATTTCTATTCTCCCATATGAGTTAGCCCACTTATGTTATATTGGTATTTTTAACCCCAATGGGGGTGTCCATGGCTGTGGGAGAGCTGTGGAGCACTTGTCTCAGGTGGAATGTGTAGGGAGGGATTCTAAAAGGCGGCTCACAGTGTGACTACTGTGGCAGCTGCCTCACACTCCTCCTGCCACGGACTATGTGGAATGAGGAAGCACACTGGGCTGGTTTTTGAAATTTACACATCACGGGTATGAGTACTGGGGAACTGGGCTCCTTAATGCTTGTGACCAGTTCCTGTGACTTGCAAAGGCCGTGTCCTCCATCCACAGCGCTTATGAGCGGTGGACCAGTCTGCTGGCATGGGTGGCCGCCCAGTTCATACGGTCAGGGGATGTATGGGCACCCATTGCCACAGAGTGTTTCGGCTTGTCCCGCACAGTGCGCTCTGGATTTCTTGGCTGTGCGCCATAAGTGACCATGAGTGGGTGCTGAGTGGCTCACGGGAACGCACATTCCCCCCCCCCCATCTTCAGATGGGCAATTGGATGAGTGGCTCCTGGTGGCCGTGAATGGTAGCATCTCGTTTAAAAATACCCATAATTAACCTCTGTTTGGTTTACAAGTGAGGGGTGTGTGTGTGTCTGGGTGTGTGTGTGTGTGAGAGAGAGAGAGAGAGAGAGAGAAGATACTGACTTTCAGAATCAAAAGAATTCTGTCTATACTTACGCAAGAAAATCTTTTGTTTCATTTTTCCTGGCAATTTATCTGCTGATTTAAAGAAGTGGCAACCACTTCAAAATTAAGGTTGTAGATTTTTGTTTTATTTTAGCCTCCATATAACATTTGCTTAGAAAACTGACTTAGCCTAAAATTGGACATTTTTACCTTAAAGGCAAAGGTGAGCATATCTGCAAAGTGTGAAGAAAACTTCTTGCACGACGTGCACATTAGTGGCCATTATTAATAGGTAAATGTTTATGTCCCAAACTAAGGGTCTGATTCTCCACAGCTGTCCGCAAAGTTGGTGAGAACACTACAATTGCTTTTGCTTCGTAAGACCTGGTTTGAATGTTAGCATAATTTTGAGAAGTACAGAAAGTTTTAGGGGGGGGGGGGGGAATGCGCATAGTTTTAGGCGGGGAAATGCGCTCCTCAGTCAAAATGTTTGTTCAGCTGTTGATTAGAAGTATTGATCTATCCTCTCCTTACAGGATGAGAGGAACCAAATTTTGACCGCCTATTTATGGATTCGACAAAGCTGGTATGATGCGTATCTCAACTGGGACAGAGATAAATATGATGGTTTAGATTCTATTCGGATTCCTAGCAATATCGTATGGAGACCAGACATTGTCTTGTATAACAAGTAAGTGTGGTTGGCGAGGTTGTTTGTTAGCACAAACAGGAAATTAGCTTTATTGATACTTTATTTAATATATTAGTAAGCAATCAAGATAGATGTTTTATTGACTTTGAGGGGAAAAAAGAGATATAGTTTTGTGCTTTGGAAATGATACAGCTCCAAATGTTTTGTAGGAAGAACTCCTACAATTGGCTTAAAACTGTTTTGGCTTCATAATTTACAGCAAATCAGTGCTACTTAATAGTTTAGACTCACTGCTATGAATTGTTGCCCCCCAAAGGTGTTGCAAGGTCAGACCTGGAGTACAAGTCAGGGTATAGTCCTTTGTAAGCGAGTGCTGGGGCATAAACTGAGACTACTTAGTCAGCTGCAGTGGCCAACGACCAAGTTGTGGGGCTTTGCATGTTTTTTTTTTTTTAAAAAACCAAACCAACCAAACCCCAACACTCTGTGGTTCTAGCTGCATGTGCTTGGGACTAGACTTGTGGGGAATTGTGACTAATGGGACTACTTTGTTACATTCCCCCTTAATTTATAAAAAATAACCCTGCTGGGGCTCAAGCCTGCCTCATAGGTCCCACCCTCTGGCCCCAAGAGTTTGGGAGTGCTCAGAGGGGCTGGTGGAGCTACCCTGCCCCCCTGAGTCAGACCCACCACTCTACCCTTTTCCCACCCCTTCTTCACCAGCCCTTGCTCAGGGCCAGATTAAGTTTGATGGGGGCTGAAGCAGGGAGATGGCAGTGCTGCCACTGTCGATAAGCTGTTCATTGGCAAAATACTCTCCATGCTAAGCAGGACAGCAGTAGCAGTGTCCTCCTTCCCCATTCATAGCAGCCCCAACTTTGCCAGGGTAGGTGCTTCTGCATCAAGCTGTGGCAGGTTGTGTCAGAGCAGCCTTAACAGGATGTGTGTGTGGGGGACAGAGAGGGGACTCGGGGGCAAGGACCTCTCGCTATTGTTGGATGTAGATATCTGGGAGCATACCTCCTGACTTAGGATCCTTAACACTTCCTTGGCTACAGGGTGACTTCATGGTCACTCTGACCTTTATAGTGACAACAGGAATAGAACAAACATCCACCGGTTCCCAAACCATAGGTTCTTGCTCTTAGGCATCTGTTATCTTTTGGCAGTACTAAATCGTTGGCATTTATTTATTTTAATTTATTACCTTGGCCTTCCCGCCAAACGCAGCTCAGGGTGGCATACAATTGAGTAGTTCTGACTCAGTCTTGTAAGGGGGCATGGGTATATCATCTATACACACTGGGCCAGTTCATTGCAGTATTATATTTAAGAAAAGTAAAGTGAATTAAGAGGTGTTTAATAATCTGAATTTTTAGTAATTGTGCCTGATCTCTGTCTTTATCATCATTTTTTCTTTAGGGCTGATGATGACGTTTCAGAACCAGTGAACACCAACGTGGTGTTGAGGTATGATGGGAAAATTACTTGGGATGCACCAGCAATCACAAAGAGCTCATGTGTGGTGGATGTATCTTACTTCCCTTTTGATAGCCAGCAATGCAACCTTACCTTTGGTTCTTGGACCTACAATGGAAACCAGGTAGACATATTCAATGCTCTAGACAGCGGAGACCTTTCTGATTTTATAGAAGATGTGGAGTGGGAGATTCACGGCATGCCAGCGGTTAAGAATGTCATCACCTATGGCTGCTGTTCCGAGCCTTACCCAGATGTTACATTCACACTTATTTTGAAAAGGAAGTCATCCTTCTATATATTTAATCTGTTGCTGCCTTGTGTGTTGATATCCTTCTTGGCTCCATTGGGATTTTACCTGCCTGCAGACTCTGGAGAAAAAGTGTCTCTAGGAGTCACTGTTCTGCTTGCTCTAACTGTGTTTCAGCTAATGGTGGCAGAGAGCATGCCCCCTTCTGAAAATGTACCCTTAATAGGTAAGTATTACGTATTCTCTACTGTCTAGAGAGGGTGGTTGCTGTGTCGGTCCCAAATGCACAGAGTATTTCAGATTATGTCCTTTTTTACATGGGCTGCGGCGCGGAGTGTGTGTGTCCATGCGTGGAGGGTGAGTGTGCGCCCACCTACACCCTCCCCCCCCATGCAGCGCACACGGAGGTACCTCCTTTTTTCCCAGTGCCTCTCTGCGTGGGGATGCGCGTGCATGAGAGCTTGCACCCCCACGGGATTTACATAGGCAAATTTCTGGGTGGTGTTCACGCGTGGGTGCCGCCCATGTAAAAAGGGCCATAATGAAAGCAATCACTTGGGAGGAGGCTAAAGGAAAATGATAATTGTTGCTTCAAATACTTAATGGTCGAGGTTACTGTACATAGTCATTGTATTAGGCCAGGGAAATGATATATCTTCAGTGCATTCATGACAGATATATCATGATGCAAAACTTCTAGGTAATATCTCAGAGATGTACAGAACTTGTATGACTACTCTGTAGACCAGTGGAAAGATTATTTTGTCCTGGCTCCTTTGAAATCAGTGAGCGTTTCACCTTACAAATCAGCGGAGCCAGGATTTCACCATTTGCAATTATCTTAAGATTACTTTGTATACCATGAAGTGGTGAATCAAATGTGCAGTTGGGAAATTTGACTTTGTGAATAAATAGGATTTGGAAAAGCGTAGAACTCCCTCCTTATTAAAAATAATTTTGAAATATTTTGCCTTTTTATATTTATAATCATGGATTTAAACTCAACCTTAAACAGCAACTCCAGTGCAGTCACAACTATTGACTCACTAACCTGGTTGTTGGTAAATGTTTTTCTGCAAAGCACTTAACTGTGGTGGTATTGGGGCATAGTCAGGAGAGAGTGTATACACAAATAGTAGTAATTAATTTTCCTTGCAGTGGCATGGACTGCATTTCTCTGCCAACAGGGCCTCTTGCAAAGAGGAAGAGGTTAGGGGTTGAAAGACAAAGGCAAAGTGGGTACATGGAGCCTAAGTTATAAGTGAGCACAATACGTGAGACTGTACAATGTCTTTACTGCTAACATGGCACGGACGTTAAGGCAGGAGCCTTAACTTGCAATTTCCATGCTCTTTAGTGCATGATTGAATTTGCAAGAGCCTTAACTCTTCTTGTAAGCCAGAGCCTTAACTCTTCTTGTAAGCCGGAGATCTTATTCTGGGCAAGTGCGTACACAAACAACAATTGCACAGCTAATTTGGAGAGAAATTGTTACCGCCAGTGTCAATAACTGTGTATATCTGAAAACTACTGCTAAGTTTCTACGAATTCAAAAAACTATTCTGCACAGCTAATTTTGTTTACTTCACAGATAAGTATTTCAAAGATTGTAGAACTGTTGGTGAAATGGCAGAATTATGGAGGCATATTAGGGCCTCCTATATATGTACAAATACAGACATATATTGGCATCTGTCAGGGATGCATTAGTTATAGGGTATCCTGTGTCAGGGGGGCAGAGGGTTGGAATAGATGGCCTGTGAGGTCCTACCCAGCTCTACAGTTGCTCAAAGTCATGTTTAGTTTAATGTTTTGTTTATCTTTCTGTGGATGGTGAGTTATTTATTTTTAATATAAACTTGCTTTTTCACACTACAGGTAAATATTATATAGCAACCATGACCATGATCACAGCATCCACAGCACTGACAATCATCATAATGAACATCCATCATTGTGGCTCAGGAGCAAAGCCTGTCCCACAGTGGGCAAGGGTGGTTATTTTGGACTATATGTCAAAGATCTTCTTTGTTTATGATGTGGGGGAGAACTGCACGAATCCGCAAAAGGCGAAAGAACAAGAGCTTAAACTAAGGAAAGATTATAAGTATTGGAAAGAGCAAGAGAGATACGAGGAGTTAAAGAGGAGCAGAAACACTGAAAGGGATCTACAGAAGAAACTGAATGAACCCTTGAATACCAGCCATGGAGTCCAGGGTGAAAATGGTAAGGATGCTGCTAGCTGCTGCTCCTGTTACAAAATCCTGATGAAGAACATCGAGTATATTGCTAACTGTGTGAGACGCCACAAAGCAAACCATGCGAAAGGAGTTGAGTGGAAGAAGGTAGCAAAAGTGATGGACAGATTCTTCATGTGGATTTTTTTCATCATGGTCTTTTTCATGAGTGTACTGATTATTGGGAAGGCAGTTTAAAGATGGTGTGTATTTACTTGTGAATAAAGGCATAATTTGTCGGCCTCAATGGTGCTTTCTTGAGTGATGGACATGTTCTCGAGTGTGTGTGTGTGTGTGTGTCTTCCTGTAAAACTAGGGACCCATGTTCACTGTGTTTTCCCCATTGGCAGCAGTGGGGAGAATACAGTGAACCCAGGTCTTTGTGTAAAACAAATGAAATTGTTTGAGAGACGACTATATTCCAAAGTAGTATCTTCAGAATGGCCCCATCTAAGTAGAGCCGTTCAAATTTTTCTCATTAAGGGCCAGATGGACAATGTACCAGGAACTAGGACTTTTTATATTTAGTTGGGACAATCTGTAGAGGTTTATTGGTCAAACAATCTGTATTCTAGCTTAGTTAGAGACGCCTACAGTCTCTAGTGGGATCAAGCTGAGGCACTGCATTCTGTGATCAGTAGCCTCAATGGGACAACCCTCCATATGTCAGCAACCAGACACTGATTTTAAAAAAAGGGAAAAAAAAGATCCAGGGCTGAAGCTGACAGGAGGAATGCCTGTGATGGATTGTAGATATAGGCACAATGAGCACTTTGTTACCATGTGATAGAAAAGGGGATAAGTGCCTGTAAATATCGCTGGCGTGCTTGTGTGAGTGAATGTGATATGAAAGACGTGTACTGCAGCACTGTGTACAACAGAAGAACAGCATAAGAAAAATAGGGAATGGGCTATATAAGGATTGGGTGACTAAAAGAGGCATGGGCTCTTTAAAGATTGAACATTGCTGCCTACTCTTGCCCACTTAACAAGTAGATAAGCTCCGCACCAGAGAGCTGGAGCTCAGACTGTGGGAAACAGTTGCTGAGGAAAGACCGCCACCCACAGGGAGATGGCCAAGGTGCTGAAGCAGTGAATGACTGTCTGCAGAAGATCTCTGCAGGTGACCGTTGTACTGTGGGGTTTTGCTGGGTGTGGTAGACCTGTGCACTTGGTACTCATTGGGTGCAATCCACCTCCCATTGAAGTCAATGGCTAAACTCCCAGTGACTTATATGGAGCTGGAGTGCACCTATTGCCTTTAGGATGGACTGTTGGTCTATGGACCTTTTGTGTTTTTATTATTGTCATAGACCTTCCAGCTGTAATAAACGCAATCCTTGAACCGAACCTAAGCTCCAGGTGACAGATATATGACAGGTCAGGCCCACACACCCGGCCACCCAGTGCCAGTGCACCTTCTGCTGATGATCTAGTGAGAGCCACAGAAATTTGGCAGCAACTTCACCATACATATAGGGTTCAGTGGTACTATTCCCTATAGGCTGCTGGCTTTTCTTGCTCTTTCCAAGAACCAGCATTAGGCTAAGTCGTTGTGTACGCCACCACTACAGCTAGGGGCAGGAATGGACCAGATTGGCTGTGTGGGCACAGGAGCAGCTTTGTTTCCCTCCATAGCTGGCTGCAGCTGTGAGCTGCTGTAGCTCTGCACTTCTGTCCAGACTCCAGGCCCTGTCCTGCACATTTGCCAGTCCATTGGAGCCATATTAATTCCCAAGCCATATTCATCACCAGATAGCTGGGCCTACCCATGCCATGCCCATCCAAGCCCTGCTGCCCGAGTTGGGCTCTTCCTTCCACTTAGGGCACAATGCCAGCCCTGAACCATCTTTTACCCTTTTTCTGTCCCATCTTCAACTTCTTTAATTCTGTTTCTTTTCTCATCGGTATTCAAGTATACCATAATTTCCCCTAACCTTAACAACCAGCCATGGACTTCACTTGGCTCCCACCATGGTCCTGTCTCCCTGCTCTTTTACCCAAGTCCCTTGATGATGATGCATACAATGATCGCCTTGATGTTAGAATAGAATCTTAGAGTTGGACGTGACCTCAGAGGCCATTTAGTCCAACCCCCTGCTCAATGCAGGAAATCCACAGCTACAGCATCCCTAACAGATGGCCGTCCAGCCTCTGTTTGAAAACCTCCAGTGAAGAAGAGCCCACCACCTCCCTAGACAGTCTGTTCCACTGTCTGCTGGTTATGCTCTTTCAGCCAATTCCTTTCTGAATACCCCCAATAATCTTATGTTTTGCACATGATCAAAATGGCATTATCCATAATTTTAGGACCTCCTCTTGGTTAAGTCTCATAATCTTTATTTTCATTCTTCTTGATCTTTCTGCTGGTTATATTGATAAGTCCTTCCTCCTCTTTTTGATTCTGTGGCTTTCTGTCTATCTGGCACAGTGTGGTGCATGTGGTGGCCTCTGATCTGTTTGAAATCTGTTGCATGCTATTGCATGGTAATGTTGCCACTATTGGACTTAATCAACCCAACAATACATCAAGGAAAACAATGTACAATATACCACATGCTCATGGTCCCAAATAGCATACACTTTATGCGATTGCTAATATATCTGTCGATTACATAAGGTTTTATTAAAACTGTAGGATCCATAACAATCCTAAATATACAAAACATCTTAAAATAAGGGTTTCAATAATGTAACACACATGCTGCTTACTTTATTGGTCAAAATCTTCTGCCACCTTTTACCTTTATTAGCACTGATGACTTAATACATCATTTGGTGCACACAGGCCAAGTGAATTATCTTTACTAAGTACCTGAAGAGAGAGACAGTGATATTCTATCTAGACTGATGCAAGTACCAAGAGAGGGTGACACTGAAAATGGATCCCAGTCAAAAGTTCATGTGATAAAACTCATTTTCATAATTGTTGAAGCTAATGGGTAGTATGTCAGTGAAACTGTTGTAACTTAAGAAGCTGAAGAGACTAAACAGCAAAACGATGCCATTGTTCTCCAAAAAAGCTCATCAGAAGAAGGGGATTTTGTATTATCATGTAAATGATATGCTGAATTCCAAATGACTGCCATTGTCTCTTGTGTAGAATAATTAAAGCTCTAAGCTTACCTGTCTGGCTTCTCATACATAATACAAGCCACAATGAGCTAAACTCTAATGCTAATATAGCATACACAGAAAGCTCAACTGAACAAGAGATAAGGTTTGCTATCCTTCTCCATCTTACCTTTTTCCAAACCATAGTTATTCAAAAATAAACCAGGTAGCTCAAGAAATATTGAAATCTTTTGTCCCCATATCATTGCATCCATGGAAATTGGTGATGGAGACAGTTTGTATGGTATCTTTTATTGGATTAAATATGGTTGGTGAGATTATGCAAGCCTTTGGGCCACACAGGCATGTAACAAGTCCCCTCATTCTTTTGGATGTATTTGCTTCCTTCCTGACAATGCCACTTCCTGCCATTCCTCGAAACCCCAGTTTTTCCACAAAGGTCAGAACTTTCCCTGCAGCCCAGAATCTTTGGGTGAAACCCAGAAGAGTGCTAACCCTACATGCATGTAATCCTGTCCACTTCCCTTCCCGGGTCATGGTTTGCTGAGTTTCCTAGTCTCTGGCTTGGCCCTCCAGCTCCAGGGTAGGAACTCAATTTATGTCCTCCCTGTCATTCAGCCAGTTCCTTAAAAAGTCAACTGCATTATAAACCCTGATATCACAGGCTCTGAGGCAAGCCCCATGCCTATTCTCTCTTTCTGTCTGGGAATCTTGAGATGAGCACCAGCCCCGTGAGGCAGGCCTCTCCCTGAGCTTTGCTTCTCTGTGGGGGTGAAGGTTCTGAACTTTAGGCTCAACTTTCATAGCTAGGATGTCTGATGGCCAGCAGCTCTGTGTGTGGATGTTTAGATGATACATTAAAGACGTTTTAACTGTTTACAGGATCATATGCAAATCATTTCCTAGTTTTAGTTCGTTTTTAAAAAACCGCTTTCTTCAGCTTATACTGAAACGTTTCAATCTGGAAACGTTGCAGAGCAATTCTTTTAATCGTGTAAACAGAATGTTTTGAGAAGAGGACCATGGGATTGCTAAATTCCTCCAGCAGAAAGAATGCTAAAAAATTTTGGACATTTACACGCACAATTCATAGAACATTTTAGCAAAGATCATCTAAATGGAACAAAAGGTTTTGTTATGACAGTGAGTCATAACATTCTACCTGCTAAGAACATTTTAGTGTGTTTGTCTAAAAACAGTCACACTTGGCTGCAGCTAGGGAACTGTAACCTGCAGCCATTTTATAGTGGCTTATCCCACTCAGAGGGCTTCACCCTTTAGAGACTTAGGGAGCTCTTCTTACATAGACAGTCAAGTTTTAAATATTGCTCTTTACAATGTTGGTTCTTTCTTTTATGCTGTATGGGATAACATCCTTTCCCAATTACACAGAGTGCCACAGAGAAGAATTTAAGGCTAGATAAAAGACACGGTGGGACTATGATGGGATCCTTAAGGGGAAGGGCTATAATTTGATAGTTTAGGATAGAGTAAGTTCCACACCATGGTCACAGAACTTGTCAGTGACAGCTGGTGCGTTTGGAGGCTGGTAAGTGGGCGGGTTCAACCTGCCGCCAGCGGGCCTAGGGGCGGAGCCAGGACAACGGTAGGCCAGTGGCATGGCATAACCCAGCAGCAAGGAGTTCCCAGGGTTAATATTGGATGGACATTACATTACTTAATGCTTGGAAAGCTGCTGTGTGAAGCACTGTCACCGGGGGATAGAGAACCCTCTTACTGGGCTCCCGTCCACTCTCTTTCCCACCAGGCCCAAATTAACTATAGTAGGTTAAAAAAATAGATCACTTTGCCATTGCCTACCTTTATCCTGAATCCTCGATTTTTCATGGCATGCTTGGCCACCTGTAGACTTCTGAAGGTGTAGGCTTTGGGACAAGCCTTCCTTCTGGCTTGGAGAATGGGGAGGACTGAGTTAGCTCCCTATCCTGCGACAAGCTGAATCAGAAGAGACTGAAAGGGAAGAGAAGGACAGGACAGAGGAGAAGTAGGAGGGAAAGGGTTTGGTTTTGGAGCATGAGAAGAGGAAGGGGGAAGAGATGGGTTCAGTGGGGAACAGGGGGAAAGGGTTTCCTTGTTGTCTGCAGCCTTCTCTTCTGCTGTGCTCCTACCTACTTTCTCCTCTGTTCACAGGGAAAGCAAGGCAAGGTGTGGAATCATGCCAGATCTCAGACAAACTGGATAGAAAAAAGAAGCAAATTACTTTAGATGTTTGCATTGAATGACATTTTTAATTTTGCTTCTTTGTGGACCTCTACCCCAAAGAAGAGGTCCAAGACCCTCCCAATTCCCATGCCATCGCTTACCATTATCTGGAACCCTTTTCATTTTCATGCTCTCCTTGGCTGCCTTTAGTTTCCTAGGGTAGGCTCCCAGTCCCCAGAAAGTCAAACGCCTCTCCAAGCAAACAGGCCCTTTAAAAAAAATTGGCCAGTTTCAGAGCTGCATTGGCACCAAACCAGGCACATCCAGACCAGCATCCCTAGTAGCTACACCCTATCCTCAGCAGCCAAACACCTGTCCAAGCGCACAGGCCTTTTAAACTAATTTGGCCAGTTTCAGGGCTGCATTGTCACCAAACCAGGCACATCCAGACCAGCATCCCTAGTAGCTACACCCTATCCCTGGCAGCCAAACNATGCTTCTCCATGGTTGCTTGGAGTGGTGGAGAATGGGAATCCTTCCTGTCCAGAGGGAGTAAGTTTTATGTAAATGTATATATTTGCATAATCAGGTGGAGCCTAATTATGCAAATTAGGCCCCGCACCAAGACTTCGCACATGGCCTCACAAACCCTGGGGCTGACCCTGGGTGATCACGAGGGCCGTAGGGACATGTACTGTCCCCGGCTTGAGGGCACCTTCCTCCGGCCCACCTGGGCTGTGGTCCCCCTCCCTGTGACTGTGGTACCGGGAGGAGGAGACGTTTAGAACAGTTATGCGGGATTGGTACCCGATGGGATATCGGGCTAATTCCTGAGTTATGTTCATGTGTTTTGATTATGGGTGCTGGACCCAATTCACCTTAGCGAATTTGCCCCACCATCATAATTCGGTTACATAATGTGTCATTAATAAAGAGTGCGGCCATTTGAATTCCAACTTCTTGTGTCGTGTCTCACTTGGGGGAGGGGTGCGTCGACAAGGTAGAGTCCTCATTCTCCCGAGAGGGATGAGACTTGTGGCCCAAGTAAATTCTGGGTAGTGGCAGCGGAAAGGTACCAGATAACAGGTGGGTAACGGGGTGCCGGGAGGCTGGGGTGAACCCCAGTGGGCTCTGTTACGCCACAGGAGGTGTCCAGGTTTTTTGAGGGAGAAATTGATGGTGGGGATGCTTGTAATCTTGTTTGTTTGCTTCAGTTTCCTCATAAAAATATTCTGTCAGTCTGCATCTTCTTTCAAATGATTTGATATCACTCTTCATTTGGGCTATGTTATGTTCTCTGGGTGTGGGATAGAAGTTGAGCCCCTTAGATAGGAGTTTAAGCTCACACTGTGATAAGCTTCCATCAGTGAGATCTATAACCATTTTGGAGTCACTGGCATCATTTTCTGAAGTTTCTCTAGGGCTGAATCCTGGAGACTGCAGAGAGCATCTTCTGAATCTCCTGTTTCTGGGGAGTCTGTTGCTATACTTATATTTCTGAGTGGTTGAGAAAGTGTCCCTGAACATAGATCCCTTTAAAACAGAGTTAAATGGCAGACAGGGGAGATGATATCTAAGCATGTCTCTCTTAAACTTGCTCTTTTTGGTGGCATAGGTATTATGATGAATTACCCATCTAGATCTGTTAATTTCATGCAGGAGACTTTCATACTCCTTGGTGTTAAGATGTTGTTTTTTTTAAGCATAAGTTCTTGTTGGAGGGTTTCATCTTTAGGAAATTATTTTTTATCATGGCAGATACAAGGGATATATTTAGGTTGTGTTTGTTAATATACCAATTGGAAGAAAGAAAAGTACCTTCTGGAGTTGAGATCTCCACATGCAAGTATGCAGATCTCCCAGTATGCAGATCTCCCGGCCTTTCGGGATAATATTCAAAGTTATGTAGACTTTGAGGTGTTCCGTCGTAAGGTGGCATTTCATGATTTTTTCTTGTAAAAACACAGCATACTGGGGGTGGATGTGGCTCTTGCTCATGGTGGTAGTCTTGAATGTAGCAAGCTGGATCAAGAGGAGATGCTCGTTGCTTAAAGTATATTATATACACACTGATGTGGTAAGCAACATAACAGTTGCTGCAAAAAAGAAGAAAACAACAACAGAGAACAGTGGCCCAAACCAAACTGCAAACCAAACAATAAGAGCCACTGAAAAATAGATGAGGCAAATTTAATAAAAATATATGATGTAAAAATATATAGAGTGGAACAATGGAAATAGTGAAATATAAAACAATGTAAAATTGCCTAAACAATCTCCAAACACTTACACAAAGAAAAAAATGATCACGGCACTGTGGAAGAGCCACAGTGCATGGTAACTAATCCCAACGCATTTCGGGAAACAAATTCCCTTCTTCAGGGGTATAATGATATAAATACTTGAGTCTTCTAGTGGACACACTTGACCACAGAATCTAAATAGGCGTTAAAACCAACAAACGATTCCAACAGGCAAGAAATACCATCCTTTTATCCTATGGAATATATACTTGCATGTGGACAAATACAAAAGCTTTCTCGACATGGAGGTGTATTTGTAAAAGTTATCACTCAAGTCCCCCATGTAGCATTCAGTGTATCAGTGTCTCAAACCTTCCTTCTCCTGGAGTGGTGCAACATAACAGTACCACAGTCAAGGACGCTCTGAATCCCCAAGGGATGCTGACAGTCACTATAATATATATAATAATGAGAGGAAGATTTATTTATTTACTAGCTAGACGTTTCGACTTCCACCTTCATCAGTAACACACACACACACACACACACACACACACACACACACACACACTTTATTTGGCTATAATTATATAGGATTTCCTAAAAAATCAATATTTAGTCAGATACACATTTACTGCCGATGGCCATTTTGAAAGATGGCTGTCAGGGGGCAAATCTGTGATGGCTCAATATCCAGATTTGTTCGTAATATGTTAGTTTACCTGGGTGGCAAATATCATGCTTTTATCACAGAGTGCACAATAGGTTTGCTATGCCGCCCCACTAAATGACTTTTGCCATGGGTTGCTTATATAAGATTTCTAGCCATGTTATGGCCCTGTGATCCCCATACTCTTTAGAGTTGCTAATAGAAATTTCTGTTCAGCCCAATCAAAGGCTTTGTCCGTGTCCAGGGACAAGACTGTTATAGGTTCTTTCTCTTTTCTAGCTTTATATGTCAGGTTAATCACCTTTCTGCTGTTGTCTATGCCCAGCCTATCTGCTATGAAGCTGGTTTGATCTGGGGATATTAATGTTTTAATACAATTGTGTAAACAAGTTGCTAAATTTTGGTAAAGATTTTGACATCTGTATTCAGTAAGGAGATTGGTCTGAAATTGCCACATTCATTAGGTTTCCTTCCAGGTTTAGGACATAGAATGATGTTGGAGTCATAGAATGTTTTTGGCATCTTTTTTTTTTTATTTAGGAGGTCATTAAATACTTGTTTCAATAAAGGGGATATTACATCTATATAGCGGTGGATAGTGCTCTGGCCCTGGGGTTTTATTCTTTGGGAGTGCTTTTATAGTGTCCTCAATTTTCTCTTGGTCAAGGGCTATTAAGATATTCTAGTTGTTTCTGCTTTATTTGAGGTACCTTTATTTTTTAAGTAATTGGTTTATTTGAGTTTCATCTGGGTTTGTGGTAGAATATAATTTAGAATAGAACTCCAAAAATTGTTTCTGCATCTCTACACCTGTCAAATTTCTTTTCCGCGTTGAATCTACATAAGGAATATGGGACCTCTGTCTTTTTTTCTTGAGCAGCCTGTGCTAAAACCTTATCCAGTTTGTTAGAGCGTTCATAATTGAACTGCTTTATATATCTTAGTTTTTTTATTTTCTCAGTTTCTATGGAGTTTATTATTCCCCTCAGTTCTATTATTTCATTGCCTTTGTTGATGTTTGGTTTTGTTTCATTTCCAGGTGTTTTAGTCTTAAGTATAATTAATTTTATTTCCCCGCTTTTTTCTTTTGTATTATAGGCCTCTAGAGCAATGTATTGCCCCCTTAAGAATGCCTTCAATGCCTCCACAGTGTCTCCTGAGACACGTCTCCATTGTTGTTTATCTGAATGAATTCTTGGAAGGCTTCTCTTATGTTTTCTTTTTTAACTTCATTCAATAAAGTACTTTTGCTCAACACTCATCTATAACTTTGTACTTTTTTGTGTGTGTTTTGTATAAGTATTAGTGTGAGTGCGATGTGATCTGAAAATGGTGCTGGCTTTAACTTCATATTGACTACAATATTGACAGAGATTATTATTAATCAAAATGTGGTCTATAAATTAGAATGGCATGTGTGTATTGGAGTAAAATGTGCAGTGGTGGCTCCCCCACCAGGAAGTTTGGGGTACTGCCCCCCTAGCGCCGTGGGAGACCCCCCCCCCCGCTGCTAGTTTTAAAAACAAAACAAAAAAAACCCGCGTGGCTGCTTCTGACAGCAGCAGCAGCCTCTGACGTCTGCTTCAGAGGCTGCTGCTGCTGTCAGTGATCTATCTCCCTTCCGGGGGCCACTCTCAGAGCCGCTCTGAAAGTGAGTCCCGGAAGGGACAAAAAGGCTGAGCTGCTCAGCTGCCCAAACCGCATTATTGAAAACGCGATTTGGGTGGTTGAGCCCCTCAGTCCAGAGCACGCATAGGACGTGCTGTGGAGGGAGGGGCTAGCCTTTTCCATTGCACCTAATGGGTGCAATGGAACCTCTTGCCTGGGCGCTTGAAGCAAATGCCCAGGTGAGAAGCTTTGGGCTGGGCGACTAAGGCAGGAAACAGCGCACATGCGTGCTGCCCCCTGCCTCAGCTGCACATGGAGTCAGGGACAAGGCTGGCGGCGCGCTGTTGTGCTCCCTCTCTCATTCAAACAGCGCGCTGCCAGTCTCAGCTGCTGCCCTGCCGCTGCCGCTCTCCCCCCCAATCTGCCGCTCAGAGCGGCGGGGGGGGGGGGGGGGGAGGAAGCGGCAAGGCAGTGAACTTTTTTTTTTTTTAAAATAAAGCTTTTAAATTGCCCGCGCGTCCTGGTTCTGGAGGAGCAGGACACGTGGGCAATTTAAAATAAGATAAAAATCCCCCCTCCTGCAGCCCGGGCTGCTGGGG
>QEPC01005573.1:305683-335580 GCA_003113815.1 Sphenodon punctatus | reverse complement strand
GTGTGTGTGTGTCTTTGCTAAAACTGCTTGTAAGTGAGGTTTAAGGATGTCTGCCTGCTTTTAAACCTGGCAGAGGAGGTGATTATAACCTGCCTAACCTAACTGAAATTGCTTGATTAAGTAATGTAATGTCCATCCAACATTAACCCTTGGAACTCCTTGCTGCTGGGTTTTGTCACCCACCGTTGCCCTGGCTCCGCCCACCATTGCCCGCCGGCGGCTTTGTCACCGGCGGGCCGGCTGGCCTTACTCCCCCTCCAACCTCAAAACCCACCATCTGCCCCTGAAAATGTGAAGTCTTGTTTTGGGGGGTATATTAGTCTCCATGCGTCTTGTAATTGTTCTTTTGCTATTAATTTAACTATCTTTTTTGTGTCTTATTTATGTCTTTTTTTATTTGAATTATCTATTAAGGGAAAAGGGACAGTTAAAGTCTCCAAGGATGATTAGTTTGCCTTTTGCCATTGCCTTTATTTGTTTCAGTCCACAATAGAAAAACCTGCATAAAAGAAGATTTAGAAACTCCCTGTGCAATTTGATGGAAAAACAGCAAAAGGGGACAGAATAAGGGTTAAAAAAAATAAAAGAAAAGGCAAAGGAAGAACTCTGGAAACCTTCTACATGGTTAAAAACAAAGGCCCCACCGGCCCCAAGGATCAGGTGGACAAATGGTGGCTGCAGCCAACTTGAGAATGCCTGAACCACCAGATGTTACTGACCAGTTTGCTGCTTTTGTGCAAACTATACAAGCGCAGCATGAGGCGCCAAAAAAGAGAGAGACAACTTAAGAGGAGCAATTGAGAAGGGAAATGCCTCTACTGAAACCCTCAACAAAAGATTTGATAAGCTACCAAAGCGTGTGACGCATTTAGAAAACCGGCGCAGTGAGCAGGAAGATTCGAATGTGCAGAGGGATTAATGAATTTCTAAGTTAGAAAAAAATCAGTCCTTCTTAAATTCCAAATGTGAGGGCTTAGAAAATAGAGGGAGAAGGAACAATGTGAGAATTTTTGGCATCCCAGAGGGAACTGAAGCGGCAGATGCCAGAGATTTGATTTTGAAAATAGTGAGAGAGCTCTTTCCCCCTAAAACTGAACTTCATGGCATCAAAATAGAACCGGCCCATAGGACGCCAAGGCCAAGGTCTAAGGAAGGAAAACCTCCTTGTGCACTATTTTTTTAAATGCTTACAGTTCCAGGATAAAGAGATGGTGCTAAGGGAGGCAAGAAAAGCCGGAGAGATGTTATATGAAGGGAAGATGGCTGCAATTTATCCTGACCTGGCAGCAGGCACTGTGATGTGAAGAAGAAGCTGGAATAAATGTATTACTCAGTTTAATGCTGTAGGAATGAAAACACAAATCGGGTATCCTGCCTGCTTCTCTCTTATTTATAAAGGTGCGAGGAAAACCTTCAATGATCCAAGAGAGCTGGAGAAGTACATGGCCAACCAGATGGAAGCATTTCAGAACCAGGAAGGAGGAAGGTTGAACTTTAAAGTGGTGAAAAAGCAGGGCACAAACACCTCTCTTGCCTACAAACAACAGGCTAAGTTTTTTAATGTTTGTGTTATGAAGTTTTACAATATTTGTGTTACAAAAATTTATCCAAATTCTATGTAATTTTAAAAAAATTAAAAATTCCATATAATTTGGTATAATGGCATGTCTACTATAGAGGTTTATAGAAGAATAGCTTTGTTTTTTAAGTTCCCCCAGCAGAGGGGGGAAGAGAGGTATCTAACAAGTAATGCTGGCTAACAAGTTGAATTGCAACAGGTATAATTCCCTATTCTTAACAGAAAGTATGCAATAGTCAGCAAAATAATAGTGAAGGGCTGGTAAAGAAGTACTAAATAAGCCAGAAGAATGGAATATTTTTAATGATCAGCCAAAACAAGGTTTTCTTTCTCTTTTGGTGTGGAGAGATATAACACAATGAAGTTTGGACTACTCCTCAAGGCTGAGGGGAAACTCTTAACTTAATGGAATAGCAGGCTGCTATTGTAAAGGAGGGGAAGCTCAATTAAATAATCAGAGAGGTTTAAAAAAACAACAACAATAAACCTCAAGGTTTAAAAGAATTGAGGGAAAATATAGAACTAACTTTAAAGTCTTTTCTTATTCTTTTTTTTTACAAGGTGTTTTTCTTTTTTATTGTTGTAATAATCCTAAATATAATATGCAAGTAAACTGGATAAATACAAAAAGCTCTATTTGAGTTCATCAGGACTTGCACAGAGTCGCAGAAAAATCGTGACTCCATACTAACACCTCCCCCCCACACACACACAAGAACTAAGATTTTATTGGCTCCAATGTTGTTAATTTTGGTTTTGTTTACAGTTGCAGGTTGGTTCAGGGTAGCGAAAATGTACAACCAGAATATGGGCCACTTACTTGGAGTCTAAAAGAGACACAAAATGGATTAGAAAACTAAAGGATCAAGCAATAGTAAGTGGAAAGGTATCTTAATAAAAGACAAAACATTTTTAATAATGACTGACCTAAAAATGTGTTTATTATTATTATTATTATTATTATTATTATTATAAGCATTTGTATACGTGCTTGGCTTGGTTGCGGTTAGGCAGGAGTCTGCGGTAGGGCAGAGAGCAAATAAAGAAAGGAAATTCTAGCAGGCGTTGGGAAAGGCGGCAAGGAAGAGGTGGGTTTTGAGGAGGGATTTGAAGGTGTGGAGGGGGGGGGCAAGGCGGATGTGGGCAGGGAGGGAGTTCCAGCTTAATTGTCCAACTAAAAGGAAATGAACATGGCAATTTCTAAACAAAAATAAAGTATCTATTGCAGCATTGCAAGAGACACAGTTCCTTGTAAGAGACAACTGAAGGATGAGAAATAATATGTTAGGGGATATATATTATGCAAATGCTTAAACACAAAAAAGCTGGAGTTCTAATAGCCCTCTCTAGTAAAGTAAACTTCAAATTGTCAAAAAGAAGTAAAAGATACAGATATGTATCATAAACAGATATGTTTCACAAGTGTTTCATACACTTATGAAACATACATGTTTCAGGGCCTTCATTGGTGCCTTAGGCAGGCCTTGCAACATGTATGTTTCATAACTGTTCCTTAAAAATATGCATAGGTGGAAACCCTAGATACTGCAAGGGAAAATGGAGAACGAGGAATATACCATTGTCAACGTATATGCCCCTAACATAAAGTTCGGTACTTGTGACAAAGAAAAATAATAATCAATAAACAGTATTTCCAAGGTGGTTTCTTAACTGTGCTTTTGAAATTGGTACTGACAATCATACAAAATATATAGCTATGTTACAGATAGAACCAAGTTTAAACACTGCTCATTAATAATTGGTGTAACTATTTCTGCACCTTTGATACAACATGGTTTGGTCACAAACTTGTTTTGCAATCACATTTCTACAGAGTTAATTTTGTAACATAGAGAGGGCTTTAGAATGCAGTACGGTTGCAGTCTTCCAACAACTTACTCTTAGAGTCCCATTGATTTTGATCAATTAAACCCATGATTTCAGTTGGACTACTTTGGAGTGAAGCGGTTTGAGGATTGCAGACTCTGTATGGCATATGTTGTAAAGAATGAGGCCACTAGGTGTCGCGTGCGCACCGTTCTCTCCTGAGCAGTGAGCAGTAAACAATATAAAATATTTCCAAAACATTTATCAATGAAAGATTTCCAGAAATCTGATGCCTGCATAATAATATTGGTTTCTAATTTATTAAGGGTATGGGTAACTCAGTCAAAGATGGAGAACTAGATTGTTAGTAGAAAAAAATGCTCAGTACAGGCCTGACATTAAAAATAAAGCGTGGCTTGCTATATCAGTTCCCAAGAGACAAAACTAATACATTTTAATGGACCAAAGATTCTGGGTAGCTCAGAAACTTTCTATAGCAACAGCAGTTGCTATCGCAACACATTTTAGAATGCCAATTCTAAACACGCTTGATTTAAAATAAGCTTAATTTATTTTATTGACATTTCCTGATGTATATGGGAGTTTAGGCTGTGATCTACAAACCACTTATTCTGAAAGAGACCCATTGAAGCCAGTAGGTAGTTTGTGAATCATGGCCTTAGATATTTGGGTTCCCAGTTTATGTGTAGAGAAATCCTTTTGCTTTCTGGAAGATGCAACTATACATGAGTTTTTCCTCTTTAGCCTAACATAGGTTTCCCAACCCCAAAAGTTCAAAACTCATGAACCAGCCTTCCACTCCACAAAGCCAGGGCTGCATTCACATGAGATGCTAAGTCCTCAAAAATCCCTTCCTCTGGCTTTTCTTTTTTATCATGGAAAAGGTTAGATTGCAGGATGCAGCAAGTGTAATGTACATTTAATCAAAAAATGTTTAACTCTGAAACCAATCATTTCATAAATCATTTTTATAATGTGTAAAGGGATTAAATTTGGTGTCAATCCCATTTAATGGATGCAGGAGGGAATAGAGGTGATTTCCACTTTATGGGATGAATCCCCCACTGCCTGCTTGGTTGGATTCATGCATTGATGAACACAAACAAAATCCCACCACAGCATTATGGGATGCCTAGCAGCAGCCATGGCATTACAGAAGTAATTTTTGAAGCAGGGGAGGGAAAGTAGGAATAGTTAAAACACAGGATAAGGGTTTACAAAAACCACAACAAATAATAGAGGATGGAGAAGAGTCTCATGTTGAAGCAGCCTATGTCTTAACCCTTGTCTTCTGTTGCAAATTAAACAACATTTTTCATGTCATGGGGTAGATTTCTACCCTAGTCCTTTGGCGCTTGAATGTGTAAGCTTGCATGAAATGTGATGGAGTAGATTTCTACCCCAGGCCGGAGTATATCTACCCCATGGTAATATGAACTATGTTGTGTTTTTTTTCTACCCTGGGCCTTTTTGGTCACACATAGAAAATGGTTAATGGTAACCAACTTTCCTTTGGGGCTATTGTGTGCCTGTGTGCAGGTGAGAATGTCCTAAAAGGGCAAAGTTGGCGAGCCACTAACTTGCATGTTTTTGCGAGAGATGTGCACCTGGGGTAGGAATCCACCCCAACACAGAAGACAACGTGGGAGTGCTAAAAATTAAACAGTTTGGTTCTATCAATTTGTTCTCTGGCTTCTGTATAATTAGGACACACTGAATCTTCTTTACAGGTTTTTTGCTACAACATGAAAGGTAGAAACTTTTGTTAAAAGCAAGTTGAGTTTCTCCCAAGTTTGTGCTTTGAGGAACACTTAATGGTAAGACATGGATAATATTATGATAGCTTGCAGCCCTTTTTTTCTCTAGGAGACAGTTCCACATGCAGGTTTCATACTACGTTCATAGAGAAATCCTTGCTGAAAAGTCCAGCTGCATGCCTGCTAGTCAAGACAAAGATTAACTTTTTGAACTGCAGCTCTTGTTTCTTTAAGAGTTAATTTCCCCCCCAAGAAGTAGATTGTGACCTGGGGCTCAATTTGGTGATGAATATAATTGGTTCAAATTCTTGTTCTTCCTTTAATCCTTGGAGTGTTTAGGGTCACATCTAGCATGAGGTATCTGAGGATTTCTGAGCAGCAGAGGCTGAGAAAGTTTGACCTCGCATCAGGGTGGACTAGTCAGTGCAGAGGTTTTGGCCTTTTGATGGAAAAGGCAAATTACCAAGGAAATCTGTAGAAACAAATGAAGGATACATTGGCACTGTAGGGCAGTTGTTGTAAATCGGTACTGTTTCTCTGGCGTCAATGGAGATTTGCTGACTTACATGAGCTGAGGATATGGCTAACTGTAGCTGGGAAACTACAGAGACGCCTGAGGGAGTTTAAGCTTTATGCAAATTCAATCTTTATCTACCTCCCACACTCCGGTACTCATTAATCTACCTGATTTGGTTCTCTCTTTTTTCTGTGTTGCATAACTTGTCAGGTTTCCCCCTCATTGGAAATAAAGACTTCAGGGGATGCTGCTACCTGTCTCATTCCCCTTCATCAGTAGAAATAAGGTGACTAGATTATTTCTTTGGGAGGGATGGTCACGCCTGGGGCTATTCTGTGTCATGCTGTCCCCACACCACCCTAGAGTCTAGATTGATTGAATAATTTAAATATTGTCCTGCTTCCAGGTAGCAAAATGGGCCATGAACCCACTAGGTGGCACAGTGTGGCAGGGCAAGAGCCATGCCTCTCCTGGACAGCACATGGTCCACACCAGAGCCCGGCCACCTCTAGAACCTTGCCTGCCATCTCCGCTGTTGGTGAGTGTGTGTGTGTGTGTACAACTTTGTGTGACTGATGTGCATGAGGGTCACACACTCTCTCACACACATTGTGTGTGTCACTGTAAGAGTGTACATGTTTATGAGACAGATTGACCTACATCTTGTTTGCTTTAAAAAAAATATAAAAAAATCCCAGCCTAGCCTCAAAGTCAGGCAATGAGATATTTTAAAGGTACACAATTTTATATAAATTATGTTAATATATATACTTATGCAAAATAGTTGTGCTGGGGTAGAGCAGAACTATCCCACTTCAGGGTTTTAAAAATCTGGTCACATTAAATACAACCATCTCAACACCACATGGTGGAACGCCCCTATCCTGCAGCATCGTTTGCTTGAGCCCAGTTAACATGAATTGTGAATGGACAAGGCAGCAGCTGTAGCTCCTGACAGGCCCATAGGCTGGTCAGAAAATGGAGGAAGGGTATTTTTGCCCAATGTGGAATGGCAAATAGATTGACTGGATGGTCCTGGGCAATTCACTATTGCTCAGCCTTAGTTCCCCATTTGTAACATACTAGGAATAACAACCACCTCACAGTGTTGTTGTGAGGATGAGCTAGATAAGGACTGAGAAGTACTTTGAACACTGAAAGAGCTATGTAAATGATCTGACTTGTAGGGCGTTCTTCCGATCTTCAGCATATGGCCCTGAACTGAACTGGTCCTTTCAGAGAAAAAGAGCTGTTAGAATTGTTGCTATTTCAAGGCATTGATTGACTTTGGAATTTTTAACTGCCCGGTTATCATTTCAGTAATATTATATAGGTACTTTATTTCATTGATAGGTAGGGCATTTCTGGTGAAGAGGTATTTTGTAAATGAAATTATGACTACTACCATCCTCTGTAGGGAATGAGAAACAAGGGTGGTTTTTTTTACAATATACAGTTCATTATCATACTTGATAGCTCAGCTACATTCTCAATGAACGTTTGCTTCTTCCTCTCACAACTGCTAATTTTTATTTGTGTGTGTGATCAGTAACAGGTGAGAGGAATCCTTCCCTGAAGCGGAGAGGCAAAGCAAGTCACATGCTACTGCAAAGAGAAACCACGTAAGCAAAAAGTCCTGCTTGGTATGGTAACAGACTGATTGTGTGAGCTGGAATCAAGGCTATGAAACCCTGCCTACAGCCTGATCCCTGCCAAGAAGAGCCTGCCAAAACAAACAGGGCATTGTACAGCATAAATTGTGTTGTCCTTGCCCTTATGTGGCTTTTCCTTTCCATGGGCCTTCACAAAGTTTCCCTCATGGAGTCAAACAGATGTGGAGCTGTTAGAGAGAAGTTGACTAAGGCTGCTTTTACACGAGCGGGGCGCAGTTGTGCGACCCGCTCACGTGATTTTTCAAAATCCCGAAAACTCCTGTGTGACTGGTATCGGCAGCAGGGTAGGCGACTGAGCCATAAGATATTTGTATTGGACATTGGGAACTGTTAAAAAGGGCAATGTTTGATTCCCCAGAATAAGCAACTAAACGTGGTCTGCTCCTGCACGAACTCATCCCGGGAACGGCACCCTGCAACACTAAGAGCTTGCCAGTAGGCTATGCTGGCTCTTTATCTTCTGAGGATTATAATTATCTGTTTTTTTAAATTTATTTTTTTCCATTATACCACTACAAAACAGAGAAGTCAAACATTAACTGTTGCTGATTAATGGTGTAAAACTGATTTTTGCAGACACAGAAGAGTTTGCCCCATGGTCTGTTCCCTAAGCCTGGCTGGCACTAATGCCCTCTTACTGAGGCTGTTTTTACACGAGTGGGTCGCAGTTGCACCGTTGCGTAACCTGCTGGCGCCATTTTTCAAAATCCCACAAGGCAGGATTAGACGTGACGGTGGATGCGATCACGCGCATTAAAGGCGGCCACGCGTTGTTTGCCGGTGATCAGGTAATCAAACATTGCCTCTTTAACAGTTTCCAATGTCGAATATAAATATCTTTGGTTAGGCTGATGGCTCAGTCGCCTACCCTGCTGCAGATATCAGTCACATGGGGGATTTCGACCCCTCAGTCTGGCTTCCGCTATCTCCATATAGGTCCTTTTTACACAGGCAGCAGTGGGTGGGGGGATGGATGTGCTGCCGGAGTGGGTGGAGGTGGGTGTGTGCGTGCCCTTTCCCACGGACACACACCCATCTCCACCCATGGAGCCTCTTCCATATTTTTTTTATGGCTTCATGGGTGGAGATGGGTGTGCGTCAGGAGTGCACACCCCCCCCCCACCTACCGCCCGTGGTGTTCACATGGGCAAACACTAGCAGAACACCCATCCCCCCACCCACTGCTGGGCCGTTTCCATGAAACCACCCCACCCCACTGGTGGAACAGCCTCCCACACACCCAGCGGGGGGTGGGGTGGGCAGGGTATCCATGTAAAAATGGCATATAGCCAGCCCAGTCTACAGGTTTACTCATTTACATAAGTAACAATAACAGTTCCTATCATTCATCTTTACAATTCTATATACATTTCCATATTGTTTTCCATACTTGTTCTATGTCCCTCGAGCTGGCTCATTCACCTTCCACCCTGCCCATCTAGTCTCTTAGACTAGTGAGACCGCTTAGACCAGCCCACCTGTCTCTCTGGGGGGCATCCCAGCCCTGGGATCCTCATTGCAGGACCACTCCTGCCTTGTGTAGTCCACCTTTCACCAGACAATCACTCCCAGGGCTCTCACTTTCATTTGGTGGTCAGCTCATTTGCCTCCCTACCACCCACAATAATATAGTCCTGAGTTTTTAGTGAGATGCCAGCTCCTGTGCCACCCTGCACCCACTTTGGCCCTTTTTACATGGACGGGGGTGGGTGGGTGGAGGTGAGTGTGTGTCCTTTTACATGGACACCTACCCACCTCCACCCATGGGGCTTCCTCCGGTTTTCCGGAGGATTCTGTGGGTGAAGGTGGCGGAGATGGGTGGGTGATGGATGGAGGTGGGAGCACGCATGCACCCCCACCCATCCCGCTTGGTGTTCACACGGACAAACACCAAGCAGACACCCATCCCCCCACCCACCGCCGGCCATTTACACGGACGCCCCCCTCCGCAAAGTCGCCCGAACACCGAGCAGGAGGAGGGCGTCCATGTAAAAACGGCCTTTGAGACCCCTTCGGTGGCTTAAGAAAGGGTAGGAGTCAGGTCTGCCCTACCATTTCCGACTCCCACTCCTGGGATCCTTCACCACAGGAGACTTCCCAGGGCTTTAGGAAACTATTTATAATAATGTCCTTTCCCAGGACTCTCATGCTGTAGCCTTTCTAGGGCAGCCATTCCCTCATCAGGCTTTTCTGCCTCACTTTCTTCGGCGTCTTCTTCCTCTGACTCGCCAGACTCCCCTTGGTCTATGAGAGTGGGTCTCTCCATATCAGCCCTTGCCCATTCATTCTGGCTATGTAGTTCCATTCTTAGGGCTCCATTTTTATGGGCTAATCTGCCCCAGAAGACTTGTGTATTCTCTAGCATCTTTTTGAGTCTCTCAGTTTCCGCTTTTAGATTATTATTCTCTTCTAACACCCTCTGGCTTTCTTCTATCCAGGTGTGGGTCACTTGTAAATGAGCCATGTTTTATCCAAACTTGCTGGCTGCTTGGCTGCCAATCAGACTCGGGTTGGCACTGCAGCAGCAGGCACAATTTAGTGCATTCCCTTTTTTTAAAAAGGGAAATTTTTGATCAAAAATGTTTTTATTTAAGAGAAGAGTTAAGGCTCTTACAAATTCACTCATGCTCCAAAAGGCAGAAGCCTTAACTTACGATTGCCATGCTTTAACTTGCGTGCCATGTAACTTGTAAAGACATTGTATGGTGTCGCATATTGTGCTAACTTACAATTTAGGCTCCGTGCACCCACACTTTGCCTTGGTCTTTCAGCCCCAATTCCCTTCCTCTGTAGGCTGGGGAAAACACTGAAGCTGGGAGAGCAGGCCCACTGTTTTCCCTTTGTGCTTTTATTTGGGTTGGGGAGAACAGGAAGAATGTGGACAGCAGGGCCTACTGGCAGTTTGCATCCAGATTACAATGATCAGGGTTGGACTCAGTTACAATTTATGCTAGGATTAGAAAGATTAGGGAGGCAGAGCTAACCTTGCTGTTTCCTCCCTTGGTGCTGTCCCTTGTCTTTAAGACTGAGGCTGTATTGTGGTTGGATAATATTTGAGCAGTACCACTCCACAAAGATGTGTTGAGGTAGGACAGGAAGCACTGGATATTAACATGTTTTAAGAGTCTTGGAACAAGAGGGCAGGTGCAGGAGTCTGAAATGCAGATCTAGAAAGTTTGTTACACAGTTGCATACAAACACAACAGGAGCAATCCAATGGCCCACGTATGCTGATCGTGGGTGCTGTGCTTTGGCCAGAACACACGTGCTCAGGTGTGCATGCGACCACCTGGGGCTGTGCTGCAGTTCTGGCCGTGCACCATGCATACGGGTCGGTGCACATTGGCCGTTGGATTGCTCTCAATATGTTTGGGGGACTGAAGAGTGGAGATTGTTAGATAGAGAATAGATGTGTCCTTACCAGAGCATCAGACCAAGAGGTTTCAGGGACTGAAGGAGAAGTGGTTTAGGAGTGCCTGAAATAGGCTGTGTCCACAATTATTTCTCAAGAGAGACCACCCACTTATCTTTATTCTTTCAGGAAAAGCAGATCTTCTGAGGTGAGAGTTTGCTAAATTGTACACTAAACATTTGTGGCAAAATAAACAGCTGTAATTAGTCCAAGGGATGATTTTTGTAAGTACTGAGCAAGTAAGGGGAAGTATGGAATGCAGCAGAGTTAGTACAGAAACAGGGGAAACTGACTGTAAGCAACAGTATCACCATCAGTTCTCCCACACCCACAATACAGTATAGTACCTCATTTCATGACATAAAAGGGCAAATATTCCCCTGTCCTTAAGCACCTGTGCAGTAAGCAGATGCACTTGAGCTGCTGTCTAAGAAAGGAGCTATGAATGAAGTAGAAATTATGGCTACAGTAAAGACAGAGGTCTTGATTTGATTTGATTTATTAAAGGCCTCGGCCAAAAACAACAGAGGTCAAACGCATAATATTGGGGGTAAGGAGGAGCTTGCTGTCCCCAGCTTCAGTGTTGCCCCCAACCTGCAGAGGCAGAGGATTGGGACTGAAAGACCAAGACAAAGTATGGGTCCGTGGAGCCTAAGCTGTAAGCGAGCACAATACGTGAGACCATACAATGTCTTTACTGTTTACATGGTACGCAAGTTAAGGCGGGAGCCTTAACTTACAAGTTCAATGCTTTTTGGAGCATGAGTGAATTTGTAAGAGTCTTAACTCCTATCTTAAACGTAAGTGTTTTTGATCTAAGAATAGAATATATAGTCCTTTAAGTTAAACTTTTGGTTCTCTCACTGTCAAAATAAACATGGAGATACATGGGTTTATATGTGCTGTAGAGGTGGCAGGAGCATAGATAGACTGGAATGGGACCTGGTGCAGGTGATGGAATGGGCTCTCCTCTGCACCCTCTCAGCAGCAGGTTATGCACCTGCACAAGGGAGCATAGGGCTCCCAGGTTCATGGGCCCAGGTGCAGCTGCCCCATCTGTCCTTATTAAGCTACTCCCTTGAGACTTGGACTTTTCTTTTAAAATGAATGAAATGTTAACTAATCCTCTGAATAGAATTTGCTACCCAGAAATGATTGAACTTCTCACAGAGAGAGAGAGAGAGAGAGAGAGAGAGAGAGAGAGAGAGAGAGTGATATGAACAAAAATGGTCTTGTGAGAGATTGTCACCGATCGCAGGAGCTTTCCCAACATTCATTGGCTTAATGAATCATGCTGTTATCTCATCCCAAGTAATATCTCTCCTAAGAGCAATTTTATCTAGAGGGAGCAGTATACATAATTGCATGTTGTTAGGAAGGAAGAATCTAACTCTGGTATTGGGCAAAATGTTTCAAAGTTCACTGTAAGAATGCGTGAAAATCTTATCGGTCATCTGTACAGGCAGATGAAGTTTGATCTTGCCCCATTACATAATCAAGTTCAGCAGGTTCTGATCCCCTTTGGAATAAGTGAACTAAGGGTGAAAACAAATGAAGTAGTAGACCACAAGTCATGTGCCTGTCAGTTCGGTGGCTGCCAGATATTCGCCCATTCTGTGTCATCTGGAGAAGGCTGGTGATGCAGCACGGGCTAATGTGGTGCCACAAGGCCACCTCCCATCTGGTCAGCTCATGCAGTCCTGCCATGAGGGGAAGTCTGAGGATCAGTCCTGGAGTAGCATGCTCACCCTGTCCACCAAACAGCTAATGGAGAGGCCTGGAGGAGTGTGTGCACCTCAGCTGCCAAACTGCTGATGGGAGGGAGCACACTCCTCTGCCCCTCCAATCAGCTGCCAGGCTCCCTCAATCAGCTGTTTGGGAGCCAGGTGAGCATGCTTCTCCAGCCCCCCGATCAGCTGTTTTACAGCAGCTCCTTCTGGGCCCCCAATCCTGCTGTGCAACATGGGTCCAGGAGTCCTGCCCGGTGTGGATGGCTCCTCAGTCAACCCATGGCACGGAGGGACTTGTGACAGCAGCCCCCTGGCTGGATTCCCCAGGGGGGACTGCTCTATTTTGGCCTGCCCTCCCTACTAGCTCAAAGTGGGCTGGATGTGGTGACCCTCCCGGGGCCGGTAAGGGCATCTGACTTGTTGCTGCCTCATTTGTTTTCACCCTACCTTTTTTGGTCTTAGCATAACAACCAACATTTGATATTTCATTAAATTCCTGTTACAGGTTAATGATGACTGCCTTAATCCTCTCTCTCTCTGCTTCTATAGTACTGTAGTCATTGGGTGAAAACAGACATGACGCTAACCACCCTTTAACCACCCTTGGTGGTTATTTATGCATGTTGCAGGGCTGCATAGGGCACCAATACAGCCCTGCAACATGCATAAATAACCACCAAGGGTGGTTAGTGTCGTGTCTGTTTTCACCCATAGAAACATGCATTCAGATACTTCTTAAGTCTTGCATCACAAAACTCCTGAAATATGACTGTGCAGAGCACCTGTGATGAAAACTGTCCCCATTCAGAAAACAGAGTTTGAGGTGTGATGTGTCCTCTGATCGACATTAATAGTCAGAGACTGAACTGAGATAGTCTGCATTCCTGGAAGCCAGGGAATAGGTGCTTTCTGCCCAGATAAATCATTTTGGGGGGATCATCTAGAGTCCCACTGATTGTCTGCCCTGCAGGAATCTTGGCTTTGTTCCTGATAGGAGTGGAAATGCCGTGAAGCCTTGTTATTACTTTTGATCTAGATTGTTCCTTTATGAGGACGGATTTTAACATGTACCTATTTCCACACATGGGAATTTGGTGCCCAACCTCACAGATCTGAACCAATGGACTCCAGAACCTTTGTCCTGGCATTATTAATTTGTGTCAGGGCTTGCTAATACCGCAGATTACATATCTCGATAGTAGAAATATTTAATCCATGGTATTAGAAGAATGTGCTGCGAGTGGTGATAACGTGATAAAAGTCACGTGAGTGCATCGTGCCAGAGCACCCTGCTTGTCTAAAAGCAGTCTAATTAGGCTCAGCCACAGCATCTGCTTTCAAGCTAGGGCTCTGCAAGTCCCCAGCTGGATTCAGAAACCCCAGCCTGCCTCCAAGCAGCCAGCCCCATCAAACTAATCTGGTCCTGAGCAAGGGCTGACAAAGTAGAGGCTGGGAGAATCAGCCATAGGCTGGACTTCCAGGGGAAGGTTTGAACCCTTGCGCATCCCTCTGCCCTAAGCACTTTTCTCACTGAGGCTGTGTACTTGTGTGTTCCTTTGGTACTCCCCAGTATCCTTCAGCTTGACTGGGGCAGAGCAATTCTATAAAGCATTTCCCTACTGGCTGGCGGCTGCCTCTGAAAATCCCTTCCTCAGCCGTGCAGAAGTGATGCACAGAAACATGAATACAGACTCCATCAAAACGAACCCCAAGGAATGATGCTGTAAAAGTGACTTCCCTGTTGCTTCTTTTTCTTTGTCGCCTGCTGAGATTACTTCAGGCAAGATTAGGAGCGCAGGAGTGCTGTAATGGAGCCGATCGTTACTCCGGCCAGCTTACTACTACACGCTTTGTTTCTTAGGTGTTTCAGTACAAGGCACAGAACGAAACCATTACATACCCAGCCAATGGTGCAATGCAATCAAATGCTACAGGGCATAAAAGTATGGCAAAAAGTAGACTCATGAATATGCCAATCTCTTTGAGAGACAAGTAGATGCAGTGTATTACACTGAGCCAGGGACTTGTCTGAAATTTAGATGATTACTCGAGAACAATGCCATTTAGCATTTATATAGTATTTTACAGCATTTAAATATTTAATCTTTGCAAAGTTTTTCTGCAGTAGGAAAGCATTATTACAGCATCTCTGTTTCATAGATGGAGAAATTGAGCCAGAAAGGTAAAGAAGATTGACCAAGGCCACAGAGAGAATCAGTGTCATACAATGGGAATTCATGGCTTATACCTTGGAGGCGGGTGCATTCTACGTTCTCTGCCTGCATCTATTAGCTGCAGTCTTGTCAAGAGTCTCAGGGAGGCGTAGCTCTCTGCAAATACAGAGGTGAGGGCACCAATGTTTCAAGTGCCACTGATGTGGTGGGAAGAGGTTATTTATTTATTTATTTATTTAAAGCATTTTTGAGTCCCGTTCCCCCCCCCCCCCATGCCTATAGTATCTTGGGGCAACGTACAATTTCATAAAAACATTCAATTAAAACATATTAAAAATAACACGATAATTTAAAGCTAAAACAGGATTGGGAAACAAAATTAATAAAAATAAAAATAAAAGCAAAAGGTAGGGGAAACAAAATTAATAAAAATAAAAATAAAATATTATAGTTGCTCAGGAGAGCATGGCTTGAAAAATACTGGACTTTGCCCACTGGGGAATGCATGCACTTTACAGCACAGTCTGAGTTTCAGCAAGAGTCCAAACAAAGCAGTGGCAGGAAAGAGCATATTGTCAGAATCATTTGTGAACGGCCTCTAGCTCTGTTAGGCTCACAAGATCAGGACCCTGGTAGATCAGCAAGAAGTTCACGGTCAAAGCTGAGGATGAGGGGTCAAAAGGTCAGGGTGAGGATGAAGGTTGGTAGGCTAAGAAAAGGCTGGGCTGGAAGGCAGGCTGGGTCTGGGAGTTTGGCAGCAACAGTCTCAAGACAAATTGCTCAGACAAGAGGATGTGTCAAGAAGAGGAAATAAATCCAGGTGGAGAGCCAATGAGCTGCAGCCTCCAACTTACTTGATCCCTCCCCATAGGTTTTAGCAGGTTCAGATTAGGTTGCGTCCTATTAGGAGTAGTTCTCCTGTCTGGTCTTGGGTTGCTGTGATGTAAGCGGTAAAGTGCCAATCAATCTTCCCAGGGAGATTCCTAGACCCCTGGTGCCTGACAGGTACATTGTATTGTATCTATATCTCTATTACATCCCCCATCCTGAAATTTACGTTGCAAGACCCTTCAGTTCAGACCGATGCTCCCCTTCTGTGCTTTCCTGAACAAAGGAAGGGAAGACTCTGTTTGGGGCCATTAGTGGCCTATTCCTCCCAAGGAAACTCCCTAAACTATTATTATTATTATTATTTATTATAAACATTTGTATAGCGCCAGTCGTGGGACCTGGTGCTGTACAGAACATAGAAATAGACGCTGTCCCTGCCTGTGGCTTACAATCTAAAAGACAAGGACGGGGGACAGGGAGAGGGGACAGCGTGAGAGACAGGGGAGAAGACTGACAAACATTCAAGTGGATATGAAGACTCAGGTGCATGTGCTTGACTTGGTTACAATCAGGTTGGTTGCAACAGTCTGCAGAGGAGGGCAGACAGTAGGTATATGGGAACGTCTAGCAAGCATTGGGAAAGGCAGCGAGGAAAAGGTGGGTCTTGAGGAGGGATTTGAAGGAGCGGAGGGAGGGGGCAAGGCAGATGTGGACAGGGAGGGAATTCCAGGCATGGGGTGCAGCGAGGGAGAAGGGCCGAAGGCGGTTAGGTGAGCAGGAGAAACGAGGGAGAGTGAGGGAGGGGACAGAGGAAGAGCGGAGAGAGCGTGCAGGAGTGCGTAGGGAGATTAGGTCGAAGAGGTAAGGGGGAGCTTGGTTGTGGAGCGATTTGAACGTGGAAACCAGGAGTTTAAACAGGATACGTTCAGGAAGGGGGAGCCAGTGAAGAGAGAAGAGGAGAGGCTGCACATGGTCAAAGCGACAGGCAGAGTGAATGACCTTGGCAGCGGAGTTTTGGATTGCGATAAGGGGGGACAGGTAAGAGCGAGGGAGGCCAGCAAGGAGGAGGTTGCAGTAATCGAGGCGAGAGATAACCATGGCATGAAAAAGGGTTTTGGCCGAGGAGGTAGAGAGAAAGGGGCGGATCCGAGCAATGTTATGGAGGGTGAATCGGCAGGATTTGGCAACAGAGTCAATGTAAGGTTTAAAAGAGAGGTGCGTGTCAAAGATGAAGCCCAAGATATGGGCTTGGAGAACAGGATGGATGGTGACTCCCTCAATGCAGATGGGCAGGTTAGAGGGAGAGGAAGAGGAGGGAGGAAAAATGTGGAGTTCGGTCTTGGCCATGTTGAGCTTGAGTTGACGTTGGGACATCCAGGCGAAGATATCAGAGAGGCAGTTTACGAGGCGTGAGTGGACAGAAGAGGAGAGCGAGGGGGTAGAAAGATAGAGTTGGGTGTCATCAGCGTAGAGATGATATTGGAATCCATGGGAAGCAATAATTTTGCCAAGGGACAGGGTGTAAATAGAGAAGAGGAGAGGGCCAAGGACGGAGCCTTGGGGGACCCCAACCAAAAGAGGGAGGGAGGAGGAGGTCGACCCAGGGAGCGAGACTTTAAAGGAGCGGTCAGAGAGGTAGGAAGAGAACCAGTCAAGGACAGAGCCACGGAAGACCAAAGAGTGAAGCGAGTCCAATAGGAGTGAGTGGTCGACAGTGTCAAAGGCAGCAGAGAGATCAAGGAGGACAAGAATGGAGTAGTGGCGCTTAGATTTAGCGACAAGTGGTACGGGAGCAGGAGGAGGAGGTGGGTGGGAGGCAATGTCCCGGCAGATCTTGTCAATCTTTGAGGTGAAGAATGACGCAAGAGCCTGAGCAGCAAGGGAAGAGGGCGGAGGAGGACAGGGGGGTTTAAGAAGGGAGTCGAAAGTAGAGAAGAGGCGGCGAGGGTCGCGAGAGAAAGATTCGATCCTAGAGGCATAATAGCGTTGTCTAGCTAGGGAGATAGCCGAGGAGAGGGAGGAGAATTTGTAGTGGAGGAAGTCAGGGAGGGAGCGGGATTTGCACCAGAGGCGTTTAGCAGCCCGGGTGCAGGAGCGGAGGTAGCGGATGTTAGGGGTGAGCCAAGGGTGGGAGTTTTGGGACCTCCTTAACTACCTACCCTCACCCTCAACCTCACACATACAAGTTGTTCCTGGGTGGAACAACTCATCATGGCCATAGAAACAACTGCAATGGGTGTAAGGTAAGCTAGACACCGTAATCATCTTAATAGGTAAAAGTTGAATCTGAGTATTATGTCTGTTTTATACCCTGGAGTCTGGTAAATAAGGTTTGATTGTGCCCTGGGTAACTTGAACTGTATAAAGATTAGAAGCTAGTTCCAGTGCAGTCCAGTCACCTCTGAAACCTGGGGCCTGACTACTGTACTGTGCATACAGTATTCTAATGAAAAGAGCTCAACTACACACTATATGTGGCCTATCTCCTTGGCACTGGAACCAAGAGCGGGATTGCTCACCAGAACCACACACATTCCTCAGAGTGAGAGGAGCTACAGCACATAGACAAATGAATGTTTACTGAGCCAGGTCAAATTTGATGGCGGCTTGACGCTGTTATAGGTGTTTTTTTTGAGGGGGGGGGGAGGGGATCTTTGTCCATTGTCTTCCCTTCCTGGTTTTGCCACCATCAATACATGCCCTGAGTTCCCTGCCGTCTCCACCTCCCCCCTGCTCCCAGCTGTGGTCAGGTCACCCAGCAGCCCCACATACGTTAATGAGCCTGCCTGCCACAACCCCTCAAGAAGCAGAGCTGCTCTAAGCCACTCTCTCTTGCTGTCTCTGTCTCCTTGCGCCCAACACAACAGATGCAGCACCCTCTTTTCCATCCAACCCCAGGAACTGGAGCTGCCTGCAGCTAGTTTCTCTTGTCCTCCACATCCATTGGGCTCCTCATGCCTCTGACCCCCTTTTTGCAGCTGTCTCCACTGCCTCTTTCTCCTCCCTCCCTGCTTGCTGTGACAAGTCCTCTCTCACAGCTCCCTGGTTTTCAATTAACCCAGGCTGCCTGTGTCTCTGGTTAACATCAGGGCAGGACTGGAGGCTCAAAATCCAAGGCCATGCATAGCAGCATTTTAAATTCCCGTTCTAATCCAGCCCTGAATGCCTGTCCCAGTGAATCACTGGTCTGGCTTCGTTTAGGGCGTTTTCAGGCAGACAAACTATCCAGGAATAATTAGAAAAGTATCCAATGCTTATTATGGATTACAAAGTGGTACCTGTTTAGATGGACATTTCTATCCCGGAATAACTTAATTTTGGAATAGTCCATCTGAACAGAACATTGCTGTTATCCCAGGATTAGTGTCTTTGGGATTAATATAAATCCTATTTTGCCTGTGCTCAGCACACTGATTTCTGGGATTGAAGAAAATCTGATTTTCTCCATTTTTCTGATTTCCGAATTTAAAAAAATAAAAACGCATCCCTTTGTTCTGCCGGTATTTAAGCTTGTCACTCTGTAATGCATTGTGGAACGATGACAGTGGTAATACGACCACCCCACAGTCATGTGCTCCTAGATACCATACAGGCAGAAAATGCCTAGAGAGACTGTCAGGTCTTGCTGCTGGACTCCGTGGTGTTAATCACTGGCTTAGTTGACTACCTCGGGATAGTCGTTCAGATGGACATGAAACCTACAATCTTTTATAACCTTTGTTATAACACCTACAAAGTTAGGTTTTATGGCACCCTGAAATTTTTGTTATCGCAGGCTAATAATCATTGTTGACAGCGTTTAGATGGGCATCACATCCTGGAATTAACGTTGCTATCCCAGAATAAGTGTCTGTCTAAAAACGCCCTTAGTTTAATTTCTTCTTCTCCCAAATCACTTTGGTGGAAAATGCCTCATTTTTCCTCTTGGACATTTATTTATTTATTTTCATTTTAAACATTTGTTAGTCACCACCCATGCCTATGGCATCCCGGGGCGACGTACAATTCAATAAAACATTCATAAAAAATAACAATGTTTAAAAACCCTTAAAAACACAACTATATAAACCAAAACAGGTTGGGAGAATAAAATAAAAATAAAAGGTAGGGAAACGTTAAAACTCTAACCCACCCTTCCCCCCTCCTCCCCAAAGGCCTGGGCGAACAGCCAGGTTTTACAAGCCCGCCGGAATGTCAAATGGCTCCAGGCCACGCGAGCTTTTTCCAGGAGGGAGTTCCAAAGGTGCACCCGGGCACCGAGAATGCCCTCCCCATTGTGGCCCCCCGCTTGACATGGGGGACCTCCAAGAAGGCACCTCGGCAGACCGAAGGAGCTGCTCTGGGACGTGGAGGGTGAGGTGGTCCCTAAGGTACGAGGGGCCCAGACCATGAAGGGCCTTCTAGATCAATACCAATACTTCGAACCTGGCTCGGCATGCTATTGGCAACCAGTGCAGAGTCCGGAGCACAGGTGTTATATGCTCCCGACGACCTGTCCCGGTCAGGAGCCGGGCTGCTGCATTCTGCACTAGCTGTAGCCTCCGGACCAGGAACAAGGGCAGCCCCACGTAGAGCGCATTACAGTAGTCCAGTCTAAGGATGTTTCATATTTACAGCCTTCTTATTACACCCTGGCCCCTGCTTTCTACTTTTAAATCATTTTTTTATCCTAATGATTTTGATCTTGATGCATATTAATGAATGTTATGAAGCAATACCCGTTTCATTAGGAAAAGGAAATCCCAATCTCCTCTGCCTTTCACCATCTGTTGGTTGCCTTGCCCTGTGACTGAGGGGGTTCTGTGTACTATCGGAGAGGATGAGCTGGAGAGTTCCAAGATCCAAGGACCAAAAGGAGAGGGGACCCACCTGACTTTGGTCTCTTCTGTACAGCTCTTCCATAACATCCCGTGTCCTGGAGCATGCCAATTATGGCTGATGTAAGCCATGGCTGAATTGCAATGATTCTGCTCTTGAGACTTGTGTATTCCACTGTAGTGATCTCAAGTGACTGCTTTGCTTTTTAAGGAGGCGAGGGCTTCAGTAAACGGAAAGCAAAATATATTTATTTGGCCATGCCTGTAGTAGGTGGGGATAGGGCTTAGGGATTGGTTCCAGTGGAAATTCTATATGGTCTATATTTTTGTAGGTTTTTATTCTTGTATATTTTATACCACATTTACAAAATGTTGTGAGCCACCCAAAGGCTTTTGAGAAGGGCAGGTTAATTGAAAGAAAATAAGTAAAGGATTAGCTGGAGTTAACTAGTGGATAGAGCAATTTGGACTTGGAAGTCGGTGTCCCAAGTTCAAATCCTGGTCTCATAGGGTGGCAGGGGTTCAGCCAGATGTCGATAAAAGAGTAGGCTAGGAGGATGGGGTCCCTGTGGTGAGACGGTTGAAGTGGGAGGGTTAGAGCACAAGTGGAGCTTGACTCATGCTGCAGCTGACCGATTGCGGCATAGATCATTTTTTAAGGACTCTGGCTGTATTCTCACCTGACGTTCCGTGCTTGTTCACACCTGACAAACCCCACGCATGTTTTGGCTTCCAGATTATTTCCTGGAGCCAAAACAAGCTCAGAACAGAATGCGGCCTATGCCACGGCTGTGATGGTGGCCAAAAAAAGAGCCTTTTTCTCCACTATCAGAGCGTCTGCAAAGTCTCATCTGGTGGAGCTGCTCTGGGTGATGAGGGTCCTGGCTAATCCAGCCTGTCTCCACCAGTAATTAGAATCATCTACTGGCCACTGCACTGTGACATATTTATTGATTCCTTTGCAGACAAAATTGCTCGTATTCACCACGACTTGGGTGCTGCCATTTCTACTGAAGAGTCAGAGTTTGGGGTTATGGAAACTCAGTCTTGTCCTGTTTGTTTGGATCAGTTTCAATCAGTATCACCCACTGATGCAGAGGATGTGCTTGGAGTGATGCAGGTGACCAGTTGTAAATTAGATCCTTGCCCATCTTGGCTGGTGAAAGCCAGCCATGAGACATTGGGGATGTTGCTGGCTGTGGTTGTCACGCCTCCCTTCAGGAGTGGTAGGATGCTGGACACCCCTAAACATGCAATTGTCCGCCCCCCGCTCACTCGATGGCCTCATGTCTATGTGGAATTCCGTGTTGACAGAGACCACCGATCCGCAGCGGTGGATGAAGTGTGAAGGGCGACGGTTAGAGTGGTGGTGGCGTCACTCGCGTGCTGAAATTGACCGATTGTGGCACAGAGTCTGGTTATGTACCTATGCCGTTGCGGTGCGGACAGCAAATAAGGTTTTCTTTGCTGCCCTCATTGCGTCCGCTAAGTACTGCCCAGCTGAGCTGTTCCAGGTGGAGAGGGGGCTGGTCAGTCCGGCCTCCCTCCTCCTGGACTTAGAATCATCAAATGCTTGTTGTGATTTGTTTGTGGACTTCTTTGTGGATAAAATTGCTCAAATTCACCACAGTTTTGATGCAACTTTTCCAAGACAGTAGAAGCCCCATCCTGTCCTGTTTTGTGGGATGAGTTTTGGGCTGTGTTGCCCTCGGATGCGGGGGATGCTCTTGAGACTGTGCAAGCCACCTATTGTGAATTAGATCCATGCCAGTCCTGGCTAGTTAAGGCTAGCCAGGAGACATTGGGGCCGTTGCTAGTCAACGGCCCTTAGGGAGGGCAGGATGCTGGATTGTCTCAAGGAGGTGGTAGTACAGCCCCTGCTCAAGAAGCCATCTATGGACGTTGATGCCCTGGCCAGCTATCGGGAATAACCTTTTTAGGGAAGGTTACTGAACGGGTGGTGACTCGGCAGCTTCGGGGGCATTTGGACCAGGTCAGTTTTCTTGATCCCCCACAGTCAGGTTTTCATCCGGGTTATGGCACAAAGACTGCACTTGTGTCCTTGATCGACGACCTCTCTCATGAGTTGGACCAAGGTTGCTCGATCCTGTTGATCCTGTTAGATCTTGCGGCTGCATTTGATACCGTTGATCATGAGTTGTTGGTTACTCGGGCTGCGGGACCAAGCAGGGATTAGCGGGACTGTTCTTGAATGGTTCCACTCTTTCCTGGCTGGGAGAACCCAGCGTGTGGTCCTGGGGGAGTTTTCATCTTCCCCCCGGGGCCTCATGTGTGGGGTTCCTCAGGGTTCCATCTTATTCCCTCTCTTTGTGTACTGTACATGCAGCCTTTGGGGGAGGTTGTCAGGGAGTTTGGGGTGAGGTGTCATCAATATGCTGATGACACCCAGCTATGTCTCTCATTTTCCTCTGACTCAGGCCTGGCAGTCTTGGTGTTTACCCAGTGTCTGTCGACTGTGGGGGATTGCATGATGGCGAGCCGCCTGAAACTAAATCTTGACAAGACGGAGGTGATGGTTGTGGGGAGGGCCAGATGATGGGGTCCATCCTCCCCTGGTTTTGCAGGTCTGGAGTCTGGGGGTGCTCCTGGACCCACAGCTTCGCCTGGATGTCCAGGTGGAGGCTGTGGCGAAGGGGGCATTTCACCAGTTATATCTGGTGTGTCGGCTTAGGCCATATGTCTCAGACTCGGATCTGGCCACAATCATTCATGCTTTTATTATCTCGAGTCTGGATTACTGCTGCAGTGCACTCTACGTGGGGCTACCCTTGGTGCTGGTTCGGACCTGGACCTGGACCAACCTTGTGGAGCAACAGGGAGAACAAGCAGGCAGGCCAATACCCTACTCAGGTGGGCAGCTTTCCTTTTATACCCCAGGAAGGGGACTGTTTGCGTTATGTTGTATTGAACTGAGTGAACTGTGCATGAATTCTGAGGCAAGGGTTAAAAGAAGCACTACTGATGGAACAGGCTGGCTGGAAGGGGAGGCTGGAGGCCAAATCCTACACAGACCCAGACAGGTAGAGACCTTGTAGGAACGGAGGCCAGAAAAGGGGCCTCAGCGTATTCCTGTTGGTGGCAGGGTTTGGCTAATCCCCATTGACCTCCATCCGTATCCCCTTACTGGGGACTGGAGGGGTAACCCTGTTACAGTATGAATTTGTGTGCGGTTCCCTCATTCTGAGCCTTTCCCACTCCCAAACCTATGCAGATCCTTTTCTGGTGTGTGTGTGTGTGGGGGGGACCAACAGGGAGATTCCATCTATCTAACTCTTGCTAGAGAGTTCAGGCACAGGGTGTTTTTAAGTGAGCAAGGCGATTGGGGGGGTGTGTCTGTTGCTGCTCAGTGACACTGCCACAGAGCACCCACTCGTGTGGGTGTGTGGGGAGAGATTCAGACAGGTGGCCCTCAGAGTGGCTACCCCAGCCACGGTGGGGGAAGCTCTGCCACAGACCATGGGGGAGGGGGAAGGACACCAGTCTGGCCATTGCACTTGATATTGAGTGCTGGGGAACCCGGCTAGTTCTTGTGACTTGCAAAAGCCACGTCCCCTGCCCACAGTACCTATGAGCAGTGGACTGGTCTGCTGATGTCGCTGCCTGCCCCAGTTCACCTGGGCACGGACTCTGTGGTGGCCCGTTGCCATGGAACTATTTGGCTTGCCCTGCATGGAGCACGCTGGATTTCTCATCTGTGCTCCATGTGCAGATGTGTCCATCCTCCCCCCGCTCCACCTTCAGACGGGTGTTCGGATGAGTGGTTCCTGGGTGGCCATGCGGGGTTGCCTCTCATTTAAAAACACCCATATATGTATTATATGTGTTTAGAAAGAGTTTCCCGCTTTTTCTGCCTCTCACTCTGAAGTAAAAGATATACACAGGTTCTGCCCAGTAACAGCCCTAGCATGCTCATTAGATTCAGTGTTACATAACATCAAAAAAGATCCTATTCCCAGCAACTACTTTTTCTAATAAACCAGAAACTGATATGAATCCAAGTATTCCATAGTGTGTATTTAACATTGTCAAATAGGGTTTGTTATTTCATCCCAAGATCAGGCGGCAACATGACAGCAGAAGCAGTCAACCCAGCTCAGTGGTTCCCAAACTGTGTGTCCGGATCTGTGTCTGGGGCTATGCTCTGATGGAGAAGCTCTGCATGGATTAGTTGCTATCACAGAACTATATTTAAGTTTCAAAATGGGATCATGCAGGCAAAAAGGGTGAGAACCCCTCATCTAAATGCTGAGTCTCTGATAACACATCCTCCCTGGGATTTGGTCACTTTTTGCTTAATCTGGAGACTTTTCAAGGTGCATCTGGTTACTTTTGCTGGGTGACATTTGGTAGCATTGGCCAGGAATATGAGAACTAGCGCTGAAATGGATAGCAAATGCATTCACTGTAGTTAATATCCAGGATTCCAGTTAGTTTGGCGGTTATTCCATAACTAACCAGTTACTGTGAAGGTTAACCACAAAAAACAGAATATCGGATATTACTGTGTTTACCAAATTACTACTTACCACTTTACCGGCAGTCCGGAAGGAGTGAGTGAGTAGAAAAACAAAACAAATGGTTAAATGGTAATCCAGTTAACTGGAAATCCACCAGGATACTAACTGGATATCATTTGGTATCCTTCCAGATAACAGATAGTAGTGGATACTCATTTCATCTCTAATGAAAACATCCTGTGCAGCAAGCCAGTAAGTCTGTGGGGGAGCAGGGGAGGGAGGTGGTGTACTGTATATCTCCCCCTGAATTCCCTGCGCCCCACACTCCAGTTGCACTTCTGCTGGGCAAGTAGCTTCTCTCTGTCTCAGCTCTCTCTATGTTAAAAATAATAAAATAAATAAATAAAGGTTACTGGTATTGTCACCGGTTGCCATCTCTCATGGTTTGACCCTGAGACTCTCACAGGTCAAAATGGGAGTTTGGGAATCAAACCATGAAAAGTGGCAACCTTAAACACTGATGGCTTGGGTAAAGAACCACAAACCTACAATGAACTTACCTCATCTAGTGGGAGGGGAAGGACACATCTCATGTGGCATGATTCAGAAAGTCCTATCTGGAAGAAAACCATAGGACACTGGTGATCAGAGTAGTCATTGCATATGTGTGAAATGGCCACCGGCCCATTCTGTGCGTGCATGCATGCCCTTTTCAAAAATGGCAACAATGCTGCTGCTGCTGCCATTTTCGAAAAGGGCACGTACAGAATGGTTCAGTGGCCATTTTGTGCATGCGCACTCGCAGTGATTTAAAAACAACAACACTTTTTAGTATTTTTTAATACAAAAATTAATGAAAGCAAATGCATGTTGTTTGCTTATTCATTTGTTTTCAGGTCCTTACTTACTAAAATGAATAGGGCTCCATATGAGTGTCCACATGAACACTTACTCTGGAGAAAACTGACTCCAGTGGTAAATAATCACATGCTACCCCTTTGAGGTTACAATACAAGCTGTTCATACAGCTGCTGGAGAATTAACCTGGATGTAGACAGTTTTCCAAGGGAGCTAACATTTTTTGTGGTACAGAACCTATATACAGAACAGTGATACAGAACCTATATACTGACACCACGATATGAGTCTGTTTTAACAATAAAGGAATGCTTACTGAACGAATTCCTACATCTAGGGAAGTCATGCAAGGGTGTCTGTTAGCCCCTGGGTTGTTCAACTTGTATGTAAATGATCTTATTTTAAATCTTAGAAATACCGATAAGTACATGGCACCAAAAATAAGATCCTCTAGATGCTCAATACTCATGTATGCGGACAACCCTATTTTACTATCTGCCTCGGCCTTGGGTCTGCGTAAACTTTTGGAAGACTTTGGGGAGGAATGTAAAAAATTAGAACTTAAAATTAACATCCAGAAGACCAAGATTATGGTCTTTGAGTTTAGACTCATACAGACCTCAAAATGGTATTTAAACAGAGAGAGAATTGAGCAAGTCAAACAATTTAAGTATTCAGGCATCATATATGCTTAGAACGGAACGTGGATATCACATATTCAGTCACTCAAGCAGGGGGTAAAAAGGCTGAAGGCAATGAGTTATCTAGGTTTTTTTAGAACTAAAGGAGGGTATCAAATTAGAGCAGCTTTGGAAATCTTTAAGCTTAAAATAGTATCTAAAATAAGATATGGGACACAGCTATGGGGCTATTATTATTATTATTATTATTAAACATTTATAAAGCGCCAGTAACAACCTGGCGCTGTACAGAACATATAATCAGCTGCGGTCCCTACCTGTGGCTTACAATCTAAAAGACAAGGAGGGGGAGACAAGGAGAGGGGACAGCGGGAGAGACATGGGAGAAGACAAACAAACATTCAGGCGGATGCGAAGTCTCAGGTGCGTGTACTTGGCTTGGTTACAAGGTGGTCGGTAGCAGCAGTCAGCAGAGGAGGGCTGACAGTAAGAGCAAGGGGAAAGACTAGAGGGCATTGGGAAAGGCAGCATGGAAAAGGTGGGTCTTGAGGAGGGATTTGAAGGAGCGGAGGGAGGAGGCGAGGCGGATGTCGGCAGGGAGGGAGTTCCAGGCATGCGGGGCAGCGAGGGAGAAGGGACGAAGGCGGTTGGGCGAGCAGGAGAAGCGAGGGAGAGCGAGGGAGGGGACAGCGGAAGAGCGGAGAGCGCGCGCAGGAGCGCGTAGGGCGATTAGGTCCGAGAGGTAAGGGGGAGCTTGGTCATGGAGCGATTTGAACGTGAAAACCAGGAGTTTGAACAGGATACGTTCAGGAAGGGGGAGCCAGTGAAGGGAGAGGAGGAGAGGCGTCACATGGTCGAAGCGACGGGCAGAGTGAATGACCTTGGCGGCAGAGTTTTGGATCGCCACAAGGGGGGACAGGTGGGAGCGAGGGAGGCCAGCAAGGAGGAGGTTGCAGTAGTCGAGGCGAGAGATAACCATGGCATGAACAAGGATTTTGGCCGAGGAGACAGATAGAAAGGGGCGAATGCGGGCAATGTTGAGGAGAGCGAATCGGCAGGATTTGGCCACAGAGTCAATGTAAGGTTTAAAGGAGAGGTGCGTGTCAAAAATGAAGCCCAAGCTGCGGGCACGGAGAACAGGACGGATGGTGACCCCATCAATGCAGACGGTCAGGTCAGAGGGAGAGGAGGGGGATGGAGGAAAAATGAGGAGTTCAGTCTTGGCCATGTTCAGTTTGAGTTGGCGTCGGGACATCCAGGCGGAGATATCAGAGAGGCAGTCGACGAGGCGTGAGCGGACAGAGGAGGAGAGAGAGGGGGTAGAGAGATAGAGTTGGGTGTCATCAGCATAGAGATGGTATTGGAACCCGTGGGAGGCAATAATTTCACCAAGGGACCGGGTGTAGATAGAGAAGAGGAGAGGGCCAAGGACAGAACCTTGGGGAACCCCAACCGAGAGGGGAAGGGAGGGGGAGGTCGACTCGGGGAGGGAGACATTAAAGGAGCGGTCAGAGAGGTAGGAGGAGAACCAGTCAAAGACAGAGCCACGGAAGCCCAAAGAGTAAAGCGAGTCCAAGAGGAGCGAGTGGTCGACAGTGTCAAAGGCAGCAGAGAGGTCAAGGAGGACAAGAACGGAGTAGTGGCGCTTCGATTTAGCGACAAGTAGATCATTGGTGATCTTGGCCAGGGCAGTTTCAGTAGAGTGGAGGGGGCGGAAGCCGGACTGGAGAGGGTCCAGGGAGGAGTTGGCAGAGAGGAGGTTCAGGCAGCGGGAGTAGACGACACGTTCCAGGAGCTTCGAAGCAAAGGGAAGGAGGGAGACCGGCCGGTAACTAGAGGGATCGAAAGGGTCCAGGGTAGGCTTTTTGAGGATGGGGGAGACAGTGGCATGTTTGAAGGCAGAGGGGAAGGAGCCTGTGTAAAGGGAGAGATTGACAACATGCAGAAGGCTATGAAACAGTAGACTGGAAGTCACTTGATTTCGTACAAAATTCTTCCCTAAGGAACTTGCTTCAGGTATCCAGGTGTGTTTCAACGGCTATCTTTAGATTAGGAACAGGAATAGAATCCTTTGAGGCTATAATAACAGAAACTTGGTTAACGGCTTTGTTGAAGATGAAAGACCAGACAGATAATTCATTTGTAAAGCTTTGTTTATTAGAAAAAAAACAAAATGAGCAATAATGACCCATGGTGGAAGGCCACAAACCAAGCTCTTTGCAGATTGGGCTTCTCTTTCGCTTTCCTGTCAGACCTTCCTGTAAAAGAAGTGTGTAGAATCCTTAAACAAAGGATAAAGGATGTTGATATTCAAGGGCTTAGGGCACGATCTAGTGCCTCCAAGATATCTCCTATATATAAATATTTGCTGCCAAAATTAGGAGGCTGTTCATATTTAGATTATGAAATTCCATATAGTCATAAAAATGCTTTCACTGCTATGTGCCTCCAAACCTTACATTCAGCTATTATAGAAGGTAGATACAAAGGAATCCCATATAATGATAAAACTTGCCCCTGTTGTACCCAGGCAATTGAAGATCTTCCACATATTTTATTCAACTGTCCCCAGTATAAGAAATATAGGAAAAGGCTATATAGGAATACTAAATGGCCCAGGGAGTCATCAGAATTAAGATCAATGATATACCTCCTGACGGATACAAATGTGAAGGTCACTAGGGAAGTGGCTCTTTATGGATATGCGATCAGAAATGAGAGAGCACGCTTGATCAGGAAACAGCATCAATGATGAGAGTCTTTATATAACATGAATGATTTTGTATGTTAATTTTATTTGGTTATCTGCGAGGTCTCCTTTTTCTGAGAATATTATAGTGGGGATCCTCTATAGGAACTGGCTGCCCTTATTGCACCTGCAAAGTCATGTCCAGTGGAGCTTTTCCGGGTGGTGAAAGGCTTGGTCAGTCCTGCCTGCCTCCACCTGGACCTGGAGCAATCCAGTGACCGCTGTGACCAGTTTATTGAGTACTTTGTAGATAAAATCGCTCGCATCCGCCACGATTTCGGTACCACAGTTATTGCAGAGGATCATCTTGGGGCTATGGATACCCCGTCCTGTTCTGTTTTGTGGGATCGGTTTCAGATGGTGTTGCCTGCCGATGTGGAGTCCTTGTTGGGATCTGTCCATGCCACCACTTGTGAGCAAGATCCATGTCCATTCCTGGCTGGTGAAAGCCAGCCAGGAGACGTTAACGGCCATTGCTGGCTGGGGTGGTTAGTGCCTCCCTTCGGGAGGGCAGGGTGCCTGACTGCCTGAAGGAGGCTGTGATTAGACCCCTGCTCAAGAAACCATCTCTTGACACTGATGCTCCTGCCAGTTATCGGCCGGTCTCTAACCTTCCCTTTTTAGGGAAGGTTATTGAATGGGCTGTGACACAGCAGCTCCAGGAACATCTGGACCACATTGGTTTCCTTGATCCCTCCCAGTCTGGGTTTCGGCCTGGGTATGGTACAGAGACTGCAGTGGTAGCCTTGGTTGACGATCTCCGTCTGGTGTTGGACCAGGGTCGTCAGACCTTACTGGTCCTGCTTGACCTTTCGGCTGCATTTGACACTGTC
>QEPC01005573.1:187477-248723 GCA_003113815.1 Sphenodon punctatus | reverse complement strand
CAGAGTGGGCCTCAAAGGAAGGGAAGAAGAGGGAGGGAGAAGGGGAAAGGGTTTGGAATTGACAGGGATTGGCAAGGAGGAAACCCACGCCACCCCCCTGGCCCTCAGGGCGGGGTCGGTGAAAGAACGAAAGGCCCCCCGAGCATAGAGTGGCTGGGGTAACAGAGTTGGAGGGTGAGATCCAGGTTTCTAAGAGCAAGGAGTTGAAAGGGGCAAGAGAGAAAGAGATCATGGATGAAGGGGGACTTTAGTCACGGAAGAGCGGCCATTCCAGAGGGAGCAGGAGAAACGTAATTGGTTTTGGGGAAGGCATGGGATGTGGATTTTAATTTTTTTAAAATTTTCATAAATTTATACCCAGCCCCTCCTGCCATGCAGCTCGGGGCAGCTTCCAACATTAAAATATAATAAAAACCAATAAAATTCTCATCAATAATATAAAATATTAAAACAGGACTAAGAAACAATATAAACCAAAGTAGGTGGGGGAGCTAAAAACGCCCTACCCTACCCACCCTCCCTCCCAAAGGCCTGGGCGAACAGCCAGGTCTTAAAACTTTGCCGGAATGTTAACAGGCTAGGGGCCAGGCGAGCTTCCTCCGGAAAGGAGTTCCAAAGCCGCGGCCCAACCACCGAGAATGCCCTCTCCATTGTGGCTCCCCACTTAACACCGGGGACCTCCAGGAAGACACCCCCGGCAGACCGCAGGAGCCGCTCTGGGGCACGGAGGGCGAGGCGGTCCCTGAGGTATGAAGGGCCCAGACCGTGTGGGGCTTTATAGATCATCACCAACACCTTGAACTTGGCTCGGCACACTATCGGCAGCCAGTGCAGAGCTCGGAGCACAGGTGGATGAGATTGGGGGATGTGGAGCGACTGGGTTTGCAGGGTTTGGGTCTCGCACTGGCCTCACACCAGCCACAATGGGCTGTGGAGTGTCTGGGTGGCCAAGGGTGAGGAGGGGGAATGGGCACGGGCAAGAATAAGGGGTAGGTTGGATGGAGAAAGGCCATTGGAGGAGGGAGAGGGAGAAGGAGGGGAGCCATCAGCAGGGTGAGAAGGAGAGAGGAAACAGGGCGAGGAGATATTGGGAGGCATCCTAGGTGGCAAAAGAAAAGCTCTTTGGGCAGGAGCTATAATTGAGCTTGCTTTGAGGTAGTTGCCTGGTGACATTTCCCATTTTATTTCTTCTTCTGACATGCAACACTTTACAATGAATCGAACCGATGCTTCTCTTGTTGCACGGAGCTCTCATGTCTATTTGCTGTAGATCACATTACAGTTTGGTGCCACCCCCATGCATTCTCTTTGCCGGCGCACCCCCCAGTGAGACAGGACTACAACGAAATGGGTTTAAATGGCCGCACTCTTTATTCAAATTAACATTAACTTCAGATTAGAATTGGGGGGGGGGGGAGGAAATCACTCATGCAATTTGGGTCCAGCACCTCACATAACTAATAACTCAAACTCAGGGATTGGCCCGATACCAATCCCTATTAACTGCTTGAACGTCTCGCCCTCCCTTACGACGGGCTGTTGGGAGGGGGACAAGGCCCCTTCCAGGCCGGAGGAAGGAGGATAGTGCCCTCGAACTGGGGACAGTATATGTCCCTACTGCCCTCGCAGTCGCTTCTCCCACGGGGTTGACTCCACCGCTTGCCATACCCTGCAATTACGGCAGGTGTCACCCCCCCATCCCTTATGGAGATGCCTCATCTTCTAAATATATCCAATCCTAACTCTGGCGCTGGACCCCTGCCACTAAGGGGCGGCCAGTCCTTGCCGGACGGGCCCATCCCCCACCTAAATTACACCAATCATCATTTCTTGCAATTTTTCCTTTAAGTCTAACAAGTACCACTTTTTCCCAGCTGTAGACAAGTGGACCCCATCCTGCCTATAAAGATCCGGTTTCTAGTGCGAGATGGCGTGGTGGCTGATTGTTGCTCCACCCAGTCCCTGTAGCCACCGCCCTATCTCCTTGTTGATGGTCTTCCTGGTCTTATCTATTTTTTGAGGCAGGACCCCATTGCCTCACGAAACCCACTTGACCAGGTCGGTCCACACTATTACTAACCCTGGAAACATGTGTTTGATCTTCCAGATTTCGTTCCTGATGTCCTTCAGCATCTGCACTCTCTTTACCTGCACCAGGTCAATTTCCCCCAAGTGGATTACCAGGATGTCTGGCTGGGAAACCCCTTTTACCCCTGTTAATGTGGGGAGCAACTGTCGCCATCGCATGCCTCCGCGGCCCATCCAGCAGATCTGAGCGTGGACCGACAACCCCAGCTGTGCTTCCCAGTGCGATTTCCCCGCTGCCTTGCTGGCCCAATGAACCAGGCTGTGGCCCATGATCCAGACCAAGCTCCTTTGGTGATGGGAGGCACCTGGGGAAATATACAATTATTAATGTTGAATCGCAGGCAGGGGGGCTCTGACGTATGACCGGTACGCCCTAGAGTGCCACCTGCCTATGGTCCAGATCTCTTGATCTGGCAAGCCCACTGTTGTGACGAAACTGGCAGCTTCTATCCTAAACGAGTGGGTTCCGAAAAGGCTTGCTTGGTGGTTAAGGGCCACAAGCACAGCACGCATTACCACTGTTAGTTGGTACCTAGCCAAGAAACTGCCATCTGCGTGGCGAAAAAGCAAGCCCAGGATAGCCGGACGCGCTGCTATGTACTGCGAAAGCACTTGTACTGGACACACTGCTGGGAAGCTTGCCTGGGCCAAAAGCACTGTATACCCCCTGCCTCTCTGGTCTGTCTTTGAGCGGCGCAGGCGAAGGCCTACCTCTTGATCCCCATGCCTGACATCCTCAATGGCCAATGCCCTGGTGGAAGTGTCCTGGGTTGAGTTGGGTACAAACTCACTGACCCTGAAAGCCCCCAAAAAGGCCACCATGAACACCGCTGTTAACAACCTAACCTCGCCCTCTGTTGTGCAAATGCGGGGAAGGGTTCTGCACATGTTTGTTAGCAGCTGTGGTGTTATGGGTGGCCTTCCATCGGGGGAGTGTGTGCCCCGCTTCCTAGCCCATGCCTCCATTAAGCGCCTGGCAAAAAAACCCCGGTCCGGTGGAGGGTGACCGGTCAGTTGGCTCATGAAGCCTAATGCCGCCATCTTACTACCAATAGTGTCTACTGCTGCTCCCTGGCACCTTAGATCAAGCATGAACTGGAGGATATGGGCCTCCAGGATAGGGAAACCCAGGTCCCAGCCTCTGAAAAGACAATAGCCCTGAAATTCGCTGAATGCCCTTCCATATGCTGCCCTGGTCCGGGGCACCAAGGATCGCTGGACGGTGTGGTACAAGTCTAGGATCCAAGGGTCCATGCCCACTGGGGTAAGGCCTCCTGGCCTGGCTCCAGGTGCGAGCGAGTGAAACCGCTCCATCTGGAAGCAAGAGAGGGCGTCGGCCACATCATTATTAACGCCCGGCACGTGCTTAGCCTGGAATAAGATGTTGTGGTGCAAACAGGTCAGCACGAATGCCTCACTAGCCTCATGACCCTTGGGGAATGGGATGACTGGGCATTGATAATGTGTACCACCACCTGGCCATCACACCAGAAGAGTACCGCATGGTTAGCGAACTCTGCCGACCACAAGTGGACTGCCAGTACTATGGGATAGCGTTCGAGGAACCTTCCTCCTCCCACGTGGGAGGCCAAGGGGCCCCGCACCATCTGTCCCTGAAAATTACTCCAAATCCCATTCCCCCAGCTGCATCGAAGTGGACCTGGAGCTCAGCTTCCACTAGAAGTCTCTCACTCCATATGCTCACTCCACTGAATTCTGCGAGGAACAAAGTCCAGGTCTGCAGGTCTTCCTTCATTTCCCATGTGACCCGTATGTGATGATGAGACTGGGGGCCCCCTGCTAATTTTGCATATAGGCATGACAGGAAAGCCCTACCTGGTGCCACTACCCAGCAGGCGAAATTCAGGCTGCCTATCAAGGACTGGAGCTGCTGCACCGTAACCTTGCGAGCCCCCAACCATAGCCCAATTTTAGAGGAAATGTCGGCCAGCTTGTCCCCTGGCAGCCGGGACACCCTCACCATTGTGTCCAATTCTATCCCTAAATACTGCAGTGTCGTGGCCGGGTCCATGGATTTCTCCAGGGCTAGGGGGATGCCTGAGCTGTCCGCTACCCTCTGAAATGTCTCCATCAGCCTTAGGCACTCATTGGNGGGGGGGGGGGAGGAAATCACTCATGCAATTTGGGTCCAGCACCTCACATAACTAATAACTCAAACTCAGGGATTGGCCCGATACCAATCCCTATTAACTGCTTGAACGTCTCGCCCTCCCTTACGACGGGCTGTTGGGAGGGGGACAAGGCCCCTTCCAGGCCGGAGGAAGGAGGATAGTGCCCTCGAACTGGGGACAGTATATGTCCCTACTGCCCTCGCAGTCGCTTCTCCCACGGGGTTGACTCCACCGCTTGCCATACCCTGCAATTACGGCAGGTGTCACCCCCCCATCCCTTATGGAGATGCCTCATCTTCTAAATATATCCAATCCTAACTCTGGCGCTGGACCCCTGCCACTAAGGGGCGGCCAGTCCTTGCCGGACGGGCCCATCCCCCACCTAAATTACACCAATCATCATTTCTTGCAATTTTTCCTTTAAGGCTAACAAGTACCACTCGTTCCCAGCTGTAGACAAGTGGACCCCATCCTGCCTATAAAGATCCGGTTTCTAGTGCGAGATGGCGTGGTGGCTGATTGTTGCTCCACCCAGTCCCTGTAGCCACCGCCCTATCTCCTTGTTGATGGTCTTCCTGGTCTTATCTATTTTTTGAGGCAGGACCCCATTGCCTCACGAAACCCACTTGACCAGGTCGGTCCACACTATTACTAACCCTGGAAACATGTGTTTGATCTTCCAGATGTCGTTCCTGATGTCCTTCAGCATCTGCACTCTCTTTACCTGCACCAGGTCAATTTCCCCCAAGTGGATTACCAGGATGTCTGGCTGGGAAACCCCTTTTACCCCTGTTAATGTGGGGAGCAACTGTCGCCATCGCATGCCTCCGCGGCCCATCCAGCAGATCTGAGCGTGGACCGACAACCCCAGCTGTGCTTCCCAGTGCGATTTCCCCACTGCCTTGCTGGCCCAATGAACCAGGCTGTGGCCCATGATCCAGACCAAGCTCCTTTGGTGATGGGAGGCACCTGGGGAAATATACAATTATTAATGTTGAATCGCAGGCAGGGGGGCTCTGACGTATGACCGGTACGCCCTAGTGTGCCACCTGCCTATGGTCCAGATCTCTTGATCTGGCAAGCCCACTGTTGTGACGAAACTGGCAGCTTCTATCCTAAACGAGTGGGTTCCGAAAAGGCTTGCTTGGTGGTTAAGGGCCACAAGCACAGCACGCATTACCACTGTTAGTTGGTACCTAGCCAAGAAACTGCCATCTGCGTGGCGAAAAAGCAAGCCCAGGATAGCCGGACGCGCTGCTATGTACTGCGAAAGCACTTGTACTGGACACACTGCTGGGAAGCTTGCCTGGGCCAAAAGCACTGTATACCCCCTGCCTCTCTGGTCTGTCTTTGAGCGGCGCAGGCGAAGGCCTACCTCTTGATCCCCATGCCTGACATCCTCAATGGCCAATGCCCTGGTGGAAGTGTCCTGGGTTGAGTTGGGTACAAACTCACTGACCCTGAAAGCCCCCAAAAAGGCCACCATGAACACCGCTGTTAACAACCTAACCTCGCCCTCTGTTGTGCAAATGCGGGGAAGGGTTCTGCACATGTTTGTTAGCAGCTGTGGTGTTATGGGTGGCCTTCCATCGGGGGAGTGTGTGCCCCGCTTCCTAGCCCATGCCTCCATTAAGCGCCTGGCAAAAAAATCCCGGTCCGGTGGAGGGTGACCGGTCAGTTGGCTCATGAAGCCTAATGCCGCCATCTTACTACCAATAGTGTCTACTGCTGCCCCCTGGCACCTTAGATCAAGCATGAACTGGAGGATATGGGCCTCCAGGATAGGGAAACCCAGGTCCCAGCCTCTGAAAAGACAATAGCCCTGAAATTCGCTGAATGCCCTTCCATATGCTGCCCTGGTCCGGGGCACCAAGGATCGCTGGACGGTGTGGTACAAGTCTAGGATCCAAGGGTCCATGCCCACTGGGGTAAGGGCTCCTGGCCTGGCTCCAGGTGCGAGCGAGTGAAACCGCTCCATCTGGAAGCAAGAGAGGGCGTCGGCCACATCATTATTAACGCCCGGCACGTGCTTAGCCTGGAATAAGATGTTGTGGTGCAAACAGGTCAGCACGAATGCCTCACTAGCCTCATGACCCTTGGGGAATGGGATGACTGGGCATTGATAATGTGTACCACCACCTGGCCATCACACCAGAAGAGTACCGCATGGTTAGCGAACTCTGCCGACCACAAGTGGACTGCCAGTACTATGGGATAGCGTTCGAGGAACCTTCCTCCTCCCACGTGGGAGGCCAAGGGGCCCCGCACCATCTGTCCCTGAAAACTACTCCAAATCCCATTCCCCCAGCTGCATCGAAGTGGACCTGGAGCTCAGCTTCCACTAGAAGTCTCTCACTCCATATGCTCACTCCACTGAATTCTGCGAGGAACAAAGTCCAGGTCTGCAGGTCTTCCTTCATTTCCCATGTGACCCGTATGTGATGATGAGACTGGGGGCCCCCTGCTAATTTTGCATATAGGCATGACAGGAAAGCCCTACCTGGTGCCACTACCCAGCAGGCGAAATTCAGGCTGCCTATCAAGGACTGGAGCTGCTGCACCGTAACCTTGCGAGCCCCCAACCATAGCCCAATTTTAGAGGAAATGTCGGCCAGCTTGTCCCCTGGCAGCCGGGACACCCTCACCATTGTGTCCAATTCTATCCCTAAATACTGCAGTGTCGTGGCCGGGTCCATGGATTTCTCCAGGGCTAGGGGGATGCCTGAGCTGTCCGCTACCCTCTGAAATGTCTCCATCAGCCTTAGGCACTCATTGGTACCTGCACCGCCAATGAAGAGGAAATCATCCAGGTATTTGGTGATGTCCCCCACATCAGCGCGCTGCTGGACCACCCATTCGACGAGCGAACTAAAATGTTCAAACGCCGAACGAGATCGAGCAGTCCACGGGCATGGCCTTGTCAAAATACCACTGGCCTTGAAACTGGAAACCCAGAAGATAAAAACTATCTGGGTGCACTGGCAGAAGGCAGAAAGCAAACTTTACGTCGCACTTCACCAAGAGGGCCCCTGCCCCATGGTGCTTCACTAGGGCAACTGCCATGTCAAACGACGCATACCCGACCATCGACAGTTCTTTTGGGATGGCATCATTGACAGACCCACCCCGTGGGTAAGACAGATGGTGTATCATATGGAACTCCCCTGGGGTTTTCTTGGAGACCACCCCTAGCGGGGACACTATCATATTAGGGAAAGGGGGGGTGGAGAATGGGCCCGTTATTCTGCCCTCCCCTAGCTCTTTACTTATTTTTTCCTTCACAATGAATTCCAACCCCAACACAGATTTTAAGTTGGGTGCAGCTTTGTGCGGTTGCACCTCCCCAGCTGGTATCCGAAACCCCTCCCGGAAACCATCTAATATGTATGCTACCTCGTTGCGGTCGGGGTGGGATTCGAGGGCTGCTGCCAGCCGCTCCACATTAATTGGGGTTGGGGCCCATCGCCAGGACTGCCTGCCCAGCACTCCCTTGTCCCCCTCTACGGGGTGGTCCTGAGGGGGCCCTCCCCCTAGGCCCTGCCCTCGCCCTCGCCCTGGGACAGGCGGTGGCGTTGTGGAGACCTGAGTAGTTGGGGCATGAATGCCGGAACCTGCATGCCTGCCATGAGCATTTCCTTGCACGCGCCAACTCCCAGCACTGGCTTGCCTGTTTTCCCGTTGATTGCCTAGTGTCGCCCCGAAAGAGATCATTAACTGGGGTGATGCCGCCTTTTGCCAGGAGGTGGCCACTATCCGATCTCAGGGCATTGGCCACATCTACCATGCAATCCAACCATAGGTCAGGTGCATGTGTATCCCACCTCATCCCCAGGGTGAAGGCCTCATCGTAGTGGAGCCACGCCCCCGGGGGCCCGGACTCATAAGCCCAGCGGACGATGTCTGCATATTTAAGGAGCTCTGCAGTCTGGGTGGGGTAGGCCTGAATCACTACTCCCTGGTAGATGGCGAAGGCTGCGGTCCAGTTGGACCAATTCCTATCGGCCTTAGGGCGCTTTAAGCGCTCCTTCTCCTCCTTATCCTTCGGGTCTGATGGATCTGCTATTGGATCCCTGAAAAGAAGGGTGAACAGGTCTATACATTTGTCCTTCCATATCCTTTCCCGTGTGGCCAGCAGCAGGTGTGCCCCAATGGGTGATGACACCGCCGCGTATCCTACCCCCGGGGGCAGGTACTGCCCCATCTCTCCTATTATTATTATTACAAGCATTTATATAGTGCCAGCGATGTACCTGGCACTTTACAAAGAATAAGATAGACACGGTCCCTGCCCGAGAGCTTACAATCTAAAAACAGGGGGAGGGGAGACAGGGAAGGGGGAACAGAGGGGGAGACCAGGGATGCGACATTCACGAGGACCTGCGAATGCGCCAGGCCCTCCGGGGCACCCGATGCAGACCACACCTGGAGTGCCTGACCCGCTTGCAGGGGGGTGGAAGGGGGCATCACTGCCAGAATGCCTTGGGCAGCAATGTCGGAGCGGACTACTGGCACCCATGCTCTGTTCCACCACAGCAGCTGAGTGGGTGATTCCCCTACTGCGCTCGCCCGAGGAATACCCCCTGCTAGTTGTTGGCCAAAAGGGGGGGGGTGAAGAGGGGGTCTGAAAGTGAGTCACCCCTTGGTCCCCATGGCCCCATCCGCTGGGGTTTCCCCCTAACCTGGGGGAATGCATCAGCAATCCCAACTCGGCTGCCCCTGCCCCACTTGGGGTAAGTATCCCTGCTGTACCTTGGCTTCCCTAAGCTGCAGTCACCTCCAGGGCTGGTGCGTGGCTGGCACATTGTTCGGCCATGCCCTGGATCGCTCTCTCTAGAGCTCCTATGCGGTGGCGCAGCTCGTTGTCCTCGCATCCCGGGGTTGCCCCCGGTCTTGGGAGTTCCTGACCTTCAGGGCTGTAGGTCGGAAACAGTGGGGGGGGGGACCCCCCAGCCCCCTCCACCCCTGCACGCACCTGCCGGGTATGGGGGGGGGTGTCCAGCCCATGACTGCCCTGCCTCCACCCGACGGTGGCGGCAGTGGCTGTGCCATCTGGGCCTGCAGCCCCCTGAGCAAAGGGACCAGCCCAGCCAAGGGGCCGGGCAGCACCAATGGTTCGGGCTCGGAGGAAGTCACCACAGTCCCACTAACCTGGGGGTCCGCCCTCAAGTGCCTCAGCACTGGGGGGTCCTCCAGAAATCTTGCCGGGGGATTAACCTGGCACGCCCCCCAGGGCAGCTGTGGGGCCATCGGGGCCATCAACCTGTCTACAGTGGGGGGTATCACCATGGCCGCCTGCAGGGGCGCCTCCCCCAGGCCTGGCCAGTGACCTCCCCCTCCCCCCCTGCAGCCACCATGCTATGCAGGAGAGCCTCGCAGCCCGCCAGGCAGTCCTGTAGCAATGGCACCACCTGGGCTGGTCCTGGAGCCTGAGAGTCCTCCTCCCCCACGGACCGTTCACCCCAGTGTGGTGGCCTTTCCTCCCTCCCCACCCCGAGAATAGTCTGGGTATCCCTAAAACCTTGCACGTGTGTTGGGGGGAGAGGGGGGAGGCCGCTGGGTGCCAAGCGGGAGCGTGGCTGCTTATTCGCAGCGTTTTTTCTTACCTCCATACCTATAATTTGCACTGGGGGGGCAAAGAAAACTTTCACAGCTCTTTGTGCAGGGCCGTAACGCAGGGAAAATGCAGCAACACTGGCGGAAGCCATGCTGCTCCGTCCGCCCCCACCTGTCGACTGAAGCGGCAATCTACAAACAGCGCCTCCCCCCACGGGGTGGTGCTCCAATAACTTTGCACGCTCTTCGCGTCCAACCCGGCCAGGGTTGCATAGCAACCCAGACCAGATGAAATGCAAAGGCTGCTGCTGCTCTCTTCCTTCTGCCCCCCTTGGGCAGGACCATTGAGCCTGCGGGAGAGGGGGGGGGACCCCTCTCTCTTTCCTGTCCTGCCTCATCTCCCAGAGGGGGAGGGGGCGAGGCAAAAGGGCCGTCTCTGCTACGAGGGCCATGAAGGGGCAATTCTCCATGTTTGGTATCATCAGCAAGTCTGGTGGCAGGTGAGTTTACACTAGAACACATGACTTTTTTTTTTTAACTCAAGAGCTTAGTTAAGCAAAGGCAAAAAAGTGGACACGGCTTGGGGATTTGTGCATACAGAATTGAAATATTGGATGTTAGCAAAACCACTTATTTGAATTTTGCATGCTGCTTTGTTGAGGCAAACCACTCCTGGGATCATCTGCCACTGCACTACTTATCCCAATTTGAGGACCACTGGTACATATAAGGGAATAGAGTTTTTCACTTCGAGTTCTGATCTACATCCATTAGTAGTGACACAGTGAATGCTGCTGTGGTTGAATTACTTATGTGAAACGAGTTGTTGGCCTCAATCCAGATTCTACACAGGTGTCCACATTACAAATAGCGCAAAGTGGCAGTCTTGGGAGCAAGGCCAAACACTGAATTAGAGCAAAGCCTGAAATATTACCTGACATTTACAAGCTTTACTAGCAGCTGAGGTTCTGGAACAGTGTTTGGTGCCAGCGCTTGCTTAGAAAACCTTTGATCAGCAGATAAGACAGTCCACATTTTAGAACCACTAAAGATCAAGAAGAAAATTGAATCTTTTAAGGAGACAGGCAGAGTAGTAAGGACAAATGCATGAAAATGTTCCTATAAAACTATGTGCAGCAATTTAGCACACATGGGGTGATTTCAGATGTTATGCTGTCCCGATTCGTCCCAGTGAATCCCCGGCGGGGGTGAATGAAATAACCACCCCCTGTGGTAAAAAAAAATGGCCCGAATAGATGTGCCGGCTCATCCCGGTAGGGAATTGGGATGGGGGCGGAGTTGCGCGGTGCAACGTGCGGCCGCATGGCCCCGCGCCCCCCAAGCTCCCCCACCACCCGCCCTCTGGGGAGACAGGCGGGTGCCGCGGCCGATGCGGCCGCAGCACCCAGCTGCTTTGACCACGGCCCGGAATCCCGCTGGGGATTCCAGGCCGTGATCGCCGGTTGGACGTTATTTTATTGCTTCCCGCCGGGGATCTCTTTGACCATGCTTTCGGGGATTGTCCAGCGGGGAGCCCCGGAAGCGTGGTTGAAATTGACTCCGTGTGGGAATCGGCCATGGTGAACATCTAGCGGCCGCCAAACAGACCTTTAGGGAGCTTTGGCCCCGCAGTGAAATTGACCGTGGTTCACTGTGAACTCATAACGTCTGAAAATACCCATGGCTGGGGATGGGAACCAAAAAACATTGAAATGAAGTAGGTGCAGTGAAAGCTAATGGTGTAGAATAGCTCTCTGCCTTTGCATCTAATTTTCAGTTGAGAGTGACCTGCAAAAGCAATGCTCCTGTTCACAATGCCAAATAGCTACCTGTGGCTAGATGTCTTTAGTGACTAGTCTTACACCCAGACTAGTTTTACTTCAATCCTGAGATAAAGATTTAAATTGGAGCGTCTTAAAATGAGACGTTACATGGACTCATCTAAGGTCCGTCAGCATCACCGGAAAAACGAATGGGCCCTAACAATGGAGGAGGGGGAACAGAAGGTGCACCTGGTCCCCCAAGTTTGGAACACAGGGGCAGTCCCCTCCTTAGATTCCCTACAGCGGCAGAACTGCTACTTCCATGTCTCCTCTGCCATCTCCTGCCTAGCTCCGAGGAGGGGAATTTCAAGATGGCTGTCACTCACCCTACCTACTTCTCTGGAGCAGGCTCCCTGTGATTGGCAGGGGGAATGACTGCATCATGGAAAATTTACCCCACCCAACAATCCGGGAGCCCACTTCACAGAAACAGGCTGGTAGCAGCATCATAGAGAGTCTGGAGAGTCCGGGCAATAGAGCAGAGTCTTGCAGCAGGAGGGGAGATGACTTGGGAACAGTAGAGTTGTGCCTATTCAGTATTCAGTTTAGACTCATTATTCTAATGGTAAGACAGCTATTAAATCTTCTCCTTTGGTCTGGCTAGGGCAGTGAGGCCTCCCCCGTTTCAATCCACAGTACTTTATCCACCCATTCTACCCAATAAGGCCCCCTTAACCCACTTCTGTGTAAGGGGCATAAGAATAAAGCAACCAGATACAACAGCCTTTTGAGTATACCCAAAGCCAAGAAAGTAGAGCTCTTGTTTTTAAAGAATGCTTTATTTACTACATTCTAGGAACCTATTGTAAAATGAGCCAGAGACTAAATAAAACAGATGCTTTCAACAATATAAAGAACAGAGAAATGGCAAAACACCTAAAATACTAGCACTTTGGAAAATAAGGCACGAATATATCTATATATATATATCTATATATATTTTTTTTTATAGTTTGTTCTTAACCTAAAAAAGTTCACATTTCAAGTCATAAACTTACCTCAGTAGTGTACATGAAATGGTTTAGAAATTGTTATAAAGATAGACCATGTGCGATACCCGACTGTCTGTTACCAGCATTTGGGCCTGATCCAGCTCTTGACTCCACTAGATTTGACCCCCTATGCCTGGGCATAAATCCCAGTGATCAAGGTCACTAGTTTTTAAAGCAGCTTGGGATCTGCCTTGTCAGGATATCATCTCCATCTTTATTTTTGTTGCACATAATATATAGGCATATATAAAACATAGTAAGAACTTTAGTGGTTTAAAAAAAAGAAGCCCCTGGGGCTGGATAATGCCTTATAGTTCTGCATGTAGAAGGAAACTTGGATCCAGTGGGCCCTCTTGGTGGGCACAGAAGTGAGAGGGGAATGACTGACTCATTGGGTGTTTTGAGACAAGCACCTCCTCACCCATCACCTATTCATAATGCATGCTGCAAGGCTGCATAGAGTGGCAATGCAGCCCTGCAACATGCAAGGTGGTTGGGTACTGGGTGCATGTCTAAGAACACCCATGGTCTTCCACTGGAAGTTCTACAAAGTTTTGGTGCAGGGCAAAGGAGGCCATGAAGGAGAGAGCTGTGCTTTGACCCTATAGAATATCCCGCCAGGAAATGAAACTACAAGAAGTGGCATTAACTCCTGTTGTGGAGCCAAGGAAAGAACAAGCCCAAGGGTTTTTCCAGACTGATCTGGACTAGTAATGGTTTATGAGGCTACAGTAAGTGGTTCACAGTAAAGTGGACCAAATACAGGGAACAAATAAATGATAGCCATGGCTATAGTAAATTTAGTTTTAGTCCCCACTAGCATTGCTTGCAACAAATCCTGACAGTGGGAGACAGTTGCAGTGTACATGGTGCTCCTGCAGCCAGTACATGTGCATTACACACATTCTTGCCCACCTCCAGGTGCCAAAGAGACAAAAGCCACTAACTTGTGCAGCTGTGGCTGCAGCTGTGGCTAGCCTGCAGTGAGCATCACTGAACTGCTGGTGCATGGTGGTCTGCAAGAAATGTTAAAGACAGTGGTGCCTTGATCAAAAAGTTTAGGAACCAATGATGTAGTCAAAGGTCAGACCACACTGAGCTGCTAGTAGGGATGAGGCCCAGGGCTTCATATGGACAGTTCCTACTGGAATGGCTGGGGCTTGTGTTCTCCATGGCTCCAAGCGTGCCTGGCTTTGACATCTATTCTGCAGTTCTTGGATAACATTTGTTATGGAGATGGGCTTTTGAGGTAGGGTGAAGGTACATCTCCAGAAACCTTTGAAAATGATATTGGACAACTCTCTCAAGAATCATGGGAAGGAGCACTATTGGCCGAGTCTAAGGGTGTTTTTAAATGAGATGGGTGGCCAGGTCCATGGTTGGTGTGGTGGGGCGGGTGCGTGGGCATCCTGAGTGGGGGAGCACTTCAAACGAGCGCCCCCTCCGCCCCCCCGTGCATGGCTGCCCCATCCATGCACCATCCAGCCAGTCTCCAGGCACTCTGGATTTTTCTGGAATGCCCCGTGCATGGACTGGGTGGGCAGTGCATAGGTCACAGGAGCACACATCCCCATGCACCGTATTAAAATGAGATATCCCTCACGTGAACAGTGAGCGTCCACACATGGGGATGTTTTATGTAAAAACGAGTATTGAAAAAAATTGTAAAAGTTAATGGTTCCCTCTTTTACAATGCTTTAGATCAGGGATGGAGAACCTACAGCCAATGGACCAATCCATCCTGTGGCTGTTTATTTGTTCCCTTTCCAATTCGTACCCTCAAGCACTGAAAGAGTGAGTTCAGCTCAGGAGAAGGGATCAGAGTGAAAGCATGCAGAGACAGATCCATGGCACAGATGCATGATCTTGGACACTCACCTTCCTTCTCTCCCTCCGACCTCCTGGGCATGCTCCTTTAGAACGCCCATCTGACCCATGGAGCTTGTACTAATTTTCAAAGAGGTCCACAGGATGAATAAGGTTCTGTATTGCTGCTTTAGATAATAGTTTAAAAAGAGCCTTTGGGACTAAAAAAATTGCCCAGTTTAAGATGCGAAAATACATATGAAGTGGTCTCAAAGTTGGGTAAAAATCTGCTAAGCTTGTGTGTGCGCCAAACCACATTTGTTATATGGAACAGTTTGGGGTTTTTTCCTTTTAAAGAAAAAGCTGCAATTGTTTCCTGTTGCACACCTCACACTGTATTTTTAGGCCCTAGGTTCTCAGACTGGGAGGTGAGGGCCCCCCCCCCGCAGCACAAAATGTATTGAGGTGGAGAGGGGCACAAGAAGGATCCCTTTTGGCAAATGTTTTCCACACTAACTGAGCTAAGGGAGTTTTTAAAATACTATTTTGCGTGGTAAGTGGGAGAGAAGGTCAAATAAGAGGGAGAGAAAGGTGAAGCAATAGAAAAATAAAAAAAGGAAGAGGGAGCAAGGTGTATCTGGTGAAAGGAGACCTTAATTACCACTTTCAAGAAGGGGACCTGGTTCAAAAAAAGTTTGAGAACCACTGTTGTAGGAAATGCTGGTGTTCTTCATAAAACTAGTTGAACCACTTCTTCCCATTAACATTTTACTGTATTTTACATTCACTGCGCTACTAAAATAAAAGCCTTTAAACAGGCAACAAAACACTGCAATAATAGTTACTTAATAAAACAAACTTTTTAATAACATTGAAATAAAATGTTTTTTGTTTTATGGCAAACCACATACTATGTAAATTTGCAACATAAAAAGGACTTTTAAAAATGTATGTTAGGAGATATTTACAAACTCCAGACAGCCCCTCAAATTACCTACTCCAGGGTAACCCTATTGAAGACAAATGGCCCCTTTTTGAGTTTTGGCTGACTTCAAAAGGGACTACTCCAGAGTAAGTAGTTTGAAGATTGCAGCTTCTATTTCTTAAACTCCTAGGGGCCCAGTCACTCTCTCCCCTGATGTGCATACTTAACTCCATATAACACTAATGGGAATTAAGATGTGGAAGGGAGTATGGGAAGGAAGATAGGTCCACTAAATAAAATATCACTACCACACCAGTACCTCAAATTTTGTGTGAAACATGATGAAGCTTCTAGTGAATAATGCAGTACTTCCTGCTGACAAAGGCACTTTTGGTCCTTGTCTAGGATATTGTACATTCTGTCACTACAAATTACACTTCAAAAGAATAAAGTAAAGAACATTTTAAAAGAAACGAGGTTTTATACTGGAAGAAGATCCAAGTCAAACACACCTGTATGTGAAACAGCAGATATTCACTGTTACTTGTGCTTGTCGGTGGAACTCTAACGTATAGAAAATGCAGCAACTTCTCATTTCACTTATGCGTGCTTTTGAAGAAGCTAACTTTTGATGAGATTTTTCACTCAGAACAGGTGTTTGTTGCGTGTGATTCTAGATAACAGTGAACAAACCATACTAATGCCAGCATAAAACGCAGAGGTCTCAATCTTTTTCAAATTGCACTTTCCAGTATAACCTTTTAAATAAGATACTTGTTTGTTATTTAAAAAAAAAAAAAAAAAATCTATCATATGTGTTCTTTAAATATTGAATATATTTTTCAAAATATATTGTTTAAACTTTCCCTAGCTGCTCAGGTGTGCTTTTTTTCAATATATAGTTGATATATTATTAAAGGCACTACAAAATAGAAATCTCTGGAGTGCAGAAGTTACTTAAAAAACAGCCTTCATACCACAAATATAATTGCTAAAAAAAACACCAACCACGATGGCATATAAGTGTGTGTGGACAAGGGCTGTGATCCACAGGCTACTTACTCCGGAGTAGCTCAGATGGTTTGTGGATCGCAGCTAATGGGTTTCACACCACATGAACTGTTTTTTAGAAATGTAGGAATGCAAGCATATTAAAATTTTAAAAATACCCTAAAAAAGTTAGTGAAAACTTCATGTATAAAATATTTTGAACATAATATTGGCTAACATTCTTCACTTTGTACCAGCTGACTGGTATCCACACATATCCTTTTGCAGTAGGCTCTTTCTTCATAAATAGTAAAGTTTTCCTTCAATGGTTTCCCCTCCCGAAATATGGCCGACAGTCTCAATAGGTCTGGTAGATGTCGTGGATCGGAACCTGGATAGTTGCAGCAGGAAATGCCTGAGGGATATAGCCGGCATATCCTCCATAAGCAGCTGCTGCTGCTGCGGCAGCAGCTGCGTTCTTCTGTAGTGTGGCTATTGTCGCTGTCGTAGCAGGGGTCGCAAACGGGACGTAGCTTGCACCGTAAATCCCTGGCGCTGGGATTCTTTGCACATTTGGAGCCATAGTGTAGACGGGAGTTATGGGGCGACCCTGGAAACACAAAACAAAATCCACTTCTTCAGGGATCTGCAACTCGCAATGTTAGTGGCTAGGTAAAGCTTAAGATTAGCTTCCCAAACTGTGGGTCGTGACCTCAGGTGGGGGTCATGCCCTCTGTAGACGAGGCTACAGTCAATACTGTGACACTCTGCACGTCTTTGCTCTCTGGGGTCATGGGATTATATTTCAGTCTCAAAAGGGTGTCTCGGGGAAAACAAATTGGGAACCACTGCACTAGAGTATAATTATTGCGCACATATTAAGCCAAGGCCAGTCTCAGGGTGGAAAACTTGCCCCAGGCTCATGGCACCAACAGCCAGGTCTCCCCAGGAGTGGCAGTGGAGGGGTCCCAGGAACCGCCTCAGAAACACCATGGCCAGGTGTTCCCAGCAGGGCTCACTGCTCGATATGCATCCCTCCAACCCCCCATGCAGCTGCTGCCCCACCCCTCAGGGAGTTTCTGGGGCACCACTATTGCTACCCCGCCTAGGCTCATGGCAAAGTGTCCCCAGGAGCAGCAGCAGTGCCCCAGGAGCCCCTTTGGAGTAGCAAGTGGGGGTCCAGAGAACCCACTCGGGGCAATGGTGGTGCAGCCTGGGGACCCCTCAGGAGCAGCATGATGCTCTCTGTAAGACCCGTTGCTCACTCCCTGCCTCCCTGCTGTTGTAGGCCCCTCTTATTGTAAGGCCAGTTCTGTGTTAAGCAGATTTGTCTTTAGTCAGAAGGAAGGCTAGTCTTGTGGGTTGAGGCACAGGGTTGGGTGTTTACGAGACTATGATGATCAGGGAACCCATGTTCAGTGCATTCTCCTCATTGGCAACAATGGGTCTAATTCTGCTAGTAAAACCAAGGCTGTGGAAAGGTGACACATTGCTGCAGGCCGTGTGGAATGTCTGTTGAGCCCTGGGGACCTGCAGCTAGTAAATACAGCTTAGAAAGCTATGCAGGGCCAGCATCAAACTGGACCTTTAAGGCCGCTTTTTAAATGAGCCGCTAAAAAGCGCCTCCTGAGTCCCGCGTTGAGAGAAAAGCCGCGCGGGGAGTGTTTACATTCTCCCCAACAGGGAGCACGTCGCTTCCGGCAGCGCAGGGAGCATGTAAACACTCCCTGCGCGGCTTTTCTCTCAACGCGGGACTCAGGAGGCGCTTTTCAGCGCCTCGTATAAAAGCGGCCTTTGTTTCTTATATCAGAAGCAGCAGCAATGAGAACCAGCTCCTGCTTCTCTGTCCTTTGGGTAGCCTTCATCCCTCTACCTACCAATGTTCCCAGCCTTGTCTGCTCTTAGGTTTTCCCCATGAAAATTGCATCTTCCACATGACTCTCTGCATGGTTCAGTCTCCAAGGCCCATTTCTCTATCCAGATTGCAGTCCTTCCATTTCTGCCATGCTTCCTTCTGTGAATCTAGCTAACTCATTTATAAAATGCCATCACTTACTGGGTGCTGTCATGAAATCACCACACCACCACAGGTAATTGTCATATGGGTTTTTCTAGAGAACAGGGTCACCAGTCACAAATTCTCTCTTTTTAAAAAAAGGATGTTGGATCTCAAATCATGAGATTGGTTGACTTGAAGTTTAAAACCAGATGCATTTGTCTTTTGGTTTCTGAGCCATTAGGTTGCACTGCAACCAATGGTTTGAAGCTTTTCTGAACAACCATTAGGGCAGTAAACTGCAAAGTGTAATTTATCCTTCATCTTCCTGAAATTTCTATGCTATTTGCAAAAAGCTGTTGGAGGCTGTTACTGCTGTAGACCTAGTCTGGCCTGGGAGTAAGAAATGAAGATGGAAATCTATCCTGGAAAAAGAAAATGATCACCATACCATGACACATGTTGGATGATGACTTGTTATGCTTCAATCCTCAAAACACTTGTGCTGGTGGACTTTTGTAGAAATCAGGGGGGGGGGATCTACAGATGCAGGTTCTTACGGATCAGAGTCTACGGGTGTTAATAATAGACATGACGCTGTCCCGGTTCGGTCGGCTACGGCTCACCTGGGCCAGCGCCTCACATGCGTGTCTGTTTTCAGGCTGCCAGACGTGGGCCCGGTACAGATCCTGGTGAGGTAGGTGGCTGGCTCATAAACATGGGTCCAGAAGGAACTGGGCCCATAGCCCGAGCTCAAGGGCTGCCCTGGTGAGCCCTAGTAGGCCGAACCAAGCTCGCACATCTGTTTCTGTGCCAACCAAGCCCTGGTGTGGGGGTTACCACAGCCACCAGCTATGGCTGCCTGTCATGGTGCGGGGTGGGGCACCAGCTGATCACACGTCACTCCCCGGTCCCCACATCCCTGGCCGGATTAGGCCAGGGAAATGTTTATTCCATTCCCTGATCTGACCCGGCTGGGAGCGGCTTCCACCAACTCCAGGATGTGCAGCCGGTACGCTGGCTGCACGTCTATAAACATGCCATGTGTACTTTGTGTGGTAGTGAGAAGGCACATAAAGAATTTCAGTCTGTCCATGGGGGAAGCAGGGTTCAAAGAGTATCCTAGGCTTTCCCCCTTAAACAGAAGTACCCTTTATGGTGGGTGAAGCTGGGATTGCCTCTAGATGCACACATCTAAAAAGTCACAATAAAGTCATTCTTTAGAACTCTGCAAGTATCCTGTTTCCACGGCATTTACCAAGCTGTACGTGTCAGAAAACAGGGACTCAAGAAGCAGTTGCTGTTGTACTTTAACTGAATCAATATGAATTCAGCCACCCCATGTCAGATATGAGCCATCTTTATTATTTGCAAAAGCCTTGTTGACTTTGGAAACTAGGCACTGCACTATTAACAGCGCCTTCAGTTAGCAGGATCCCAATGCCTTGTATACACATTAATCAATTTACCCTTAAGAGAGCTGCTGGGAAAGAAGGGGTAGACAATCGTCACCATTAGACATGGGGAAACTGAAGGACAGCACAACTAAGTCATTGATTGACATAGCCAGGTTCATTGCCTCATGGCAGGCTAGAAAAGCCAGCAGTTGGATCCCTTCTTCTGTGCATTAACATCATCCTTCCTTTCTGAACATTCATTTTTCCTCCCCTCCATATCTCAAAGAAAACAAAACGAGGTATAAGAGTCCAAAAACGACAAAAGAAGCCCAATGCTGCATGTTTCCCACTCTTTTCCTGAAAACTCAAGCATACACAAGCAAACATCAGTACTGGGGACTCGACAGACATCTCGCCGGGGTATGGGAACAGTAGCTTTGCTTAGCATGCTCCCCTTCAGCAAAAGTTAGCACAACTCATAGTTTTATGTATTTGGAAAAGGACTATATACTTCAGTGCATGAATGCTGCACTCTATTTACCTGGAAAGGTGGAGGGGTTGAAACTGCAGGTATAACTGCTGCCGCCACGCTGGCTGGATCCTGCTGGACAGCAATTGGATTGATCACATGTTCTACAGCATGGATTTTGCCATCTTCCATCATCTTGGCTGTTGGAGCTGCCTGGAACATGGAGTACTGGGCGCCAATAGTAGGGATTGCCACTAGGATAGACCAGAGCAAGGTGTGAGCATGCTAGATTTGAAAGACTCTACGCTCATTCGCTCTCCTGTAGTTGTATCATGCTATGCTCATCATCACGACAGAGAACCTCATGCCACTTTTAAAACTGCTGGAAGCATTTCAAGGACTCGTCATAGTCCAAGGAGGATGGCTGTGTATGTATGTACTGCACACTTTTCAAAACTGGTTTCTCTCAGTGAGCCACTAAACAGGGGGTGTTTAATGATGGCCAAACTAAAAGATTACTGGGAGCATGAGACTGGCTCCACAAAGTTTACTTTCAACCTATTGTCTTAATCTTTCATGAAAGGAGCGCCTTGTTGCAGGCGTACATAACTGTGGAAATAACTCCTTAATTTGCTACACTACTCCCATGTTTTTATTTAACATGAGCAGAGAGGTTGTAGCCACCCATGCAAGGGAATTAAGTTATTAACCTGCTTAACAAGCCTGGGGGCTGTTTTGGTCATCTGAACAGTATGAGGTAGTGGTTACAGCCCCATGGATGTTCCTCTTGGTTAGCAGCCTCATCGTCTCTTTACGAGACTGTGGGTGTGTTTGAACGAGCAACGCTTGGAGGGAGGTGGGTGTCTGTGGCCACTGAGTGGCACAGCTGCTGATCAGCCACTTGGGTGGAGTGTGTGGGGAGGGATTCTAACGAGCGACTCCCAGTGTGGCTACCACAGCAGCCACCTCACACTCCCTTGCAATGGACCATGGGGGACGGGGAAGCATGCTGGGCTGACCTTTGAAATTGACATGTCTTGGGCATGAGTGCTGTGGAACAGGGCTTGCCAGTGGTTGCAGCCAGTTTCTGCGACTTGCAACAGGAGTGTCCCTTGCCTACAGTGCCTATTAGCAGTGGACCCACCTGTTGGCATGGGTGGCTGCCCCAGTTCATAGTGCCAGGGGCTCCATGACTGCTGGTTACTATGCACTTTTTTGGCTTGCCCTGCATGGTGCACTCCGGATTTCTTGGCAGTGGCCATGAGTGGGTGCTCCGTGGCTCATGGGAACGTGCATCCCCCCTCCTCCACCTTCAGACGGGTGGGCGGATGAGTGGCCATGTGTGGTAGCATCTCATTTTAAAAACACCCTAACCTCTTTATTGCAGCCTTTGGGACCAAGATGGAGAGTTCCATGCTGGGACCTGTAGTCTCTAGAAGCAGAAGGGAAAGGGTGGCTGCCTCAATTAACTTGGTGGGTAGTATTTGGCTTTTTGGCTGCACTTTGGTCATCCCAGACAATATTTCTCTTGCCTATTCTTGGTTGCACATCTGCCTTTTAGTCACTGTCGTAGCTATTACTTACATTTAAAAAATTTTTTTTTTCTTATGTTGGAAACAAAGCACCTTTGATAAAAACAGTAATACCCTTCATAAAAAGAAGAGTGAGCGAGCGAACAATGGATAGCAAATGGAGTTGGCATATAAGCCCATAGTTTAACTTCTGAACAGAGTTCAGTTGTATTGCTTAAAAAGCAGGGTTATCTTTCTAAAAGCTCCCAGCAGTAACATTTGCATCCCCATGTGTACCTCAGGCCAGCCTTTCAGCACTAAACTTCTTTAGAAGAGAACTTCACTGATTAATGACCACAATTAGAGCTGAAGTGAGTATTCCTACCAAATCTGACAATTTGGGGGTATTCATTTTATTTGGAACAAACCTGATACAGAGCGCTACCTGCTTCATTGACCAAAAGGAATGTTTGTTTTGGATAGTTTGGTCATTTCATCCACTTCAGTATTTTGGGGGGTTTTTATAATTCATTTTGGACAATTTCTACTGAAGTTGACCAAAATACCCAAAATTAATAATCCAAGTGTCCAAAATGAAATAATGGATACACAAATTTCATTTTAGTGAATGACTAATTTCTATTTTCAGAGAACTATCCAAAATTGCACATTATATTAGGGAAAACAAAATTGACTCTGTTTCAGTGCTAATCATAACTAGATAGACTGAAGTGGAGATATTTTTGGTACAGGATTTAAATGAATATTAGGTATTCATTTGGCCTGACACCAAATAATGGCTAATCCATAGTTAGTTTTAGTCACGTTGTAACCTTGCAAGAGCATCTCCAAAGCTGACAGAAATCCTGTTAGACTTCCACCACTTGGGCCAACAAAACAGCTCTAATCATAAAGGTCTGAACAGTTCAAGATCAGAGCTAGAACTGTAGTGGGGTGATGATTAGCTACAAATCCAACCCTGCAGTGCTTAGCGCTTAAAGTTAGAAATATCAGTCATTGAGGGAGTAACTATTGGGGGGGGGGGGGGCGGCACATCCCCTGCAAATTTCCTTCCCCTTTCAATTTTAGAGCTTGTGGGCCAGTCAGTATCCCTCCCTCACACACCCCCAATTTTTTTTTTGCCCAAAGTTACTCCCAGGTATTAGAGGACTATGCACAAGTAAAGTTTCAAGATTGCACCATAGTTCATATACAATATAAATCAGTGCTCAGTGCAGTCTTTAGAAATACAAATACCACAAACTTCTAGCTTCAGACACGAGGGTGTTTTCAGACGTGACGCTGACCCCAGTTTAACCACACTTGAACTTTTCTTATGCATGTTGCAGGGCTGTATTGGTGCCCTATGCAGCCCTGCAACATGCATAAGAAATGTTCAAGTGTGGTTAAACTGGGGTTAGCGTCATGTCTGAAAACACTCTGAGTAGTTCTCTCACTGAAGGGGCAGTTTTTCCAAGGTCTGAGGATTTAGGTTATTTCATTCTAGTCAGACTTGTTATCTTCAACCCCTATGACAGAAGGGGGAAGCCAAAGGAGACTTCAGGTTTGAACAAGCACAGAGGATTTAAATGATTTCATTTCATTCTCTGAACAGAGACCTTGCACTGCAACTGTTATGAAAGTCTCTTCTCTAAGGCTGCTTGCCCCCGTTACACAATCCCGTGTTAATTTCTATCTAATGTGAGATTCTGTAATGTGCGCCGACACGCAGCCGGTACTGAAATTCACATGACTTTTTTTCATCACGGATGTCAGGGCTAGAAAATCCACTCTGACATTAAACGTTGAGTTCTCTTTAACGTTAGTTTGGAAGGTGTGCAAGCACTTTGATAAACATTAAAGAAACTCACAATGAAATTTAAATGTGTATCGCCTCGCAGAAATGTCAATGCCAGCTATCCTTCCCCTCAATGCGGCAGCTGCTCGTGTTCCTGTTCCTCTCCTCCCGCTGCCCGCACAAGGAAATTCCGAGGAGGGGGTGGCTTTCCCCTGCACTCCTTGCCCAGGGGTGGGAGATTGGGGCACAGGGATGGGGAGAAAAGGCTTGGCTTAGGGCAGGGAGAGAGTGGGTCTTGCCAGTGGGTCAGTGGGGGCGGGAGGCATTGTTTTGGAGCATGCAGTCTCCTCCTTCTCCTTCTCCTTGCTGAGGCAGCAGCTATAGACACAATAGCAACAGCAGCAGCGAGAGAGGAGCAAGGGTAATGAATGAAATTACCCAGTAGACTGGGTAACGTGGGCATGGATCCATTAAATACAATGGCGGATCCATCGCAATCATGTCGCCATGGTCAGGAAAGGAAAACCCCACAAGAAACAAATATGGGCATACAGCCCAATAGGAATCTACCATTATTTCAAAAAGCAGCATGTGGGCAAGCAGCCCGAGACAGGTCGATATACCTGTGCATAACCAAATTGTCACAATGGAACCTTCCTTTTCTCAGGGTTCAACGTCTGTTATCAAGTTTAACACAAGATATTTGCAATTTGTAATGATTGACATCCTGGACTTGTGCCATCAGAAGGCTTGGAGCCTTACTGGTTCCACAGCTCGACATCTTAATTCTAGCCCCACTCGCAATAGTGATTGTTAGGTTCTTAGCAGAGCACCATTTCCACACCAGGCTGCCGAGGATGCGATGGAAAGGAGATGGTTGCTGCCAGGGTCGGTGTAACCATTATGTAAAACGTGCTGCAGGGTGGGAGGCCATCTGCATAGCAGCTTAGTTAGTGTGAGCATTCTAGGGATTGCTGTCGCTCGGTTAGGGGTGTAGCTGGGTTGGGATGGGCTCAGATGCAGAAAATGGAATAGGGAACCCCCCTCCCACCCATTGGGGCAGGGGAGAGTCTGGGGGCATGTAGTGGGTGTGGAGGTTGGGCAGAGGTGAATGGGGAGGTTGGGGGAAGGAGTTTGGAGACAGGGAGGAGTGCGGGACATGGGAATGCTGGGGCAGGGTAGTGGCTGAGGGTGGAGGGGGCGGAAGAGGGCAGGAGTTCCTGGTGGGGTGGAGGAGTGCAGAGGCCAGTGCAGGACACACACTCCTCGCACCCCCAGCACCATGCACGGACACACACACACACACACACACACACACACACACACACACACACACACACACCACACTTCCAGCACCGCACATATGCACATACATAGAAACGTGGGGAGGGTGGCCAGATTCAGCATCTGCATAAGCAAGGCGAGAGAGAGGTAGCCCAAGCCTGGTTGGCTGCTCCGTTGGCTGCTGGGCTGAGTGGGGCAACCGGAGTCTCTGCTTCAGCTTTGGCAGCACGGGCCACGTTCAAGAACCCCCTGCAGTGTGAGTGGTGCTGCGGTTCCTGAGTGTGGCTGGCTGGCTGCTACTGAGGCTGGAGCAGAGACCTGGTTTACCCCGGCTACTGCTTGTCCGATGGAATTGGCCTTGCAAGCACATGGGGTGCTCCAGCTGCTACTGCCTTGTAGGGAAGAGGTCAGTGGCAGGCGGTGCAGCAGAATCAGATGAGACCCCCCCCAGAGCTCGTCACGTTAGTCCTGGTGCAGCTCCACTGCTGGTCCCCATTGTTAAAATTTCAGATTGAACTCTGGGGGCACACAAAAAATAATCAAATAATAAAAATAAATAAATCAAGTCACTAGATATTAAATCATTCTTGCCCCACTGTACCCCTGAACCAGTCGCCAGCCTCAGTTTTCTGGGCACCAATGGCTCCCAGGTACCTGCAGATTTTGTGCCCTGACTGGAGCTTCTGCCAATACCAGAGACTTACTCAGGGCCGGCCTTACCACGGGGCAGCTAGGGGCGGCCGTCCAGGGCCCCGCGCTTGGGGGAGGCCCGCGGTTCAGGGTGTGTGTGTAAACATTTTTATTTTTTTGTAAGGTTTTTTTTGTTTGTTTTTTTTAAGTTAGTTGGGGGGGGGGGGCCGGACTCGGGTCGGTGTGGAGCCGCACTGCACTGGCAGGCAGAGCGGCACCGCGGGGGCCCTCCCCTCACCCACCCACCCAAGACTGAGGCCCCACCTACCTCCTCCTCCTCTTCCGTCCTTGCAGCCTGCCTGGCCCCTCCTTCTCTCTCCCGGAAGTTGCATGAAAGCAACTTCCAGGAGGAAGAGAGGACCCATGGGCGCACAGCATGCCAAGCAGGCTTTGCTTGCCTGCTGCTGGCTTGCAATGCTGTGTGGAAGAGGTCGGAGTGGAGGCGGTGTGAGGAGCGGCGGGTCCCACGCCAGGATGAGGAGGATCTCCTGCTGCTTTAAGGACTGGTGGCGCCCGGCTGCAGAGCGGAGTCAGGCAGGCGGACGAGGAGCCACACGGGCCTGGCGGGACAGAGAGCAGCAGCCAGCGGCAGCAGTGGGGAATCTGGAGGAGGTGGGAGTCGTGGCCGAGAAGAGTAAGTGGCGCTGGCGGACCTGTCTGTGGTGGCTGGGGGATGAGACCGGAGGAGGCAGTCAGTGCAGCGTGAGTGTGTGAGTTTGAATGTGTGTGTGTGTGTGTGTGTGTGTGTGTATGTGTGCATGCATGTGTGTATGAATGGTGATTGGGTGTGTGTGAGAGAGATGAAAGCGTGTGTGTAAGCTGGAATGGGTGTGTGTGTGAAAGAGAGAGAGAGGTGAGAGCATGTGTGAGAGTATGAATGGGTTTGAGGTGCATGTGTGAGAGATAAAAATGTGTTTAAGATTGAATAGGTGTGTGTGTGAAAGAGAGTATGTGAGTATGAATGGGGATTGAGGTGTGTGTGAGAGATAAAAGGGTGTGTGTAAGCTTGAATGGGTGTGTGTGTGTGAGAGAGAGAGATGAAAGTGTGTGTGTGAGCTTGAATGGGTGTGTGTGTGTGAGAGAGATGAAAGTGTGTGTGTGTAAGCTTGAATGGGTGTGGGTGGGTGTGTGTGAGACAGAGAGAGATGAAAGCGTGTGTGTAAGCCTGAATGGGTATATGTGTGTGAAAGAGAGGTGAGAGCATGTGTGTGAATATGAATGGGGATTGAGGGGTGTTATGAGAGAGATGAAAGCATGTGTGTAAGCTTGAATGGGTGTGTGTGTGTGTGGAGAGAGAGAGAGAGAGGAAAGCGTGTGTGACAGTGTAAGCTTGAATGGGTGTGTGGGGGTGGAGGTGTGAAAGAGAGGTGAGAGCATGTGTGTGAGTATGAATGGGTGTGTGTGAAAGAGAGATGAAAGTGTGTGTGTAAGCTTAAATGGGTGTGTGAGTGAAGAGATAAAGGTGAAAGCGTGTGGGTGTGAGCTTGAATGGGTGTGTGTGTGAAAGAGAGGTGAAAGCATGTTTGTGAGTTTGAATGAGTGTGTGAGTGGAGAGAGAGAGGTGAAAGCGTGTGTGAGCTTGAATGGGTGTGTGAGAGGTGAGAGCATGTGTGAGAGAGCGAATGAATGAATGTGTATCTGAGAGAATGAATGTGTGTAAGAGGTGTGTAAGAGAGAGAAGGGTGTGTGTGTGAGTGAGTGTGTGCGCGTGAGGGGGAGTTGCTCCCTCTACCCCGCTCCCCCTCCCATGGCTGTCCCCCCTCACCCCCTGATGGCTGCCCCCACTCCCCCATGGCTCCTGGAGGGGGAAAGGGAGCCACCCCCCTGCCCAAGGAGAGGCCCAGCAGAACGTTCCTGCTGTCCCCTCCTGCTTAGCAACCTAAGCCTGTCAGCCTCCAGCCCGGCTCCCAGAAGACCCAGGCCCAGCAGCAGCTGAGGTAAGGGCCACCCGGCCAATACCTCTTCCTCCTCTTTCTTGATATGAGCTCATTTGTGCTGCTACACGCGTCTGTGGGGCTTTGGGAGTAGAGTGGGGCCATTGGGGGGTGGTTTGGGAAGGGGCTGGGGGTGCTGTGGTCGTGGGGGAGTTGTTTCGTGTTTGATACGTTTAACTGGGTTTTTAGTGCTTTGGTGCTTGAGACCCTTAAATCCAAGAACTGGGAAGGGGTCACACTGACAGTCTTGCTGAGAGCTGTGTTTGGCTGCTCTGGGCCTGAGGTCCAGTTCCTCATCCCTGCTTTCATGGGGGGTGCTGTGTCCGTGTGGGGGTTGTTTGATGTATGTTTGATCAGCTGGATCTATGTTTGAACGCCTGTGTTGGGAGTGTAATAGGAATATGCTCCAGAGAAGGACGGTTCAGGCCATGGATAATCTGTCCCTATCCGTTGTGTGCATGCCCTCCTGTGTTTTAAATAAGTGTCTTTGCCTTTTAATCATATCTGTGTCCTGGGCTGCCTTTCATCTAAACCAGATTTAAATGTTCTTTGGAGCACATTGTACAGACAAGTTAAAAATAACTTATATGACAATTCTCTAATTGTCAAAGGGAAGTGGGCGGGGCCTTGGAAAATGGGAGAAGCCACAGGAAAGTGGGAGGAGCCATGGGAAAGTGGGCAGGCTGTGGAAAGTGCGTGGAGCTGAGGGGCCCCCGCATTTTGTGTTCGCCCAGGGCCCAGCAATTTCTAAGGCCGGCCCTGGACTTACTGAGCAGGTTTCAAGCTTCAGAGGAGTGGAGCAGGGGCAAAAAGGAGGGTCAGGGAGCAGGAAGAGAGTTGGCCAGGTTGACAAGCAGAGAACAGAAGAAGTAGGGGCGAGTGGAAGAGGGTGGATGGTGCAGAGCAGCTAGAAGGAACCCAGTGAGCTGCATGGGTGTGCAGCAAAGAACAGTTGGGTCTATCAGGGAAGAGTGGGCAGCGATCAGGGCAAAGAGGCAAGTGAGCAGTTAGCAATAGGGCAGGGTATGGCATGTTTGAGAAGGGGAAAACAAAAGGGCAATTAGGGTGGGAAGGAAAGTGAACAATTGGGCTGGTGGGAAGTGAACAGAATAGGCTAGGGCACGAGAGTGTGTGTATTTTTAAACGAGATGCTACCATGCATGGCCACCCACTAACTATCCATCCAACAAGTGGTGTAGCGATCATGGTACGGGGGGGTGTGCACTTGGGCCCGGGGCCAAAGTGAGTTCACGGGGGCTGGCTCCTCCTCCAGTACCCACTGGCTGACTCGCTGGCTTGCCAGAGGTCCCTCAGCTGGGCAGTAGCCTGGATGGTGAGGTGCAGGGGAGGGGAGGAAGAACTGGTCTGCCCCTCCCCTGCTTGCTTGCCCAATGCGTGCTGCCGGCACCTCCAAACCTGACTCATATGTTTGCTGGGTTCACCATATTTCCTTGTCTGGCAGGCTGGGAAATGTAGTCCCAGCATGCCAGGATCAGGAAATGTGGTGGCCCAATTTTTCCTGAGCCTGTCGTGCTGGGACTACATTCCCCAGCATGCCAGACAAGGCAATATGGAGGCCCCAGCAGTGGAGCCTTTGAAACAGCAGCACTGGTGGCAGGCAGCAGGTGAGGCAGGTAGTGTGTGTGTGTGAGAGAGAGAGAGATGGAATGAGAATGAGTTGAGTATGAGTGTGTGTGAATGAGTATGAGTGTGCGTGAAGGAATGAGAAGGAGTTGAGTATGAGTGTGTGTGTGAAAATGAGTGAGTATGAGTGTGTGTGCGTGCGTGAGAAAGAGTCACCCTGCTCGTTTGAAGGTAGTGCATGGGGATGTGCACTCCTGTGACCCACATCACCCACTCATAGCCACTCACAGGGCTCTGCTGAAATATCCGGAGTGTGCTATGCGGGGCAAGCCAAAAAAGTGCATGGGGATATGCTCCCATGCATCCCCTGTCTGTATGAACCGGGGCACCCACCCTCACCAACAGACAGGTCTGTGGCTGGCTGCCTCCCCAGTACTTCCCACAGCCCTACTGGGAGCTCTTTAAAGGGCTCTTCAAGGACACGCACATGAAATACACCACCATGTTGGCTCAAAGCACAATAACACACACACCCCCTTGTGATGCACAAGAGAAGAGCCAATGCCATGGAGGATGGCCACTGACAGCAGCTTCCTGCGTTCTCCCCCCCTCCCCCGTTATGCACCTCTATTGTTGCCCAGGACTGCCAGCATCTTCAGCGGCTCCCCCAATCATGGGCAGGAAGGGGTTACTGGCTGCTGTGACTTCATTTTTCCATGGTGTCTGCGGCTGTATGTCATGGCAGAGGGAGGGGGAATGACTTCCTGTATGAGTTGTTTGCAGGGCCGCCGGTCCATGGTAGTGGGAGTGCGTGGAGGCTGCTTGTGTGGCTGTGGTGGGCCGCCTGTTGAATCCCTTCCCACTCACTCCATCTGCGTGACTGCTACGCAGCTGTGCCACTCGGCAGCCACGGACCTCTCTCAAGCCTTGCTCGTTTAAAAGCACCCTGTGCGTGTGCATGCACACAATGGATTGTGGAGTAGGTGACCTGTGTGAGCTCCCCATCCCCTTTAATTCAGAATCCCGGGGTCAGCAGCATGCTTAAGGGGCAGCTCGTAGTATGCCTGTTGGTAGTACCAAGGTATATCCACAAACAAGGAATTTATAGAACAATGTGCTGGGGCCATTTGTTTTAACGTGTCTGCTATGCTGAAGACTACAGAATGGTGGCATAAAATGATATGCCGGTTCTACGATAGCCGGGGGCTTTCCAATGCCAGTGAAGTCTGCCTCATTTCAAACTCTTTTGATCACAACCAGGGTAGTGCAAAGAACTGATGCCACAGTTCCGATCTACTTTGTGGCCTACAGCTATTGAGCCCATTGTCTTGGATGTAATGCCACTTATTTGAAAGAAGTTTAAAATAAAGAGGACTGTGACTGGCCTTGATGTGCAGAACTACAGAAAGAGGCTTTCAAGAGGGACCTAGTTGGGTGGAGCAACAGGTTCCAGAAGAGAAGCTAGGAAGACACTTCCAATTTAGCAATACCAAGAGTGTCCGCTTCCACAGACGTCATTCAGCAAGACAAGAAAGTTTTTTGTCTCATCAGTACTGAGTGTAGTCTAGCAACTAGTGTTAACAGCCACTGAAACCAACACAGAGCAAGGCTGGCTTGAACTGTGTGGTAACATACTTGTAATGTGAAGCCCACACAAGTCGTCATAGTAACTCTGGGTGGAAGAAGCCTCAGACTGTATGTGTCTCATTCCTAGAAACCCTGGTTACTATCAGATCGCAACTTATCAGTTGACCAAACTCAGAAAGAATGTGGCCACACTGGTCCCACCAATGGGAATGACCCAAGTATCATCAACAAGTAGAGCCTCCCCAAACCAAGGAGGCAAGCTCATTTCAAAGAAAGGGTTGAGTTTTAGGAATCTGTATTTACCCCTGCCTCAATGGGTTTGCCTACCCTGATAATTCTACTAACCTGTACCAGGTTTCAGGGCCACTGGATTTACAGCAGACAGTTCCAAATTGGGTACAAGCTCATATCCTTTTTCTTGCTGTTTTCCTTTCCCTTCATGGTATCTGCTGTATATGCCGCGGCCTGCTGAATATCCCCCCAGGTAAGAGCCTCTGGGGCCAGGGGCTCTGTTGCCAGCTGCACCTCGCCCTCTGCCTCTTATGCTGCCTGCTTATAATGACAACAAAACAAAACGATGAACACCGTGCAGTAACTGTAAGGGGCATAGGATGGCACTCAGCAACCCCAGACGTTATACCTGGAGCAGGGAATCTTTCCCTCCTCCTGCAAGCCGATTTCAAAAGCAGTACACGCGCTGCAGGCAAGAAAAGAGATGGGGTGCATAAGGGATGGGAGAAGAAAAAGGAGGATCCAAATTGTGGACCCATCATCCTTGAGTGCACTTTATCCCTGCTCCCTTCCCCCCAAGCTCACTCTTTCAGTGTTTGAGACTAGGGACTGGATCCACGGGCCAGATCCAGGAAGAGGAAAGAATCCAACTAAAAGAACTCGCTGAGCTGGATTTGGCCCAGAACTTGGAGGTTCCCCCATCCTTGCTTTATAAAGACAAGAATCTGCATGCCATTACAGCTGCTGAAGTTAGAATAGCTAGATTAATATGACATTCTTGAAAACAAATGGAATATCACGCAAGTCTAGAGTAGAAGTTTAGTTATTGATACTACTCTGCATTACTTTCGCGTTTACCATTAGACTTCATTCCGATTGTTCAGCTTCAGGTGTATTTCCCATAATATAGTATTCCCTAGTATGAATAGGTTGATGATCTTTTTACAAAATATTCAGAAGTATGGATTAAATGTGTCCACAAGTTTGCACATTTCTGTCTGTATATGCCAATAGCATCTAGGTGCATAAGCACCCAATTCCTAGTGCAGCTGTCAATTAAGCAACAAAAATGCTGATTGTGCGTGTAGATATAGTTGCAGGTGCGAGTCTTAGAGGAGACTGGAACATTTGGCCAATCAGCGAATTAGTAATCAGTCAGTGTGTGTGTGTGGCGATAAAAGGAACAAGTTCCTGCTTATTGCTACGCTGACCAGGAACATGCAATTGCAACAAGTTACACTTCTTGTAAGTAACAATAGAATTCCACTTGCAGTTGTATATTTTTAAGACTGAACCATTAATTTGATACGTTTAAGGTATGGAATTCAATACATATATTTTTGCACTAGAAATTCTTTTTTGGTACACAATGTAATTTTTTGTATTGTTTTAATATCTATTTTAATGTTTTACTGTGTTTATATTTTTGGTCATATTTTTAGTAATTTGTAAGCCGCCCCGAGTTGCATGGCGTGAGAGGGGCGGGGTAGAAATACAAATATAATATAAATAAATAAAATAAATATTAAATTCTACATAAGAATGATGCTTTCCATTGATGCACCACTTGTCATTCATAGATAAAGGTAATTTACAAAGAAGAGTGCAGCACTAATAGTTTGTGTTTTGTTTTGTTTTTAAGAACTGTACAGTAAATGGGGTAAATAAAGCAGTAGCTTGTCTCAAGACTAAGTTTACATAGGCATACACTAAGCAATGCATTGGATACTTATTTTGGGACCCATACATCCTGATGTCTGAATTTCAGAGCTCTTTCTTCTCTAGCTGAAGTCAAAAGAAGCCAAAAGGTGTTCAGTGTCTCTGGTAGGTGGGCTCTAGGTATCTGAAGGTATGTATCAAAAACTCAAGGTACCCAAATTATGGTGGGACACTCGGTAAAATTTAAAGTCACTGGAAGGGCAATAAATAGAAGCCAGGCCTTCTCTCTCCCAGCCCTGTAATCAATTCACTCATGCAGAGTCTTTTCACTGTGTGTGAAGTTTAAACACACGTTATATCCATCTGCATATTAGGAAAGGATTGTTTGGAGAAAGTGGCCTCAGTATAGTACAGTAATGCTTTAAAACTAGAGACAGCCAATGATTTGGCTGGTTATTTTTAAACCTCAGTATCTGGTCCTCCCTCCCCTCCCCTTCCCTTCACTTCACTTTTCCCTTCCCTCAAAGCTGTTGCAGTGATTCCAAGTGTTCTCCAAAATAACAGCAGCCCAATCAATTGCTACAAGAGGCTCACTGGTAGGCAGCTTTTAAGCCTATAATATGACAAGAGTGTGGGTACAAGCCTCCACCCATTCAAGTTCATTAGATGGAGGATTGCACCCTGTATGTAATTATGACAAACTGTGCTGTAAAAAGCAAGTTCAGAAAAAAAGAGAAGCACATCAGCAGCTATCTAGAACAGACTAATGAGCCTCTGTCTATAAAGCAAACTCAACCATAATGTTTCATAATTAGATTGTGTTCAACTCTGCTTACCAACCTTTCACAAAGTACTCTCGATTGGGTCCGATCAGGGCATTGTACGGATATCCATAATATGCTAGTGTGTATGGATCACAGGAGTAAACATAGTTAGGTTGCTGAGTTACTTCCGTTGGTGGTGGTGCTGCTGCTCCTCCTTTAGCCGCTTTCTGATAGCGGGTGTACTGCTCCTTGTCTACTGGCTTGGCCAAGGTAACTTCCAGGCACGAGCCTTCAAGTTCAGTGCCGTTGAGGTTGTTCATGGCATGAATTGCATCTTCCCTGCTTGTGAAGTGCACAAAAGCATAATCACGTATTTTTTTAACCCGTTCTACACACCCAGGGTTAAACTGGCCAAAGATTTTTTTAATTGTATCCTCTGTGGTTTCGATCATTAAATTCCTCACGTACAAGATTTTAACAGTCTCCATGACATCTTCGTCAACATCTATCTCTGGCTCTGCCCAATCAACTGCAATTTGGTGGCCCCAGAGTTGGATCCGCCCAGGCATCAACTTCCTCCTTGCCATGGCAGCTGCTCGATGACTTTCATACTCTACGAAGGCAAAGCCTCTATTTTTCATTTTGTCTGCCGCACTTGCATACACAATGACATCGAGCACACCCTCTGTCACCTTGGAGATCTCCTCTAATATTTCCTCTCTCTTCTTCATCTTGGGGATACCTCCAATGAACAACCTGCAGTTATCCACACTGCAGCAAACTCCTAGCAGCCTTCCAGGACGGATTTCGTAGTTGTTGAGTTCTCTGACGGCACGCTTGGCTTCGTGTTTTTGCGTGTACATGACAAATGCATAGCCACGATTTTTCCCATCAAAGTCCATCATCAGGCGCATTTCATAGATGCGTCCCACAGACTCAAACACAGGGACCAGTTCATCTTCATAGACATCACGAGGGATTTTACCAACGAAGACTTCACAGCCACGAGGAGGGTGCAGCCCCTCCCAGCCGGGTGGAGGTCCACCATACTTGCGCTGCCCATTCTCTTGAATCATGGTATATCCAGATTGCTCCATGAGTGCCAGCAGTGCAGCCTCGTTAGGTGCCCCAGCTATGCCTTCAGGGACTTTGGTTGTTGGCATGTTGGAGGAATTGTTGCTCATCCTAGCAGTGGAGTCCTCAGCAGTCATTATGTCAAAATCATTCAAAGCGTGATGAAACCTAGACAAAGAAATTAGGTAGGAGGACATTATTTATTTATTTTTATTATTTATTTATTTTTATTATTTATTTTAAAAATTTGCCACCCCACCCCTCCTGCCACAGGCAGCTTGGGGCAGCTTACAATTACTAAAAACATCAGAATTAAAACAACACATAAAAGGAGGGAAAATAACTCATTCCACCCCACCATCCCCAAACCCGCCCACCCCCCATGACCCATCTCCCCCGCCAAATGCCTGGAGGAACAGCCAGGTCTTACAACTTCTCCGAAAGGAGGAGAGATCCGGGGCCAACCGGGCCCCTACTGGAAAGGAGTTCCATAGCCGTGGTGCGGCCACAGAGAATGCCCTCTCCTGTGTGGCCCCCCAAAAGACTCAGGGGACCTTGAACAGGGCCCTCCTAGATGATCGCAGGGACCGATCCAGGAGCCAGGGAGTGAGGTGATCTTGCAGATAGGTAGGACCCAGGCCGTTTAGGGTTTTATAGGCCAAGACCAAAACCTTGAATTGGGCCCGGGAAACTACCAGCAGCCAGTGCAGAGAGCGGCACACTGGTGTAATATGCTTCCGGTGTCCCAGTCCCACTAAGAGACGGGCTGCCGCATTCTGCACCAGCTGCAATTTCCGAGCCGTAACTATGGGTAGCCCCATGTAGAGTGCATTACAATAGTCTAATCTAGAGGTGACGAAAGCATGGATGACAGTGGCCAAGTCAGAGTCTGAAAAAAATGTCCGAAGTCGACGCACCAGATGTAATTGGCAAAAAGCACTCCTCGCCACAGCCTCCACTTGGAGATCCAGGCAGAGCTGCACACTGAGGAGCACCCCTAGACTCTGTACCTGGGAGGCCAGTGGAGGGCAGACCCCATCAATAATGGGGGCCACCAACTCTATCACCTTACCCACTAACATCACATTAGAGGTTAACAAGATGAAAGGAATCTAGCTCAGTTTCTTTCTGCAGCTGACCCGTATGTTCATGGTACAAGAGGAACAATGTTATCAAATACAAAATAAAAGGATACCATAAGTTATAGAACAAATAGGCCTTCCTGCAAAGAGATCTACATGACAGGGACACACAGACCAGGAAACGCCCCATTATGACTTTCCTTCCAGTCACCTGAGAGGAAGGGGTTGTGGAGTATGAAAGTGATATGACTTCCTAATCTGTCAGATCCTGCATGAGCTGTGCTGAAATTAGGTTGCTTGCCCACATTACAAAATGCGCCTGGTTTGCCTCCAGCAAAATTCCAGGAGGCAAATCAGGCATGGTATTTGTACGTGGGAATGTTAACCTGATGTGTTTTGGGAGACAACCTCACAGGGAATTCAGAGATGGTGCAAGATGGTAAATCCAGGTCTGCATTCCCCATGAGACTGCCACCAAGACCACGGTGGGCCGGCACGTTCATGTAAAATCCCATGCCTGATTTGCCTCACGGAGATTTCCCTGGAGGCAAATCGGGCGCATTTCTATTGTGGGCAAGCAGCCTAAGTCATGCACCCTCAGCAAAACCCCCATAAAGCCTGAGTTACTACTTCAAGCTATATTGCTTAGTCATGGGAAGGAAGGAAGAACACCATGGAGAACAGGTATTACCAGCTACTCCAAGAAGCTGATTTTCTCAGTGTGCTGCTAAAAGGGTTGACCCTGGATCAGAAGAACATCTTTCTGGTGTCTCGTCTGCCGTGCCCCCACCCTCCATACCTTCAAGTCCCTCCTCAAAACCCACCTCTTCCGTTCCACCCTCCCTAACTCCTGCTAATCATCCCCACCGAGGATTATCCCCCACCTGTTATCTGTAAACTCCCAATGTACTGTAACCAAGCCAAGAACGGGTACCTGAGTTCTTGCATCCTCATGAATGTTGCATCCCTTGCTTCTACCTCTGTTCCCCCTTCCCTGTCTCCCCTCCCCCTGTCTTTAGATTGTAAGCTCTCAGGCAGGGACCGTGTCTATCTTATTCTCTGTAAAGTGCAAGGTACATCGCTGGCACTATATAAATACTTATAATAATAAATAATAATAATGGAGTGTGGCAGGAAGGCACTTTCCCCCAACTATATCTTCCTCCTTAGCAGAGAGTGAATAAACATATGAAAGAGCTCCTATATACACTGTGCATAATACCCTGTTTAGAGCCATACCTGCCAGGTGATTAACCATCTGGGATGGGGCTTGGTGTGTGTGTGTGTGTGTGTGTTACGCACTACAGCTCCCTGCCAATCAGCTCATGTCTTACATGTTCTTTTTTTGCTTTTAAGTGCATTGTAGCTGTAGCAGGTGGTTTGGGCTACCAGCCCTTTAAGTTGGCATAGCATGAGCACCACGCTAAAGCCTCAGTAGACGCTTGTGTAAATGAGGGTTTTTGAATGGACACACTTGTGTGCTGCTGGGTGGAGCAGAGCCAGTTAACAGATGTAAAACAGGACATGTAGGCTCAGTGAGAAAGAAGTGTTTGAAGAGACAGGAGCTAGTTTGGGCTTCCAGACAAACCCATCTTGGGGCTAATCCTGAGATTACTTACCCCAGGGAGCATAGGCCACTGTTATAGTGGCTGCTTATGAATTTATAAAAACAAATTTTACAAACTTTCATTCCATAATTCTGCTTTAGCTCCCTACCTGTCTCCCTCAGGTCTCTTAAAGTTCACATTTTTCTGAAACCAAGACAGGTGTCATTTTGTTTATGAATTCTGCTCTCACCATTGCCATTCATTTGTAGGTAAAAACTTGTTCACCCTTTGAATGACTGACCTCTGTTTTTATTCTCTTTATTTGGTTTTGAAATACTTCAACTTTAGATTTCTATTCAGTCTAGGCCTTAGGCATTCTGTGGCATAGTAGTTGACATGGTTATGTCCACAGTTGCTACCAACAAAACGTGAACAAACAGAACAGCATAAATATTAAATACCATCCTACTGTTTTACTTTAGTTTTCGTTAACAGTTGGATCTAGTTGCTGATGTTGATGTAAATAAAGTTAAAATGTGTCTCACATGTCATGAAGGGCTTTTCTCCATTCTGAACGTTGTACATCCATCTTAAAATAAGCCAGACCTGTTTCAAACAGTTACTGATAGAAGGGTTAGAGAAAACGTACCCTAGTGTATGGTATTATATAATCACTTCATTTGTCAGCGCCTGTTAAATGCAATAGCCCATTCATCTGCGAATTTTAGTATGACTGTTTTTTGTTTAAACAAAAACAGAACAGTCAGAGTATAAAGACATTTATGAGTTTTCCTGTAAGGAATTCTGAATTACAGAAAACTAAATGTTCTTTCTGCGATATTGAGTTAATTTTTCTCCATTTCTTCTGTCACTTACAAAGTTCTTCATCTAGAAATATAGAGTAGAAGTTCTGTAAATCTTCCTCATTACACATTTCAGGTAAAGAGGAAAATAACCTCCTTTAGGGTAGTAACTAATAAAAGACCAGCTTTCTCTCTCAGAACAAGAGACCCATGTCCTTTCTTGCCTGCTTCCTTTAGCTATGTCTTTTAGCTAGTACAGTTCACTTATACTGTACAGATCAGTAGATCTCAAATAGGACTGAAGCGGCAGCAGCTGTTACTGCTCCACCATTCCATTCCAAGAACTCAGCACTTAATGTGTATTGCCGCCGACTTCCCCTCAATATTTCCATGATTCTGCATTACCTGCTGCCAGTATCTGCAGATGTGGCATGTCTGCAGTTTGTGAACACAAGCGGTTTTATGCCGCCTTCCGCCACAGAAGGTGGAAGTTGCAAGGACAAATTCTTCCCCTTTGTTGAGATGGCTCTCTGCCTCATTGTAGCTGCTCTGCACCCCCAGTTCTCTCTATGTGGCAATGACAAAGGGAAGAGGGAGGATCTGTCCATCCTTTTAACAGAGACAGCACTGAACCACCAACCCTCACCCAGCTGAATGGACCCCCCCACCCCCAGAGCAGGCTGCCCGCTGCTTGCTACCCCCCTATCAGGCTATAGATCCAACCTGCATGGAGTGTCACTTTGTTAGAAAATTCCTCCACCGCCTTTTCTAGGCTTGGTACGCTCCCATTTGTGAGACTGGGAGAAGCCACTCAAAGGAGAACAGAAGGTTGCTACCTTGTAAACAAGGTTCTTCGAGATGGCTTCAAACATTCTCACAAGCACCCACCCTTCCAACCCCACATGGAATTTTCTTCCTAATTGCTTAGGGTTGGAAGGAACTGTGTTGGGTTTCGGTACCTTATATAGGGTCGGGGCGTGTGAACATCACGTGGGTTTTTTTTAAGCTAGTGAGCTTGGTATATGCCGGTAAGAGAAGGGCGTGCAAGTGAGAATGGAAGGAGCCCCTTGAAGAAGAACTTTGTTTACAAGGCAGCAACTTCCCCCCAGGGTGGCTACGCCCCTGTTTGCAATGCTGTGAGAATCACAAAGCTGCCCAGCTTAAGGGAAAGGGGAAACTGTGGCACTCCCACCAACAATGAAAGAAGTCAGCCTTATTATTCCCACATTTCCAAAATCAGTCAATACAGTTAAACATCTTTGATAATCTACTTGGTGTATAATACCACCTTGTCAATATTTTGTATGTATTTTCATTCAGTCTTGTTGAGGTTGTGAATTTAAATAGATTTGAATGAATAACTTTCCACATTTCTTCTGTAATTGCCCCAACATCCCATTCCCACTGTTCCCTAAATCCAATATCCTTCTTATCAGTGTCAATATCTAACAAGATCCCATAATTCCTCTGAAGCATACCCTTCATGGGCAATTGGGCAAGAATAATCCATTCTATCAGTGTGGCTTCCCTTAACTCTGCGGGAAATCCCAATTGGGAACTAATAAAATGCCTAATCTGAAAATATTGATAAGCAAGAGGAGTAAAACCTACTTCCTTCTTTTTAATATCCAACAATGGGTGAAAACAGACATGACACTTAACTACCCGTTAACCACCCTTGGTGGTGATTATGCATGCTGCAGGGCTGCATAGGGCACCAATACAGCCCTGCAACATGCATAAATAACCACCAAGGGTGGTTAGCGTCATGTTTGTTTTCACCCCATGTCACAAACTTCCCATTGTGGAAAAAAAAAAAGCAATATAACGTGACAATCCAACTTTTTCCCATTGAGAAAAATCCCCCAATTTTCCTTTAATATTAAAGTGTTTATGATGCATCACTGATGTGAGAGGTGAATTCCCTCCACATAAAACTTTTCTCTGAATTTTAACCAAACTTTGAAAAAGGGCCTCATAAATGCGTTATTTCTAATTAATAATGGAATGTCTTTCGAGCTCCACCATATTATGGCTGAGAAGGGGGCCTTACTACCAACCTCCATTTACCCCCAATCTTTATTCATATAATACGTAGTCATTAAAGGACGGCTGATACATTATCAATCTCGGGAATCCTACCCCTCCATCCTCCTTCCTTTTTTGCAATATATGCAAAGAAATTCTTGCTTTCTTGCCTTTGGTAGTAAATGCCCCTAAGATATTTTCTCAGCTCTTCAAAGTATTCACAGTAATAAAAATAGGTATAGCCATAAATAAAAAACAGATTATTGGCATAACTGACATCTTCAAAACTGTCATTCTTTCAAACCATGAAAGATTTAGCGTTTCCTATTTCCTCAAGTGTTCCTTAATTTCTTGCATTACTGGCATATAATTGTTCTTTAACAGATCCTCAGGGTTAGATGATATTTTAATCCCCAAATACCCTATTGGAGTTTCTTTCCACTTTAAGTCCAAATCCACTGAAATCTTTAATTTTTCTTGATAAGTAATATTTAATCCCATTAATTCAGATTTACTTTTATTAATCTTATAACCTGAGACCTCAAAATATTCTTCTAATAATTCAAATACCTTCCCAAGTGATTGCTTCGGGTTTCTCACTGTCAATGATCCGCATATAATGTTATCTTAAATTCCTTATCATTCACGATTATTCCACTTATTTGGATATTATCTCTGATCTCAATGACGAGTAGTTCAATACCAATTGCGAATAAGATTGGAGACAATGGGCGCCTTTGGCTTGCCCCTCTTCCCAGTCCAAAACCATCTGAAATTAAATTCCCAATTGATACTGCCACCCTAGGATTCTTATATATTGCTCTAACCAAGGCCTGAAACTTTTCTTCAAAGTTAAATTCTAGCAATGTACGATATAGAAATTTCCATTCAATCTTATCAAATGCCTTCTGCGCATCCAAAAAGAAAGCAGCCATAGCTATATTATTTCTGCTGGCATGATGGGATCACATTAACTATTCTTCTGACACTGTCAAACAAATTCCTTTAGTTGAGGAAACCGGTATGATCCCTATGTATATAGTTCCCAATAAATTTATTAATAGAGGCATAAATCTTATAATCAACATTCAACAGTGATATAGGTTGATAAGAATCTACCAGTAATCCATCTTTCCCAGGTTTCTTGAGTACCATTATTTCTTGATTCCATGGATCAGGTATTACTCGCTCTAAATTTCCATTCTGCAACAAATCTAGATAAGGTACAATCAAACATTCCTTCAACCCTTTATAGAATTCTGCTGGCAGACCATCTGGCCCTGGGGATTTATTATATCTCAACCTATTGATTGCCTCTTCTTCTTCTGATTTTCTAAAAGGGGCTTCCAAGGTTTCTCTATGTTCTATAATCAATTTAGGGACTTTTATTTTATCAAAGAAAGCTCTTAACACATTATTTGGGGGATCAATTAAAGTATATAGTTCTTGATAGAATTCTTTAAAGTGGACCACAATTTCACACTTATTGGGTGATTTCAGATGTTACGAGATTGCTGTTCACCACACTGAATCACAGTGGATTCCGTGTGGTGGCAGAGATCTCGTGAACGTCTATTTGTTCCCGGCCAGATGTTCACCACAGTGAACGCCTGGCCAGGATAACATTGACCACGGTTCTGGAGGTGAGGTTGGCCTCACCTCCAGAATCGTGGTTAGGTTGACCACGATCCGGGATGGGGCTGGCAATGGCCACGATGAATGTCTGCTTGCCAGTCCCATCCCGGAATCGGATCCCAACCACAGGACAGGGTCAGGCGCAGCGGCCTCACTGGCCGCTGCGCCCACCCATCTCCCCAAGGGCGGCCGGCCATGGACATGCGGGGGGGCGGGGCTGAGCGGCTGCACATTGCGCCATGCAGTCACGCCCCCTCCCTGATCCCCCTCTGTGATCAGGCCAGCACGTCTAAAGGACAGCGGGTCTGATCATGGACCGGGATCCGAGACGAATGCCGGTTCAGGGTTCAGCGGCCCGTCACGTCTGAAATTACCCATTATCTAATATTTCTCCATTAGTACTCTTAATTAATGGCACACTCTCCTTCTTTCTTTTATCTTTAAACCTATTAGCTAACATTCTTACAGCTTTGTCAGCATTCTCAAAAAAGTCTTCCTTAACCATCAGCTGCAAAGTTACTATCCTTTTTGAGTCTAACATACTTAGTTTTTCCTTCTGCCTTTGCAGTCATTGATAATTTTCCTTATGTCCCTCTCAAGTTTCTCCTTAATGTCCCCTTTTGTTAAGTAATAGGCATCCATTTTCCATCTTCTAGGGGAACCATTCCGCATTTCCAAATTTACTGTCACTGAGGAATGAACTTCGTGGCCCTATATTACTCTCTTTATTTTAGAAAATAAAAATATAGGAACAAAAAAAATAGTCCAACCTAGAGTAGGCATTATAGACTACTGAATAAAATGTATATTCACAAACATTTAAATTATTCTGTCTCCAAACATGAAAAATATCATGCTCCATAAGCAATTAAAAAAATTCCTAGGAAATCTGGACCCAACTGCATCTACCATTCCATTTTCCTTCCAGTTCTATCCATCGAAGGATTCATTACCCATTGAAATCTCCTGCCACTATGAGTTCTCACTCTAAGAACGTATCTAATTGTTTAAGTAGCTTATCAAAAAAAGCTTTCAAAAAGATATATCTCCCTTGGGGATTTATTTTAACATTGGTTTGAACAAAGTCCAGGCCTTCCCTTATACCTATCAGTACTCCACATTTCTTTTTCTCTGCAGAGGCAATAAAAAGTGATCCCTTAAACAAAGGTGATAATAACTTAACCTGTGTTTGCTTTAGATGTGTTTCCTGCATAAGTAAAATAATTTTCTCTTTGTGCACCAAATATTTTACTTTCTTTTATTAGAGGAATTTAATCCATTAATATTTATTGAAAATAACTTTAACGATCTCATCATGAAAAAAGCAGAAGAAAAATAAAGAGACTACCAAGATTATCTAACTCTCTTTATCAAGTACTTGTTCTTCAAAAGCTTTTGCTTCTTCCAACCTTTTTTATCCAAATATTCCCTTCCTCATAAAAAAAACGGAAGTTTAAATGGAATAAACCATCTCTACTTTTTTTTTTTCCTGCTCCAATTTTTCAACTAGAAATCTTAACTCCTCTCCTTTTTCTTAAAATCTCTGGATGTACATCCAAAAGAACTTCAACCGTAAACCCTTCTACAGTCAAACCATTTTTCTGTTGTATCTTTTTCATAAATTGATCTTTTATCCCCCGAGTCAAAAATGTTATCAGGATGTCTCTGGGCTTCTTAGATTTCAAAGCGAATTGAGAGTTCACCCTAAAAGTGATATCAATCATTCTGCAACTATCTCATTCCCATTCAAAACCCAGAAAGTCTTTCAGATATTTTAATAAAAATTATTTAAAGTCATCTTTCCCCACTTTTTATAGGAGTCCCCTTAATATTCCTCTTTCTTAATTCATTCTCTGCTTCCTCAGTTCTCCAGTATTTTCAATTCAGCCTCCTTTTCTCTACCCCTTTCCTTTAATTCTCTAATCACAGTAGACTGGCTTACAAGTTTATTTTCTAGCCCAACTGCCTTTACTGACAGTTTCCAACCTAGTACCATAATCTTTTATCTTATCGTTTTAGGATTTCAATTGCTGTGTCAGTACCTCCATTTGTTTTTCTAATAGAACATCTCTTTGCTCCATCTTGGCCACCAATCTTTCCCCTAAATTCTTGAATTCTTCTAAGAATAAACGCCTAATGGCATCCATGGTAAGAAACCCACTCCCCTTCCTCCTTATCCCCTTTCCTACTTTTATTTGCGTGGAGTGCCCCTTTCCAACATGGTCATGTCCCCCACCCTTCCTGAAAGGAATCCTGCCAGAGCCCCTGGCTAGGAGAGGTGCTGGCTATGAGCAGGGAGCCAATAGGAATGCCCTAAGTTAATGCCTAAGCAGTGTAGATCTGGTGCCGGACAAGTCTGTCTGGCCTCCCCTGGGCTAGAGCATTCAAGTTTTAGAAGAGTGTTCTTCTGTGCAAGGGACAAAGACTTTAACACTGCCCATGGTAACCCGTTCCTAAGGTTAATCATCTTCATGATTTTAATAAAGTGCTTGTTGGTTAGTTTGAATTTTCCAACTGTTGGTTCCTGTTATTCCTACCGTCACTAGATTAAAGAGCCCTTCATTACCAATTATTTTCCCTCACGTAGATACGTAAACACCGCACAGATGAATTTGTGTCACAATATCTGGACTGTGGCCCCAGCATGCGATATGAAGTGTTTGGAAAGGAGTCTGGTTACCAAAGGTAAACCCAGCCTTACGTTTAAATATAAATATCCAGGGCAGGACATGGGGTATTTTCAGACGTGACGAGATCACAGTGAACCACAGTGAATACCCACCTGTGGTCACTGTGCCCTGCACATCTGTTTGGCGGCCGCCAGATGTTCACCACACTGAATACCCACATGGGGTCAATTTCAACCACACTTCCTGGGCTCCCGGTGCAAGAATCCCCGGAAGCGTGGTGAAAGTGATTCCAGGCGGGCATCAATAAAAAGTAATGTCTGGTTGGCTATCACGGCCCGGAATCCCCGGCGGGATTCTGGGCCATGGTGAACTCGGCCAGATGCTGCGGCAGCACTGACCTTGCCACCCACCCGTCTCCCCAGAGGGCGGGCAGAGAGGGAGCGTGGAGGGGGCGGGGCCGTGCGGCCACACGTTGCATCGCGCGGCCCCGCCCCCTCCCTGATTCCCCGCCGGGATCCCCGGCACATCTGTTTGCCGTGCCTGGGTGATCCTGGCAGGGAATCTCTGGGTTGTTTTCAGGACGGGGCGAAGCCGCCCCGTCATGTCTGAAAACACCCATGGAGAAGATAGAAGTATACCTCTCATTTATACCAGTGTAATTCCACCATCTCCAGTAAAGTTACTCTGGTGTAGAGGAAGCCAGAACAGAATTTCCCTTGTTTTGCTATATGTGCAGCTTCCACATCACAGAAATAAGTATGGCCTCTGCCAACTCTTGGTTGTTGGTAGTTTACAGTGAAAATTGAATTACAATTTTTAAAAAATAGAAATAGAGACATTCCAGCAACAGTAGTTCAAGTCTTGACGCATTAGTCAGTGTCAGGTAGAAAGAATCCCCATACTATAATCAATAGGTAAATGCTAGACAAAATAGATAATACTTTTGGCCAAATTCATCCTGGAATAAATGTAATCAAAGTGGCAATGGAAATTCAAAATAATATGCATCAGAAAACTCGGGCAGTTGGCAAAGTAAAATAGCTTATACCACTCTGGAATTTGGGTATGTGCAACAAGGGACATAGAAGGGGAGTAGGAGAAAACAACAAATTGCAGGTGTAAGAAAAAAAGATTTAAGTTTAGCTTAGCATGAAATCGTCTCCAGCAATCAGTCCTACACACGGAATCTCTAAGAGTTGGACTTTGCCACTTACACATCTTTTTAATCTGCTTCTATGCCCAACATCTTCCATAGCCACAGTCAACATAAGGCATTTATAACCCAGTCCTCAAAGTTCACTTCAGTTGGAAGCTTGTGCTGAACACTTTATGACCTGTCATGCCACAGAACCATTTACACCCTAGCCGAATGTAGCCCTTTGGGTATGGTCCCTCTCTCCGGGACCTCATATGTGGAGTCCTGCAAGATCCTATTCTGTCCCCTCTCCTGTTCAATGTGTATATGCAGCCTTTGGGTGAGGTTGTCAGAGAGTTTGGTGTGAAGTGTCATCAGTATCCTGATGACACCCAACTTTACCTCTCTTTTTCAGCTGACACAGGCCTGGCAGTCTCTGTGCTTACCTGGTGTCTGATGGCTGTGGGGGATGAGGGAGAGCTGTCTGAAGCTGAATCTTAACAGGACGGAGGTGATGTTGGTGGGAGGGGCTGAGGGAGTAGCGGTGCCCATCACTGATGGGGTCTGCCCTTCATTGGTCCCTCAGGTTTGGAGTCTGGGGGTGTTCCTCGCTCACAGCTCTGTCTGGATGCCCAGGTGGCAGCTGTGGCAAGTGTAGCATTCTGCTAATTACATCTGGTACAACGGCTTCAGCCATAAGTCTCGGACTCCGACCTATCCATCATCATCCATGCTTTCATCCCCTCAAGACTGGACTACTGCAACACGCTCTACATGGGGCTACCTTTGGTGACGGTCCTGAAACTTCAGCTGGTGCAGAATGTGGTGGCTCGCCTCCTTACAGGGACAGGTCGCCACAAGCACATTACACTGGTGCTCTGGTCTCTGCACTGGCTGCCTATAGTTTTCTGGGCCCAATTCAAGGTGTTGGTTTTGGCCTATAAAGTCTGGTCTGCAGGATTGCCTCACCCTGGATCAGTCCTGGATCAGTTCCTGCGGTCGTCTGGTAGCGCCCTCTCAGGGTTCCCCAAGTATCTCGGGTTGTGACGATGAGGAGGGCATTCTCAGTGGCTGCACCGAGGCAGTGGAACTCCCTCCTGACGGAGGTCCGCTTGGGTCCGAACCGTTCCTCTTTCCGTAGACAGTGTAAGACCTGGATGTTCCACTGGACTTTTGGCAAGGGAGACGGATGATGGGGGAGTGGGAAGGGGATTGGGAGGGTTTTTAACTCCACCGTGGCATATTCTATTGTGTTTTTATATTGTTATTTATGTGTTGTTTTTTACTGATTTATTTTTATATTTTTATTATGTTGTAAACCTAGACCTCGAAATCTAAGCAAATAAATAAATAAATCGCCCCCCAAACATGAGGCTGATGTTTGAGGGGAGGCCTTTGCTACAATACTATTGGACTCTCTCCAAGATGCCTACTACTACTACTACTACTACGCTAAGTAGCAAAGGCTGTGGATGTTATCTGCAAGCCTGTGTCTTTGACCGCTTAGTTTCACAGGGATGTTTACAGTTTGTTTTAAAAAGTGTTTTCCAACTTAGATTGCTTATTCTGGGGTCAGTAGTAGCTCTGCCACCATAGTGCCACCATGGGAATGCCTATGTACATCAAGTCTCAGTACAGAAATATTGGGTTAAATATATAACTCATATACTGGAGAGAAGCAATGTCTAAATTTTGTAGTCTGTGTTTGCAGCATGGCATTTCATGCTATAATTCAGCCAGTCTGTCTCTCTTGCTCTTCAGAATTGTGGTAGCTTCTATGGCTGTGGAGGTTTAAAAGGTCCGCACAGAGCCTCTGCTACCATTAGTAGTTCAAGGTAATTTCTTTTGGATTCAAGCCTATGGAGTGAAACTCATAAGGCCCTTTTTAAATAGGCTACGCTGGGGAGGTGGTCAATGTGCATGCTGGTGTGGGGGCTGTGTGTGTGTGTTTGTAAATGGGCGCACATGCATGGAGTAACGAGTGTTGTTGCTGATTGCTCCATGCGTGGGTGATGGGTGGGCACACTGCCACCGCTGTACAAATGGTACTTGCCCACGCAGGTCCCTGCATGGGATTGCGTGGGTGCATCTCATGTAAAAATGGCCTAAGATGTTTAGGAATTTAAAAATGAAATCCAATAAATAAATAAATAAATAAATAAATAAATAAATAAATCTACAAGTGTTTTCCAATATATCAATGCTAGCAAGTTAGGTAAAGCTCCAGCATGAATACTGTTTGACGCTTCAGCTTTCATGAGGTTCTTTTGTACACCAAGCAATTTGTGTATTATAACCTGTCATATATTTCATATGATAGGCTACATAACTCATGATAACTCCCCCGCCACCCCGTCTCTCAGATTGTAAGCCCAAGGGCAAGGCTGAGTCTATTCCATTACTTTGTAAAGCGCCAGGTACATTGCTTGCGCTATATAAATGCTTGCTAATAAATAATAATATCATTCAACATTCACTAGTAATGAATGTTGGCTGCTCAAATGTCAAAATCACATACTACATGTCATGTTGGCTGCTCAAATGTCAAAATCACATACTACATGTCTGTAAATCTTGTTAGCAGATTTCATCGTGTACTGTAGCTAAGTCTGTAAATGGAGTGTCAATGACATTCAACAAAAGGGCCTATGTAATATTGACACTGAAACGTTAGCTCCTGCTTTAAACCTTCCCATTTTATTTGATTAAGATTACTTGCATACATTTGCACTGCCACTGAATTTCAACAGAAACTATTAAAGCAGCATTACTGCTACCGGGAAAGTCAAAGGGTTTTATCACATGAGACGGTGCCCCACTTTCACCGTCCCTTTTCCTTCGGACTCACACTTACAGAAATGTAATCACCAATTCTAAGGCCGTTTTCAGACGAGTGCGGTGGTGCCTGCGCTTGTTTTCAAAAAAGTCAGCAGCCCGTTCCACACGTGATGCTGCTGTCGAATACGCACATGCGCGGGCGATGCACTTCCATTTCCGGCCGCGTATGACCAGCCTCGATCGCCGACCCGGTCAGTTCGCGCCCGGAAATTGATGCGCATCGCCCGCGCATGTGCGTATTCGGTGGCAGCGTCACGTGTGGAACGGACTGCTGGCTTTTTTGAGAAACAAGCGCGGGCGCCACCGCGCTCGTCTGAAAACGGCCTGAGTGTAGTACACAGATCATATCCAGTACCACACCTGAACAGTGAAGCGTGAGGTCTTGGAAGGTTAGGAGAGCACTGGAACCAGGGCGTAATTTGTGCCAGGCCTTGCTGGAGTTCTGCCCTGGCACCTCTTCCAGACCCCATTGTTGCTGCTGCTCTAAGTTTCCACCCAGGGTCAGGGCCAGGGCCAGGGCCAATGCTACCATTAGGCTGCTCAGGTGGCAGCATGAAGCAGGCAGCTCTTCTGCTCCTGTTTCTGTTGCCACCAGCAATAAGCTCTGCAATGCATGGCACGGGAGAGGCACCCCTTCAACTTGCTGCCCTAGGTGGCCTTGGCAATATGCTCAGCACTGGATGGGGGGTGAGAAAGGTGCCCCCTAGGTGGCTTCCATCCCCTTGATGTAGCTTCCAGTGCCATCTCTCCTGTTCCTGATCCAACTGCTGCTGCCACTTCTCCTGCAAGTTGAAGGGGGTGGGTGCCTCTCCTGTCCTCGGTCCAGCTGCCAGCTGTAAACTCTGAGGCTGGTCAGGGGCCGGGAGGCAGGGGGGGTGGAGCGGGGCTACCAACCGCTCAGTGCCCGAGAAGCAGGCTGTACATGTGCATGTTGTGCACTGTGTGTGTGCACATGGGGGGGGTTGTGTAACATGCTCATGTGTTGCATGTGAGGTGCACAATATGTGCACAAGTTGCACAAGGGGCGCACGTGCAAGGGTGTGCCTAGGGCAACAAAAGTCCTTGCACCGGTCCTGCCCAGGGCTAGATGCAGACACCTCAATCTTTTCCAGCCTCTTCACTGACGGAGTTAGGGCTGATCTGCAGCAGTCCCAGTTCCAGGGCCCATTCAGCTTAATCCAGCCTTGAGCCAAGGGCTGGCAAAGTAGAGGCAGGGACGGGGACTGGTGGAGTTAGAACTGGGAGTGGGAGGAGGAGGGGGTTGGAGGCATAACTCCACCAGCCCCTCCCATGCTTCCACTCGGATCCTCATCCCTGATGGGGATCCGAGTGTCATTTTCCTTAGCCTCCTTCCGCCGGGGATGTAAGACCAGACTGTGCCGTCAGGCTTTTTGCGAGGGAAAGGGGTTGGGAGGGGTGGGGGTTGTGTTTTTGTTCTGTTAGGGTTTTTAATGTCTTGTGGATTTTACTGTTTTATTAATGTTTTTATGATGTTGTGAGCCACCCCGAGATGCGTGAGCAGGAAGGGGCGGCATAGAAATGTGATAAAATAAAAATAGGGGACGGGACTTACTTTAGCCCTAGGAGTTTCACATGAATAAGAACTGAGGAAGGGCTTGAGAACTGGGCGGAGATGGTCAAATTTTCAGTGAAAATTAAAGATCATGGACAAAAATGATGTTCACATGGGCTGCCATGTGGGCTTTGAGCAGAAACGCGCGTGCTTTTCTGGAAAAGACAGCATTTATCGCTTACTATGTGCAGCTACCATGTGTGTAATCACTGTTGGTAGCAACAAGTGGGCCAAGGAAATGTCACGAAGGCAAGAACAAATGATCCAGTCTGTTAGAAGTCCCCTTTGCCGCAAAATGGCGGCGATGGGAAATTTGTAGCGCCCCCCCCCCCTTAGGCAGAGAACAAGGGCTGCTGTGGAGGCATGCCCCTTTTAGGAGGGGCAAGCTTCCTGTTGCTGCAGAGAAGCAGCATTCTGTGGCTAGAAGCTGAACAGTCAGCCCCACCCACCTCCCCTCTAGCACTATGGGTTAATTCCGGTTGCCACTATGGGGCCAAGGAGGAATTTGAGCGAACAAGCTTCATTATTAAGGTTCGCTGTTTTTGCCTCCTTCATAGTGCAGAGTAGGCTAAATAGGAATTAAGAATAAATAATTGGCTTATTAATAATTTAATTTGGTATACAATTGGATCATATACAAATACTAATTGGCAAGAACATAAATAGGGCAATTCGTAAGAGTTTAAGGATTCAAATGATTTGATCTGATTGGATGTTGGAAGTTATTATAAGGGTAAGATATTGTTGCACTCTGCAGGGGTTCAGTATGCGATAGTAGGTTAAGTAGGTAAGGCTATAGGAAAGTTATAGAGTCATCTCCTTAAGAGATGGGGAGGTGATACCCAGGCAATGCAGGGCACAGCATGCACTGGGGTCACATTCCCTGGGAGGGGTGTGGTTGCGTGGTAAGTAAGGACTAGCACAGTCCTCAACCTTGCAGGCACAAGATCTCCTTACTCTGGCCCTGAGTTGGGCATGCCCCCTTCGGCCATGGCTAGTGACCTGTCGAAGGGGTGAAGTTCAAAGTTAAGGGGTACTGACACTGGAAGGCACGTCCAGACCAGTCCCGTGTTAATATATTTTTGGTAGCTAGCATACTGAACCCTAATTGCTTAGGCAATTACCCACCGGCCTAAAGATGATGATGATCAATAAAGAGTGCGGCCAGTTTTAAAACCAAACACTGTCTCTGCGTATTAGTGGGGGGGTGCGTCGACAAGTCCCCTTCGCCGCAAAATGGCGGCGATGGGAAATTTGTAGCGCCCCCCCCCTTAGGCAGAGAACAAGAAGGGCTGCTGTGGTGCAGATCTTTTAGAAGACTGGCCACGAGGAGATTGGTTGCCTAGCAACCACCCGAAGAGCACGAAAGCAGTGCTGAACGGGCTGGGAGGCACGCCCCTTTTAGGAGGGGCGAGCTTCCTGTTGCTGCAGAGAAGCAGCATTCTGTGGCTAGAAGCTGAACAGTCAGCCCCACCCACCTCCCCTCTAGCACTATGGGTTAATTCCGGTTGCCACTATGGGGCCAAGGAGGAATTTGAGCGAACAAGCTTCATTATTAAGGTTCGCTGTTTTTGCCTCCTTCATAGTGCAGAGTAGGCTAAATAGGAATTAAGAATAAATAATTGGCTTATTAATCATTTAATTTGGTATACAATTGGATCATATACAAATACTAATTGGCAAGAACATAAATAGGGCAATTCGTAAGAGTTTAAGGATTCAAATGATTTGATCTGATTGGATGTTGGAAGTTATTATAAGGGTAAGATATTGTTGCACGCGGCAGGGGTTCAGTATGCGATAGTAGGTTAAGTAGGTAAGGCTATAGGAAAGTTATAGAGTCATCTCCTTAAGAGATGGGGAGGTGATACCCAGGCAATGCAGGGCACAGCATGCACTGGGGTCACATTCCCTGGGAGGGGTGTGGTTGCGTGGTAAGTAAGGACTAGCACAGTCCTCAACCTTGCAGGCACAAGATCTCCTTACTCTGGCCCTGAGTTGGGCATGCCCCCTTCGGCCATGGCTAGTGACCTGTCGAAGGGGTGAAGTTCAAAGTTAAGGGGTACTGACACTGGAAGGCACGTCCAGACCAGTCCCGTGTTAATATATTTTTGGTAGCTAGCATACTGAACCCTAATTGCTTTGGCAATTACCCACCGGCCTAAAGATGATGATGATCAATAAAGAGTGCGGCCAGTTTTAAAACCAAACACTGTCTCTGAGTATTAGTGGGGGGGGTGCGTCGACAAGTCCCCTTCGCCGCAAAATGGCAGCGATGGAAAATTTGTAGCGCTCCCCCCCCCTTAGGCAGAGAACAAGAAGGGCTGCTGTGGTGCAGATCTTTTAGAAGACTGGCCACGAGGAGATTGGTTGCCTAGCAACCACCCAAAGAGCACGAAAGCAGTGCTGAACGGGCTGGGAGGCACGCCCCTTTTAGGAGGGGCGAGCTTCCTGTTGCTGCAGAGAAGCAGCATTCTGTGGCTAGAAGCTGAACAGTCAGCCCCACCCACCTCCCCTCTAGCACTATGGGTTAATTCCGGTTGCCACTATGGGGCCAAGGAGGAATTTGAGCGAACAAGCTTCATTATTAAGGTTCGCTGTTTTTGCCTCCTTCATAGTGCAGAGTAGGCTAAATAGGAATTAAGAATAAATAATTGGCTTATTAATCATTTAATTTGGTATACAATTGGATCATATACAAATACTAATTGGCAAGAACATAAATAGGGCAATTCGTAAGAGTTTAAGGATTCAAATGATTTGATCTGATTGGATGTTGGAAGTTATTATAAGGGTAAGATATTGTTGCACTCTGCAGGGGTTCAGTATGCGATAGTAGGTTAAGTAGGTAAGGCTATAGGAAAGTTATAGAGTCATCTCCTTAAGAGATGGGGAGGTGATACCCAGGCAATGCAGGGCACAGCATGCACTGGGGTCACATTCCCTGGGAGGGGTGTGGTTGCGTGGTAAGTAAGGACTAGCACAGTCCTCAACCTTGCAGGCACAAGATCTCCTTACTCTGGCCCTGAGTTGGGCATGCCCCCTTCGGCCATGGCTAGTGACCTGTCGAAGGGGTGAAGTTCAAAGTTAAGGGGTACTGACACTGGAAGGCACGTCCAGACCAGTCCCGTGTTAATATATTTTTGGTAGCTAGCATACTGAACCCTAATTGCTTAGGCAATTACCCACCGGCCTAAAGATGATGATGATCAATAAAGAGTGCGGCCAGTTTTAAAACCAAACACTGTCTCTGCGTATTAGTGGGGGGGTGCGTCGACAAACACACACTATTGTATTCAGTTCAGCATTTTCAGTTTTGTTCTTCCTACTTAGGTGGTTTGCATTTACAGCAGGATTTTTGTTTCTGTTGGTAGTTTTAATGCTCTAGAAAAAGCCCCCAAAATAATCATTAAGGATAGGATTTTCAGAAGCACTTGCTGCCAAGTCCCTCTGATTTCAGTAGTAAAACTTCCTAAGATTTCAGTGGAGCAGGATCAAGCTAGCATGGTACCCTACCAAGAATTTTTCAAAAGCCCCAGCCAAAAGAGCTTCTGTTTTAAACTTTGTCTCCTCTTGCCTTATTTCTTTTCTTCTACCTTAAATTGCCAGAGCAAAAGCAGGCTTATTTGAATCAGAATAGCTTTAGTGGTGACAACCAACTCTGCACACTGTGTCACTTAAACTGCAGGAAGTTCATTCAGAATCTCTTCCTCTATTTCTTGCTTTTCCTAGTCAGAAGCCACTTGGGCTACACTGTCCAAATCAGAAATTCAAGGCTTGTTGGGGGCTGAATAGCTTTCAGGAAGATAGAATCAGATCCAAGCTCAGGGCTTGTACTGGCACAATGCTTTTACAACACGAGGAGTTAAAGCTTATCATTGGTGTGCAAGGTAACTGTTAGAATGGAATCAAGGGACTTCATCTATTCTATGAGGATTGCCTTTCTGCGAGGGGCCTGCATGACTAGTGCAGGTGAGAGTCCTGTTCGTTTCATTGGCACTTACACCAGTATTAACTGCAAGCAGGAGCACTATTCCCACAGAGGATTGCACCCATAGCGTGGCACAGTGATTGCCCTATCAAATGTGTTCAGTTTACAAAGTTAAAACAAGTTTTTCCTCTTCCTCCTAACTAATTCCATTTCTGAGATTTTACCTGTGGTCTCTTCATTCAACATTTCATTTCATTCATTTATTAGATTTCTATACCGCCCCATCCTGCACAGCAGCTCGGGGCGGTATAGAAAAAGAAAGGTATACCAGTTCTGCAACTCAGTTCCACCCTACCTTACAGTGGTGTAATTCTACTGAAGTGACAACCAGTTTAATAAAGTCTACATAAGTTAAATAAATTAGCTGACATGACTGCTCCCATATAAAACCCAAACTGCCTTTAGCACAAACAGCTCCTCATGACTTTTATAATCTTGCCCTGCACCATGTCAGCTCATCTATAGAAGAGCCTGATCTTGCAAATACTGTCAGGAGTATTACTTCAACAACATCTGTCGACTTCTCCACGTAGGCATCATCATGTCTACATCCTGTAACACATCTATAAATAATAATGATGTTGATCAGGATACTGAGTGATGTGCTAACACATCAAACCAGAGCCAGCTTTCCTGATATCTAGCTACTATCCTTCCCCTCATGAGTGGTTCCTAAATTTTTTTCCTACGTGACCCTGTTTTAACACTTAAATATATACCGTATTCACACCTTACAGAAGGCGGCGGCATTCCCGTGTGGAGAAGATGCAGCAGGGGAAGGAGGCCAGTGCCATCACAGCTTCCGGTGCAAACGGGGTTCTACCGCGACAATACTTGCGAATGACAGGGCTGGATTTTGAGCCCTGTCACTCGCGAGTATTGTCATGGTAGAACCCCATTAGCAGTGGAAGTTGTGAGGGTACCGGCCTCCTTCCCCCACCGCGTCTTCTCCTCGCGGGAGTGCCGCCGCCGTAAGGTGTGAATGCGGCCATAATCTCATGACCCCAGACAAAGATATGCAAAGTGTCAGATCATGAACTTATCCTCAGACGATGTAACCCCACTTGACCTATAGCTTGGGAACATCTGCCTTATGATGAAATCCCGACTCCACTGAAGTCAATGAAACCCCCACCTCCCATTGACTTCAATGGAGTGATGATTACACCCCAGTACCTTCTTTGGTTCTTTTCCATAAGAGTCAAATCCTAGCCACTTTGGAGTCCATAATAAAAATCCTATGATCTTCAGTGGATCCAGGATTTAGTGTTTCTAAAGACCCCATCCTGTTGAAAATTCATGTTGATGAATGTATCAGCACAAACGCTAGCACAGATAGCTTTCCTTGCCCAGGTGATCTATACACTGATTTTAAAAACGGCATAGTACAACTTTCCAGAAAGAGGGAGTGTTCTACTTTAGACTATTAGCCTGTAAAAGTTTAACAGTGAATGCCAAGAATTAGAATCCACAGAGTTTATTGTCAATGTAAGATTTATTTTTTTTAAATCAGTGCACAGAAAGTAGAACAAGTAAGGTGGAAAGAACCACATCCATCCATTTCACTTCCTGCTCTCTGGATTAACACCCTATGCTCCAGTTGAAATCAGTGGGGCTTGTATGTGTGCGTGTTGGGGGTAGAGGGACAGAGTTTAGTCCACAGTTAATATATTTTGATGCTCACCTAATGATACACGCTTTATATCTGAAGCGACTGAGATAGGATCAAGGGGGTGGAGATATCATTTGGGTTTTTTCAATGTTTGTGGTCTGGCTTTTCAGCTAGTTGCTAGGGAGGGACCTGAATTAACTGCAACAGGCACCGACTGTTAATATGCAGGCTATTTGCTTAGCTAATTTTGCATTGATAAAAGCAAGGATTCATTGTTTTAAATTCACGCTAACCTTTTTGCAATTTTTCTTGTTGCGTGACTTATTTTTTATCTCTCTCACCGCTCCATATATTTACCATGTGAACACTGTAAACAAGACAGAGGGGCTGGGGGAGGAGACCAAACCCAAGACTCTGATTTCAACAGATTTGTCCTGATCTGAGCAAAAGCTGAATGTGGCTAAATATCCTTGTCCCAGATCAAAAGAATGAACATTATAAAATAAACTTTTCTGGGCATGTGAATGTTTGTTACATATGCGAGATAAAAACATTTAGTTGAGCCAGTGACTGACTGCAATCCTTCCCCACCCCACCCCTCTTTGTGTGCTGACATTTGACCTCTTTTTTTATAACATGCACCTTGCACCAGTGAAACCTAAGGCACCAGGTAGTTACTCATTAAACACAAGGTACCAATGGCTGACTTGTACATATCATGCTTTTAACTGCCTGACATTGCCAGTGTGCAGAAGGGGGAGAAAACAGCCCCAGTCATACAAAATTCTGTCGTATCGGCAGAATCGAGCTGCAAAGTGCAGCAATTTCTCTCGACCTCTGATATATGAAGTTTGTGCAAACCTTTGCACCTTGGACTGAAATTGAGCAACATAGCTTACTAGTACTAGGAAGTGACTGCCTTTATTCATTACCTCTGTCCAGAGTTAATATTATAGGGTTTACAAAAAAGAAAAAGAAAAAAAAGTTTAGCCAGGGGAGGGTTCAGCTGATGCTTTAGAAAGTCAGCTCAATAGTTGTTGATTGGCAATATGTCAGATCCTGAAATGGTCATTTTTTGTGGTTTCCCAAAGAAGTGAGATGGAAGCAACATGTCACAATTCTGACTTTTTTGTTATGGAAAAGCAACGTTTGAGTCAAAGCAATGTTTTCTTCTGGTCAAATGCATAGGTTTGAAATTGTCTATTTAAAAAGACTAATGAAAATAATTGTCTAATATATAAAATGAATGTTATTTACCTCTGTTAGGGATGTACAAAGACTTATAAGATAACCAAGTATGCTGCAGTGCAACACTTACTACTTGTCTCATACAGAGAGTAACTCCACATGAACCAGGACTATTTATTTTCAACTAGTTCCTGCATTAACTTGCATGCCTGAAACACCTGATGACTTCAGTGGGCATTTTAGGTGAGCAAGGGGGCAGGTCTGAGGCCCAAGAGCATGTTTCCCCTTATACAGTATACTTTCCATAACATACCAATATAATGGTGATAAAGCCCCAATTCCCTTCTGTGGGTATTTTAGACAAGCACCTCCCCATCTGTTATCCACCCACCCATCATGCATGTTACGGGGCTGTATTGGCACCCTATGCAGTCTTGCAACATGCATGATGGGTGGGGAGCTGCTTGTCTAAAAACATCCTAAGTTAAAAGGACTTCTGTCAAAGATTTAAATAGGAAAGGACTAAGCTGTAGCAAGTCTCTGCTCCAAAAAAGGATTTTCCCCATAATGAAATCTATAATTACATATCCTGCTCTATATGGTTGTTAAACACAAAATGATAAATAATGTGAAAGCTTAAAAATATATTTTAATTATAATAGAATGCACAAATTAGCCTCCATACTCTCTTGATCAAGGATTAAACATCTCCATTTCATAAGTGGAATGTGGGTAGAATTACAGGGGAGTTTTGTCCTTTTTCCACAATACCACCAAACGTGTTAGTAGGCTAAGGGAATAATAATCCTTCGTTAGTACTAACAACAACAACACTGCAGAAGTCTAGTTGCTGATATTTCCCAGCAATCATAAATTTAGAAACCAAGTCTAAAACTATAATTTTCTTTATGTAGACTCAAGGAAATAAAATCCAGTTCTAGTAGAATAAGAATGTGTGGACAAAAGTGGTAGGATTCAGTCATAAAAAACACAAAAGGTAAAGTAATCCTCCTTGCTTGATTAATCCAAAACAATGGCAAAGTAACTTTTGCAGTCCTGATTTTTTTTAATACAAACGGTCATTAATTTTAGGCACTCTCAAGCTTAAGAATCTTAGTTTTTACAATTTCAAAATGGATTACATTGCTTGGAAGTCAGTTTCTTTTAGGCATTTGTTTGCTTATGTTGTAAGTAATTTGCGTTTAGAAGTAGTGGCTTCTTCCGTGTAGGACTTTTGGTACGACTTGATTTAAAGAAAGAAGTCTGTCTAATAACGTGTCAATTTCACAATTACATGATAAACAGAAGCCAACCCTCCCCCCAAAAATCCAGTGTAACATAAGATGTTCCTTAACTCTCCAGTCCTGAAATCTTAATGCGACAGGTAATAGTACTGGCACCTTTGCTTGAGCAACCTTTCCTCCTAGTCACGAGGACTGCGTAACTCTGTTATACAGTACATGCATATCTTTATTGGTCAATGAGCTTTGGCCATTTAAATTCCTTGGAAGTCATTTGCTAAGGGCACCCTGAATGAGTCTGAGTGGGTGGGGCAGAAGTGAAAGGGGATGTTAGAACTGCCAAATGCAGAAAGCTCTCACCAGCAGTTTGAAAATTATTAGAAAACTCTGTAGCTAATGGATTTTGGGAGAGCCAGTTTGAATACTAAAGGAAGAATAAAGAGAGACTTTAACATTTTCCACAGGGAGTAGGAATTTAAGAACAGAAAGACTTCATTCAAACTTTGACACTGGCAAAAAGGGAGTGAATCATGTACAAACAACTTCTCAGCACAAGGCGTTGTGCAAATAGCTTGTGTTACTCAAAACAGATAAGATAAGGGAAGGGAAAGTTTTAATTGACAATGTGATGTTTTTAGTAAAGTCCCCTCTTATGCTTGTTTAGCAGAATTAATTTAGGCTGTTATTAGTTTGCTCCAATTGGAGTGAGGGGAACCAACCAACCACATTTCAACCCCCAACATCCTTTTCCTAATCCTGAATGCACCAACAATGGAGGATAAGGTAAGCCAAATACCTAGTATTTACTAATTCATTCGCAAACACGGAACTCAAAATGCATTTGCTTGCAAAGGAGGAAAAAAGTGATACAGAAGGGAAAGCAAAGGGGGTGGTAAAACATGATTCATGACAGTAAAAATGATCTGTACATAACAACGGAATACTAGGCCCCAGAAGCACTTAGCTAAAACAAACACCACACCTTTTCAAGCAGTTAAGAGAAGGAACCAAAGTGAAACAGTCTATGGATGTTGAACTTGTCAGTTCAGCAGGCAGCAAAGCCAGAGAGCAGGTAGAGTAGGGGGAAGGGAGAAATGTTGTATTCCAGAATATGATTATTAATTACCTGAGATTGAATGTCCTCCCATACAAGGTTAAAAACAAACATAGTAATATATGAGCTCCAGGTTACAATTATTCCTGAAGGTAGTTTGGACTTCCATCTCACCTTAGTAACCATTTTTGCATAGCTGACTTGAAACATATTATTCAGGAATGTTGTTGAAAGGGTCAGAGACAGTTATTTGTACAGTTTTCCAAGAAAGATTAACTAATGGGATTCTCAGGGATCTTAAAAGCAAATTACCTTGGGAGAAGACTTTATAATAATAATAATAAATAATAATTGTATTTATTTAGCACCCCCTGCCTTACGTGGCACTCGGAGTGCTTCATGTAACAGTATAAACAATATAAAACAATTTAAGATAATTTAAAACAATAATAAAGACTTTCAAATAGGGGAAAGAAAGAGGGAAGACAGAGTACATTGAGGGAACCAGCAGTTGATCCTAAAAGCACCTAGAGAATAAATATGTTTTCAGGTGCTTTTTAAAGGGAAGGAGGGAGGAACTGAGATAGATATTTGGAGAGAGTGAGTTCCACACCGAGGGGCCTGCCATAGCAAAAGCCCGACCGACCGCCAACTTAAGGCACGATGGTGGAACCCCCCAAACAGCAGGTGCTTCCTGAGCCATATCCATTGGTGTGAGACTCCAGAAGTAGGTCTCAAATATAACCATTCAGGGCCCTAAAAACCAGCAACACAATCTTAAACTCAATCCGTTACTCCACATTTAGCCAATGCAGAGAATGCAGGGTGGGATCACGGCTGCCCAAACTAGTAAGCAGGCGCACTGCTGCATTCTGAGCAAGTTGCAGGTGACGGAGAAGTATTGCCGGTAGCCCGTAAAAGAGGGCTACCGGCAATGCTTACAAAAACTACAAAAATCAAGCCTCGTAGTCATGGGTGACTGTGGCAAGGTCAGCCTGGGATAAATAAAGGCATAATTTATGCAGATTGCATGGTTGAAAAAGCATTTCCAAACCACGTCTGACACCTGGTTTTTCATGGACAGAGCATGGTAAAAAATGACGCCCAAGTTCTTTACCTGGTCCATTACCTGGGCAGTGGGACCGGGCTTCCTTTTAAGGAGGAAGGAGGGATGTCAGAGGGACAAAAGTGAGATATGAGAGAGGCTGGGTTATATAGAGGGGAAGTTGGAAGATATACAATTGTGAGTATGTACGAAGGGACAGGGTAGTGTATCTAGAAGAAGATTTGGGATCTCTTGTGTCATTGCGACAGAGGCTTGTGTGGCTACTGGCCCTTTAAGAGAGCCAAGAGGGCTACTAATAAGGACAGCTGAGCAAGGGTGTGGCCAAACCAGCCTAGAAGTCAAAAGTCTCTGACTAGCACAGAGAAAGAAGGGCTGCAGGGGAGACAAGAGCTAGGAGAGTGTTGTCTCCAGGTACAAGGAACCAGCAGGGACTGGTAAGGTGAAAAGCTTTGTTACAATGGGTCTGTATGGGGAAGGATTGCATTTGCTATACTTGTGAATAAATGGACACCTAATTTCCTGTGTGGACCTGTTGGGGGGGTCTGATCCTGAGAGGAACTACCTAGGCCAGGGTCTGCCTGTTAGTTATCCTCACTCCTTAAAAAAAACAACTAACCACCACTGACATGGTTGCAGTGGAGGCATTTTTCAGAGTGTGGCAAGCTAAACCTGCCAAAACGTTAAAACCCATGGACAGGCAGCTGGGGAGGTGGTGTAGCAATTATTTTTAGAGAGAACTGGCCTGTTTGGAGATCTCCAGTTCAGGAGATTGCAGGTATTGAGGCCCTCCATTTGGTGCTTGATTTGGCTGGGGGCAAGTTAGGGGTGCTGCTGGTATACCAGGCCCCTTCCTGTCCGGCGGCATCCCTTGCCACTCTAGCAGAGTTGGCCTCAAAGGTGGCATTTGGCTTCTCCAGGACTTTGGTCCTGGGGGACTTCAACATCCATGCCAATGCCGGCCTGATTGGGGGGGTTCACCCTCCTATAGCTCAGCAGGTTTGGAGTCTGGGGGTGGTATTGGATGCAGATCTCCACCTGGATTGACAGGTGGAGGTAGTGGTGGAGGCCTCCTTCCGCCAGTTATATCTGGTGCGGAGGCTGTGCCCGTACGTCTCCGGACCAGACCTGGCCTCCCTCATCCATGCCTTCGTCACCAGGCTGGACTACTGCAATGCGCTCTACATGGGGCTGCCCTTGGTTCGGAGGCTGCAGCTAGTGCGGAATGCGGTGGCCTGGCTCTGGACTCTGCACCAGTTGCCAATAGCGTGCCGAGCCAGGTTCAAGGTATTGGTATTGATCTATAAGGCTCTTCACGGTCTGGGCCCCATGTACCTCAAAGACTGCCTCGCTCTCTGTGCCCCAGAGCGGTTCCTTCGTTCTGCCGGAGGTGCCTTCTTGGAGGTCCCCCGTGTCAAGCGGGGGGCCACAATGGAGCGGGCATTCTCGGTGGCCGGGCCGCACCTTTGGAATTCCCTCCCGGAGGAAGCTCGCCTGGCCCAGAGCCTTTTAACATTCTGGCAAGTTTGTAAAACCTGG
>QEPC01005573.1:153286-187156 GCA_003113815.1 Sphenodon punctatus | reverse complement strand
GGGGGGGGGGGGGTGTTTAGGGTTTTTATCTCCATCCTACCCTTATTTATTGTTTTATTTTGTCCTAGCCCTGTTTTAATTGTTTATATTATTAAGATTGTTTTAGAGTTTATATTACTGTATTATTTATGCTTTTAAAATTGTTAGGCGCCCGAGCTGTTTTCAGGAGGGGTGGGATATAAATTGATTAAATAAATAAATCTGTCAGTTACAGCAATAGGTTTGGGGTTGGGCTGTATTTTTAACCAGTATAGCAATTATTTCCCCTCAAAGATGAAAGTTCAAACAGGGAAGTGTAACATCTGAACCTCTTACCCTAGTAAGGCTTGTCCGTTCTGCTCAGCCCTTTGCTGGTTGCTGTAGTGATCACATCTCTCTGCAGCACCTAATAATAAGCCCTATTACTGCAAGGCCAGGAGATGCCGTGGAATTCACTCCCATGACCAACTTGAGTTGGAAAAATATAAAACAAATTGGTTCCCCTAATGGACATAAAGAGAAAGTTGATCTGTGTATATGAACACTAGCTCCTGTTTCCACAAAAACACTACTCTGGGCATCCTAACCCCTTAAATGCATTTTGAGCAAACAAATTTCAAGGTCATTTTGAGTTTGACGGGAGTAGGCACTCCTGAATGTACCAGAGGTTCCTGTTTTGGCAAATAGTGACTGTAACAGGGCAGAGTCCCTGTGGGTACTAGTTGGCCCGTTAAGAAGGTGCATCTCCAGGGCTCATAAGAGGGGCATCTGAGGCTGGGTGTGGGAGACAGTCCAGGGTTTAAAGCCTGAGCAAGGCCCTGTGTTAGGGAGGTTGGGGCAGAGGCAGGAAGCTCTGCCTCCGTTTATAGCAAGCTGCTGGAGAGACTCCTGGCCGGGGGAGGACTTGTGAGTACAAACTATGTATTTGAGAGAAACTGCTGAACTATATGGTGGTAGGGCAATGTAAATAAGTCACTTGAAGCTAAAATCCCCTAGAGACTGTGAAGCAAAGACTTGCCAAGGTACCTTTGACTCTGCTACAGTTGCCCTCTGAGTTAACATTCATACAAATGATGGTAGCCCACTAGGCAAGTCAATACAGAATTCCAGAAGCCTTTATGGCTCTGCTGAAGATTTCAGACGCTCCTACAATCCCACTCACATCCTCACAATTACATCTTGAGATGCACTTCCATCGTGAGAGGCAGTTGTGAGCTAATGAGGGGGTTGGTACCTCTGAAGGAAAAAATATCTGCAGGGTCTACAAAAGAAGCCCCCCGCCCCCCGTAGATACTCCTGCTGGAAGTGATTTGTGAAACAGGATCTTAGGGAAATAATAGCAAGAGCATGAATTTATTAGTCCTTCACTGGACATTCATTAAAAAGAAAAGGAACAGAAGAGACAAGAAAGAGTCTGAAGTGGATGGAGGAATTAAGAAAAGGTAACACACGGCTGGTGCCAAGCAAATGTGTCTGTGTGTACACTTTGTGCACAGCTTGGAGAAGATGACTACCCTAATTAGAACAGAACTTTTTGTTATAATATTTGCTGGATATTTAGGCTGTAGGACATAACTCATTTACTCCCAGTAGTAATGAATGAAACCCATTGAGACTACTCCAGAATAAGTGGCTTGTGCACCTAGCCTATTAGTATTGCCAAACAGAAGAAATTTCCAGCTGGTAAGGGAGTGGGCTAGCCTTAAAGGGCTATTTTGTTTTGCTTATTGACCGGCCCCCTCCTATGCCATGCTTCTCTGGGTCTGGTCAAATTATTCTTGGGGTATTCATTCCCCTCGGAACCCCTCTGCAGAACTTTAATTTCGGCCGTGTGGGTGGTCTGTCTGTGCCAACTGATCGCATGCACCTTATATGGATCTGGGTTTTCCATAATATTATTCAAACCCATACTGTTGTGTGTCATTTTCTAGATATTCTTATCTTGAGGTTTTTACTATGCTGACTCTACTTACCCTCCTGAGTACGTCAACTTACTCCATTATTAATGTTATAACTTGGCCAAGTCATGTGTATCAGGCCGTTACAGCTTTTTAGTTATGTACTCCTTTGGAGGTTTTATGTGTTGCTATGGCCTATGGCTACGTCAATAAATTTATCTATCTATTAGTATTGTAGTAGTACTCGGAGACCCAAGTCATGATGGAAGCTTCGTTATGTATCTGTACAAATTGCAGGCAGATACTAACAGTGGTCGTAATCCCAAACCTCTTCTGCACAGGATCGACGTGGCAGAGTGTACTCTCAACGGGTGTGCGTGCAGGTTGCACGCAGCACCTGGGATCGACCCCAATACCCCAAATGAGTTTGCAGTCAGAGTAATTATATAATACTTACCTTAAAAATTCCTTTGTGCAAACATTAATTATCATCTACTGCCTTGAGATAGGCCAGTAATTAAGTAAAAGTTTATTGTGGCATTAGCTAGAGAACACACACACATATATATATATCAGTAAAAAGAATAAGGCATTCAAGAAAGAAATAAGCTTCCCACAAGAGAAGCAATCTCTAAGAGATAGGCCAGTAAATGAAGCACCAAACCCTAGATCTTTGCAAGACCCCACCTACTGTTTTCTCCAGCTTTGCTCCATGGCTGCTCTCCTGGGGGGGATTTTGTTTCCAACTGGCCTTTCCTTTTAAGCCCTGTATCTGGTCACCTGACCTAATCACCTTCACCTGGATAGCTGCCCACTCATTCTTAACCCTTTCCTGCCTGAGTTTCACTTAGGCTCATTTTCAGCACCCTGCCACATATCCCCATTTTGCAGGTTAGGGAAATGAGGCAGAAAAACTAGGTGACTTGTCCAAGGCCAGAGAAGGAAAGATGGCAGGAACTGGGATAAGAATTTGGGAAATCCATGATTCCTGCAGTGCCGACAATGCCTCTCTTTCAAAGCTCGAAACTGACAAGACAAAAGGAGATGAGTTGTTGCATGTTTCGTGAAGAGCTAACGGGTCCTAGCCTTAACTGGTGTCAACTGGCATTGCTCCACTGATGTCAACAACTTATCTTAGCACAGGAAAGATTATTGTGATGCAAATGAATGGAAAAGCAAGGTTACAATTAATTTGATAGCCTAAATTGTGTGGCAATTCTGTACCAACATCTTCCACATAACAATTAGAAAATGGAAATATAAAGAAAATACATTAGTTATAACCTAAAATAAACTCTGATCCATACTGCTGAAGGGATATAAAAGATATTCTTTCCACTTTTATCTCCAGCTGGTCATTAATCCCCAGGGAACATCCTGGTCTTCAATCATTATTAAATAATAAAGAAACATGGAGAGGCAGGAGTTGCTAGGCAAGATGGCAGGATATAATAAAATCCTAGGCTTAAGAGATGGAAAAGTACTACTGGGCCACTTGGGCTCGGAGTTTCAAAAATGCCTATGCGAATTAAATACCCATCTCTTCTTATTTTATATTTAATAATTGATTGTTTTTAAATGAATTTTAGTGTATTTTATTGTTTTTATGGTTGGAAGCCGCCCCGAGCTGCGTTGCAGGAGGGGCGGGGTACAAATCTGGAAAATAAAATAAATAAATAAATAAATTTGCTTTTGTGACACAAAGCCCTCAGCTCACCACCATGGCCACCTATTAAAATCACAACTGTACTCCACTCCCTTGCCATTCAAGTTTGTTCTTTGTAATGTTGACTTTTTACTTGATCAGACTCTGATCAAAGTGGCTCCTAAATATCACAGTATTGGGCACAATAGAAATGGTGCTTGGATAGTAGACTGCACTGGAATGGATAAATTGTCCACCAGGAACAGGGAACCTTTTCCCTCTTGCAAACCACTTTGAAACGTACGTTCCAGTGGTGTTACAACAGTCCAAAGCAAGAGAGTGCCAGACTAGGGGCATTTTCAGACTAGACACTCACTACCCACCTCCCACCCACTATACATGTCGCAGGGCTGCAGTGTTGCCCTATGGGTGTCCTGTAACATGTATAGTTGGTGGGTGGGGAGTTTCTTGTCTGAAAATACCCTAGGTCTCCACCCCCCGCCTCTGTCTTGAACAACCAAAGTTGCTCTGACCCTCCACAGACTGGCAGTGGCTCACCCACTTGTCTGGTTTCTGGAAATTCAAATACTAGCGAGGAGCACAAAGGGCAGTTCCCTCCCCTCCTTAATTTCAACCCTCAGTGACTTTCATGCTGACATAATACAGGGACAAATGTAACGGCTCCATCCCCACTCCCTACATCCATGTCGATCACATTTGCTATATTCCATCCTCACACTGCAGATCTTTTCTTGCAGCTGTAGTTTGGAAGCAACAATAAGGCGCCATGGTTCATTAGAACACCAGCATAAACATGGACTCGCTTTATCTTTTTTAAAGGTCTCTTCTTGATATAAATTCCAGCCACCCAGAAGGCAAACCTTCACTAGCACACCTATCTTTCTCAAGATGGGGTTAGCCATCTTCCCTCCATTCTTACCCAAGCAAAACCATCTCAGAGCTTTAGATTGCTGATTATCTGCTGAAAGCTACAGAAAAACTAAAACATTTAGTCCTAAAAATAATATCCTGCTCTTGGTGGAGATGCTTTGTTGGAAGCAGTGGTGGCAATTTGTAAGAAAAAAGGCAGGAGTAGAAAGGGCCTTAGAGTCAGCCTGTTTAATCTCCCATCTGCTGCCATTCCCACTTTCATAAATGCATATGCTCCATGATTAATTTTCTAATGACCAGCAATGTGCTCTGGGCTGCAAAAGGCAACAGCAGAGGCATGATCCTAAGCTAGAGGGACGTTGACAAGATGGTAGAGGAAGATGAAGAGTTAGGAGACTATTTTAAAAACAAGTGAATTGGTCCTTTGCCTGGATGGAAGTTGGCACTTCTGGCTGTGGCTGAAAGAAGTATGCCTCCCGCATTGAGTCCTGTTCTTGGGACCCTCGCCGCCTGTTCTCTACCTTTGACTCCCTCCTCAAGCCTCCCTGTCCTCCCCCTCCTTCTTCCCTTTCTGCTCAGGATCTTGCCTCCTTCTTCACCTCCAAGATAGACAAGATCCGCCTCGACATCGCTTCCCACTCCTCTCTTCCCACTCCCACCCCTCTCCCTCCTCCCCCTCCTTCTCTCATGTCCTCCTTCTCCCCTGCCTCCCTTAAGGAAATCTCCTCTCTGCTCTCCTCCTCCAACCCTTCCACTTGCCCCCTTGATCCCATTCCTTCCCGCCTCCTCACCTCCATTACTCCCACTGTCGCCCCTTCCTTCCTGCACATCATCAACCTCTCCCTCTCTACTGGCTCTTTCCCTTCTGCCTTCAAACATGCCACAGTCTCTCCTATTCTCAAAAAGTCCACTCTTGACCCCTCTGACCCTTCTAGCTATCGTCCTGTCTCACTCCTTCCTTTTGCTTCCAAGCTGCTTGAACGTGTTGTCTACTCCCGCTGCCTTGACTTCCTATCCTCCAACTCCTCCCTTGACCCCCTCCAATCTGGCTTCCGCCCCCTTCATTCTACTGAAACTGCTCTCGCTAAGATCACCAACGATCTTCTGGTGGCTAAATCTAAACGTCTCTATTCCATTCTTGTCCTCCTTGATCTCTCTGCTGCCTTCGATACTGTTGACCACTCACTCTTGCTGGATTCCCTTCACTCCCTTGGCTTTTGTGGCTCTGTCCATAACTGGTTCTCCTCCTACCTCTCTGACCGCTCCTTTAATGTGTCTCTCTCCAACTCCGCCTCCTCCTCCTTCCCCCTCTCAGTTGGTGTTCCTCAAGGCTCTGTTCTTGGCCCTCTCCTCTTCTCGATCTATACCTCATCCTTAGGCAAACTCATTGCCTCCCATGGCTTCCAATACCACCTCTATGCTGATGACACTCAACTCTATCTCTCTACTCCCTCTCTCTCTCCCTCTGTTCAAGCTCGTCTCATCAACTGTCTCTCTGACATCTCTACCTGGATGTCTCAACGTCAACTCAAACTCAACATGGCTAAAACTGAACTCCTTATCTTCCCCCCTCATCCTTCCTCTCCTTCCTCACTGTCAATAACTATTGATGGAGTCACCATCCTGCCTGTCCCCCAAGCCCGTAGCCTAGGCTTCATCTTTGACTCACCCCTTTCTTTTAAACCCTACATTGACTCTGTTGCTAAATCCTGTCGCTTCTCCCTCCATAACATTGCTAAGATTCGCCCTTTTCTCTCTGTCTCGTCTGCCAAAACTCTTGTTCATGCTCTGGTCATCTCTCGCCTCGATTACTGTAACCTCCTTCTCACTGGCCTTCCCCGGTCTCACCTTTCTCCCCTCATCTCTGTCCAAAACTCTGCTGCCAGGGTCATCTACCTCGCCAGTCGCTTCGACCATGTGCAGCCCCTCCTCTCTTCGCTTCACTGGCTTCCCCTTCCTGAACGAATCCTGCACAAGCTCCTAGTCTTCACCTATAAAGCTCTTCACAACCTTGCTCCCCCCTACCTCTCTGCACTTATCGCCCTCCATACTCCAGCCCGTGCACTTCGCTCCTCCTCTGTCCCTTCTCTCACCCTTCCACGCCTTCCCTGCTCCCCTAAGCGCCTTCGTCCCTTCTCACTTGCTGCCCCCCATGCCTGGAACTCCCTCCCTGTCCACATCCGCCTTGCCCCCTCCCTTCATACCTTCAAATCTCTCCTTAAAACTCACCTCTTTCGCTCTGCTCTGTCTGACTCTTTATCCTGCTGAGCCACTATTCCTATACCTACGATCGGTTTACCCTTATCCTTGCAACATGGACCTGCCTGCTGTCATTCTCATCGTAACCAAGCCAAGTACGTGCACTTGAGACCTCGCATCTTCATGAATGTTAGACCCCTTGTCTCTCCCTCTGTTCCCCTTCCTAAGTCTCTCCCCCAGCTCCTGTCTCTCAGATTGTAAGCCCTAGGGGCAGGGACCGTGTCTATTTTATTACTTTGTAAAGTGCCAGGTACACTGCTGGCGCTATATAAATGTTTGTTAATAATAAATAATAATAAGTTGAAAGGATTTTAAGAGTCAAGGTGGCAGCCTGTGAGAGCGAGGCCATTCCAGACATAGGGGATGGTGTGAAAGCAGGTATGACGATGAGTGTTGGAGAACAAATGAAGGAAGTGATGAGGCTGCCACCATTGGCAGATACCTGATGACAGCAGGCTCTGATCTTCAAAAGGCTCCTAGCGAGCGAGCAGAAAACACTCTTCAGTCTAACAAGTTCACCACAAAAGCCCCCGGCTTGAAACCTTTCTCACAAAATCCCTACCTATCAAGTCTCTGGGATGGCTAACTTGACTAACTTACACCCACATAAAGAACTCTTACCAGCGGCACAATCAGTGTTAGCCTGATAATTCTCCTGCACCAGTTCTTTGTTTTTTTAACAAACCCGTCTTTGGGTTTCTGTAGAACAGATTTCATGTCATTAGAACCATTTCATTGCCAATTTGCATGTTTAAAGAGACAACATCAATATATTTAAAAGCATAACATGCAGTCTCTCCCAGGTGTTTTTACAAAATACAATTTGACTTTCCCCCCAAAGCTTTATATACAGCGGACCAAGCAGTACATGCCATACACTGATAAAATTCTTTGCAGAACATGCTGTATAAGGATTCTATAGGTACCGTGTGATGACAGATGTTAGATCAACTATTAATTTTTATTGTACAGGAAGATAAATAGAAAGATAATCATTTATGGGCTCTAGATTCTTAGGTCTCCATAGGCTAGTTCTGTTGCCCTATGACAATTCTGTAATGGTTTGTGCAATATGGCTAAAATTAATAAACCCCTGGTCTCCCAAAGTGGCAAACTCCACAGAAATAAGAAGCCACAAGGATGAAGAATTATTTTATCAAGTCAAATACAAGATTCTGTATAAGAGACTGAGTTTTGTGGATAAGTAACCTATTTTTCATACTGAAATTGTGTTAAATACCAACACACAAAATATTCCCATTGGGCCATGGGGGAAACACAGGTCTTGAAGCAGGGTCTGCAGGATCCCAGACAGCTGCCCATGCCCTTGTGCCATCCTGTAAGTAGGGAGAAAGTTGGAGACTAATACCTTCAGGCTTAGCACACACACACCCAACTCTGCTCCACCACCAGAGTCCTTGATTGGCTGTTGCAGACCTGGGAGCTTGATGGGCTTAGGGATACATAAGGGTTTAATAACTCACCAGAAGCTGTCAGTGCAACACAACAGCTACCAGACTGGCCAGTGTCTCTAGATCTCATTGTGTACCCTAGACTTGTAGCCCACCTGCCTTCTAGCCTGTGCCTCAGTCTTTATGTAGAGACCTCCACAGCCTGGACTCCTCTCCCAACACCAGGTTTCTCATTATTCCACTGGCTTGGTTGGTGGTTCAGCTTCATGCTAAGGGCCTACGCCTACCCTGACTCAGTTGTAGGCCTGATCCTGCCATGAGTCTGCCACAGTCCTGACACACTGGGTGTTTTCAGACAAGCGTCTCACCACCCATTACCCACCGCAGCCAGTGGGTAATGTGTGGGGAGGCGCTTGTCTGAAAGCACCCATTGGGTCTAGTGGGGCTGCTTGCAGTTTGATGGACAACTTGTATTTTGAAAGGTGCAGGAACTGACAATGATTTCTGGTAAGCAAATATACAATTGTAAAGTGCAAAGTAAAGGTGCTGCAGTGTAAAGTACATCATTATTCTCCTGAATAACCCATGAATCAAAAAGCTACAAAGCAGCAGATTTAAATGAATGCTGCATAATGTTTCCTGAATCTCCAGAAATATATTTCCAATAAACACTTTCACAGAGGCAACTTACATTTCGTACTCCTTCTGGTATAAGCTGCATTCATACAGAATCTCCTCCTGAATGATCCAAACTTTTACAGTGGAAGAGTGGTCAAAATTCCCGGCCCCAAGAGTGGTGTATACTAAAATCTTCATATGGCCGAGAGGGAGACATGCATGTGTGCACACACCAACCTCTCTTGCTTTGCGATTGGCTGGCAGAGCTGGCACATCCCTGACGGCTGAGATTCTGAGGCATAACTGTGATTCAGCTGCTGAGGCTCGCATGCATTGAAGATACAGAACCATTACGGCAGCGCACGACCCAGGAGCAGCCCTGGTTGGGGGAGCTGCACTTCAGCTCCACATTTAGCTGGCTGTGGCTCTTGGGCCACCGTTGTGCCGCCCCCCTCCCCCCAGCCCTGTTACAAAGCATTCCAAATCCACTAAATCCTAACACAGGAAAAACTGTCATTGATATTAAATGGGAGATTTGCTGGGATGAGGGCGGTCCGATCATGCTCTTGTAGCGACCCTCAGCAATGATAAGGCAGATTTCACTTCCTAAATGCATGGAGTATGACACTTGGACATGCTGATTACTGATATAACGGCATACGAGGCTGTCGTGAAGGTTTTGCAATGTGTTGCTGCTTAGTATTGTTGGAAGCGGAATTGAAAGCCGCCTCCAGTTTGAAGTGCTGTCAAAAATGCTATAAACAAAGTGGGGCTGCTCTGCTTTCACAGCGAAGTCCTGTGGGACTCCCTTGCCACCAGAACCAGTCCCCTGTCACTGCTGGTACAGGTGGGAGATGATGCTGGATGGGGCAGGGAGACCTGGTGGGGAGGCCTGGTTCCCCCTGTGGTAGGGTTGCCATATATGCACATTTTTTCCAGGGCACTTATGAAATATACAGGTTGCAGGGCCTGCAATATGTATTTTTCATAAGTGCCCTGGAAAAAATTGCATTACATATATATATGGCAACCCTACCCTGTGGGCTCTTGTGAAGAAGGGGGAGGGACCGTGGGGCAGTGGGTCCTGCACTGCTCACTGCCCTGTATGAGAGTGTGTGAGTGTAAACAACCTTGGGTAGCCTCTCTGAATACCCTGGCCAGGCAAGGGGGCAGGGATTACTGGCTGAGGAGATGGAGTGTAGCCTCCTTTTTGGCCACTTGAAATGCTGGGAGATAAGGACTTTCCGTTGCTTTTGAAAGCTTGGGTGTAATGAGGTGTGCTTCCAGGATGGAGTGGCTCAAAAAGGCTCAGGGTGCTGAGGTATACTGGGGCCTGAGGGAGGGTTGGGATTGACTATGCTGCGTTGCTAGAGCCCACCTGCTGGGCTCCTATGTTTGGCCCTGCTTGGTAATGATGCCTCCTGACACCAGAGAAAAGGGGCACTGACAGTACTAATACCCTCCCTGCCCCCTCTCCCAGCCTCTTGCTGAGTCTGCCTCTCAGGTGTCCTGATGCTATCTTAACAGTTACCAAAAGGCATTTCTTGGTGGTACTGTAGTTGAATGCTTCTTCACTCTCTACTAGGGATGGGACTATCGGTATCGGATTAATCCGATAATGCTGATAATTGGCGATATCGGATTAATCCGATAATACCAAAAATATCGGCATATCGTTTTTTTAACATTGCTGATTTTTCGGATCTTTAACATTGCGGCCATTTTGTAAAATCGGCAATGTTAAAAAACTGATATTGGCTGATACCAATAAATCCGATATCGGATTATCCGATACAGATAAAACCGGTAACTGATAATTTGCCAATATTCCCATCCCTACTCTCTACTGAAATATGGCAAAGAAGACCCCAATACATAAGTGCATGTTTGTATAACATTAAAATCAACCTTCTGAATGTGTTTTCATTACTAGGACCACAAAATGAATCCCTCAAGCAATATTAGGCAAAGACAGTCTAGAATAAATTAACATGATAGAATAATACTTTTCAGTTTCCTCAGTAAATAATGTACGTTTGAAGCAAATGGATCTAATCGCCCTTTCTGCTCTGGCCAGTCCCTGTCAGTATTTCAATATTGACTGGACTCATATTTGCTTCATATTTATATTTGGAAGACCAAGTAAATGAAAAACTAAAAAACAAAACTGTACACAAAACCAAGACCCCAAGCAAACCAAGATTAGTGCAAGCCTACTATCGAGGGACTGCACCTGTTCCCACAGGGTGTTGACTTTAGCTCAGGCTCTCTGTCTGGGATACTTTGTAGGATCATTGAACCATCACGAGAGTTCAAGGGGCATCATAACAAACTCTTACTTTTTTAAAGCTTGGATTCAACACATAAGAGATTAGAAGAACTGTATAAAATAAGCTACGTCAGATAGAGTTCGCCTCTCTGCAGACAGGCAGCCCGTGACCAAGAAACCACTTACACCCGTTTTTGTCTGGCCTGAAGTGAAATTTAAGCAGCGGCCAGGCCTTGTGTTGGCTGCCCCCCTCAGCATGCACAAACACTGCTTCGGTTTCAGTGCGCAGCTTGATCAGTGAACCTTAACCCTTACAACCAACATCTTTGCTCACACGCATGGGTTTCTGCGCAGCAAACACTTCTAAACATGTGCCAGCTGTTTAGCACCGTGGTCAAATTTCCACGATGATAAAACCACCAAACTCTTAACGTATCGGGGCTTGAGAGTAAGGCTCCAGCTTCAACATGTGAAAATTGAATACACTGACTCATTTTATTTCTCAGTTCATAATCCTAAACACACTTATTCATTCTGGATTGTATCCTCAACCTGCTTTAGATATTAGTGTGCTACTAAAAATACCCGTTGTAGACATTGTAGACAATCACTGGGTGCAGCCACACGAGACAAGCCGGGGTGGAGGTAACACTCGTTGGGTAGCCTTACCCCTCCCTGAGCATATGAGACTCATGATGCAGTGGCTCATGCACCCAGGTCCGCCAGATGTTTGCCCCGTCCTGTGGGAGGGCAGGTAGCAGCTGCTTTGCGATGCATCCTCAGGAAAATCCCGAGCATCCCGAGTATGCCTCTCAGAGAAGCCTTACCCCAAGTGGGTACAGCTATCCAAGGCGGGGCAACCTGTGTGGCTGGGTGCACTTGCCCCGCCACACTCGGAGCAAGCATGTAGGGCTGTAACACCTGTCACGTATGGGCACATCGTAGCCAGAGGCCAGCTCTCATTTGGGCCAGGGGAGGGAAGCAGGGCAGGGTCAAGAGGGCACTCCTGTGGGCCGTGTCTTGGCTTAGAGATGGGCCAAGTCACCCAGCTTCCCCGCACTCGTGCCTGGCTCCCTGCGCTGCCCTGCGGTGTGGAAGGGCCGATTGCACGCCATAGAGCCGTGTAGGGATCTGGCCACTTGTCTGCCTGCACCCATTTATCTGATGCTAAAAAAGAGGGTAACCTATCAATGATAAAGGGGTTGGCTAAGGTTTATTTTTGGGGAGACTGACTTGCTCAAATAAGTAAGTTATTTGAGGAAAAAATGAACACCAATGAATAAGTCATGTTGCAAGAGTGGGTTTGCTACATTCAGTAGTTCTCATAAATCTGTGAACTGAAATTCAATTACAAAATGGAGGATTAGCTACCCTTGAGCTAAACAATTGTTAACTTGCTAGTATCCATTCCATACATAAAGTGGATTGCATAAGAAACGATATAAACTACTGTCTAACATACCAGCCCACAAACAAGCCTTTTCTGAAGCATATACCATGATCACTCATTACCACATTAGCGCAACACTTGTGACAATAATGTCTGTGTCTGGTATGGGTGGGTGTGTACTGTACACACATGTGCTCTTCTGCCATTTCTATGCTGTGTGCTGGGCTTTGTGCAACCTTGCTCCCCCCTACCTCTCTGCACTTATCGCCCTCCATACTCCAGCCCGTGCACTTCGCTCCTCCTCTGTCCCCTCTCTCGCCCTTCCACGCCTTCCCTGCTCCCCTAAGCGCCTTCGTCCCTTCTCACTTGCTGCCCCCCATGCCTGGAACTCCCTCCCTGTCCACATCCGCCTTGCCCCCTCCCTTCATACCTTCAAATCTCTCCTTAAAACTCACCTCTTTCACTCTGCTCTGTCTGACTCTTTATCCTGCTGAGCCACTATTCCTATACCTACGATCGGTTTACCCTTATCCTTGCAACATGGACCTGCCTGCTGTCATTCTCATTGTAACCAAGCCAAGTACGTGCACTTGAGACCTCGCATCTTCATGAATGTTAGACCCCTTGTCTCTCCCTCTGTTCCCCTTCCTAAGTCTCTCCCCCAGCTCCTGTCTCTCAGATTGTAAGCCCTAGGGGCAGGGACCGTGTCTATTTTATTACTTTGTAAAGTGCCGGTACACTGCTGGCGCTATATAAATGTTTGTTAATAATAATAATAATAAATAATGTATGTACACGGACTATCCCAGGCTAGCCACATACTGTCTTTTATTTAATTTCAACATGTATGGTTAAATCCTGCACTAATGGCAAAAAGCTGTTGCAATGTGGAACGGCTGTATGATAAATGTGTGTCTGAGAGAAGAGTGCTCTTGCCATCCCCCGCCTCCCCAAGGACGTTTTGCATCTGGCACAAGCTTGCAGGGCAGTATTTGGAGCTCTCCATAGAAGAAGCAGCCTTTGGTTTGTTGATAATACCATACGCTCACATCTGATTGAGAGGCAAGCTGTTCCCCCTCTTGGCTAGTAATAATGAGACTTGTTCAGGCCATGGAGTGTGCTTCATCGCCTCAGGCACAGTGGTTTGGACACTGTATGGTTGTGGATTTCTGCCCACTCTCTTGCACCATGGCAGCACGCCATATGCGTCTCAGCAGAAGAGTGGAGTGAAGAGAGAGAAGTCACAGACTGGGACCTGTACCTTTCCCCCACTTATGGTCCTGGGCGGGATTTTGGTTGTAAAAATCTCTCTACTCAAGCTCTCAATTGCCTGAGAAGGCGAAAAGCCAGCAACTCCCTGCAGAACTTCACTATTGCCAGTCTAACACAGATGGCCTTATGCTGATGGGTGATGGTGGTGCAGAACTCTAAAAGGTCATCTTCAAAAATGTATGAAGCACAGCATGATCATCGCAGTGTACTTGGGGAGGAACCGGAGTTTCACTTTCAGTCACAAGAGATTTTCTTGGTCAAAGAAAATCTAGGATAGACAAGGGAAGGAGAAGTGAGAGAAAGGACAAGTGAAAAGGGTCTCTTCTGAATTTCTTGACAATCTGAAATATCAGGTATATACAGGAATCTGTTTCACTTAAACAGGAAATTGAAACTTGATTTAATCAGCAGACAAACTACTACTAAATCTTCAGAGATGCTCCTCTTTCAAGCCTCCATTAAATTGAGTGGTACCTGCATGGGCCAGGAAGTAGGGTGGCCATACCTTCCCTTTAAAAAAGGATGGTTATTAAAGATCCATGGTGCAGGGCTGCATTGGTATCGTCAGTGCATTATGTATTTCATACGTGTCCTCTTTTTAAAGGGGAAGTATGGCCACCGTACCAGGAAGGGAGGCAGTCAGCAGAGCTAGGAGGGAAGGGAGGGGAGGAAAGTTGTCAGGCAGCTAGGCAGGTGAGGGATCTAAACGTGCTGGGGACAGTTACCATAGGGTGATCTGGGGTGGCTGTCCCGGGTTCTGCTCTCTGAGGGCCCCGCAGTGGTCTCTGTTTTCACCAGGACAGGTTGTGGGGGCACCACTCCCTCTCAGTGGGGCCCCAAACGTGGCCACCTTCAGGGCACCATAGAGGTTGCCCCTAAGTGGGAGGGGCCACCAGGGGCCCTGCATTTTATCTGGTCCCCACAAGTCCTAAGGCCGGCCCTGACTGGGGACAGGAGCCAGCAAAGTGGATGGGAAGGCATGAGACAGACAAGCAGGGGAGAGGAGTGTAAGGAAAAAGGGAGAGACATGGGGTTGCCAGAGAAGGAAAGAAACAGAAAAGGACATGCCAGATAGAGGGGTTGGCAAGAGAAAGGAAAGGAAACATGCTAATTTCTTTTTGTTTTGGTAACTATTTTTCTCTGGGGCAGGGGAATATTTAACTCCCAATATGGGGTCACTTGACCAAAACGCTTGGGTATCACTCGTTTAAGGTAAGATTCACTTCTGCACAAAACGCCACCATAAGGCTGATGCACCTCTCAAGCTTTGCGTGTGCATGAAGCTTGTGCCATGCTTTACACTGGGTGAAGTTCACTTCTAATAAGGTAGAGAAAAAATAAATGCATTTTTGGCTATTTATTCAAACTTAAAAGTACTCCATTATGAAGTTCTGTCAGGAGAAGAGTAATCTGCTGTGGGAAACGGTTTTATCTTTTGTGCTAAGCAATCCAGTCTACTTGTATATTTGGAGTAGGGATTTCTTAAAACCAAAAAGAAATGACAAGACAAAACAAAAAACAGTTACAGACTTGTTCTTCAAATTCCCCCCACCCCCTTCCCAGTGGACTTAAGTTAACTACACCCTTTTATTTTAGGCAATGGTAGTAACTAAAGAGCAGATTATAGGAGGTTCCTCCCTGAGTACACTGTGATCATGCAATCAGATTTCCCCTCCTAACCCTCATGGTCAAAGATCATCATGTCAAAGTGAACAAGGTAACAACTAGCAGTTTAACTTGGAGTACATTTTACTAGCCAGCCTGGGGTGGAAGCTGGCAGGGGGAATAGTTAAGGCTGCAAGGTATTAAACCCAACTCCATCATGCAGAGTCCAACCCCAGGGCTCCCCAGTAGTTGGCAGTAGTTTTAGCGCCACCCTGCGGCACGGTCTTTGACTCTGCCAGCAGCACATTCTAAGGGTGTAGCTATAAGGCCAGGAGGTGCAGCTGCACTGGGGCCCCCACAAGCCTGGGGATCCCACACTTTTCACTGCAGCTGTACCCTCAGCCGCTCGGAGGGAATGCAGAAGAGGGGTCCATTCCATCTTCTGCCCCAGGGCCTATTCTAACCTACTAGCTACAACCCCTGGCACTTTACAAAGTGTTCAGAAGCCTTAAGATCTTAACATAGCTGACCCAACCAACCACTGGCCCTTGTCCAGGGAGGCAGCCTTCTGGGTGTGGCAACAAAGGTTTTGTGACTCTCCAAGCACTGGTGTCGCCTATGAAACTCTACAAGTCATGTGGACAACTCAGTGCTGTCCCCAGCAGGCCAGGTGCCATCCCTGGGATTTTTGTTTCTTGAAAATTGGATGAGGTGAGAGGCAGCAAATACTCCCCCAAGATGCCAAACACTTAGGGCCAGCCCTCCTCCCATTCTGACTGGCTATTCCTACAGTCAGCTATGACTGTTGTCTCCATGACTTGCTGTAATTATTCACGTAGTTTTAACTAAAGAGATTTAAATTTAGGAGTTATATTTTCAACCCTGTCATGCCAATATGAGGCTAATAGACCACCTAACCTTCAAAATAGGGCTTATGTGAGATGTAAGTAATCCTGACACCCTCTGCCACAAAGGAGAATTTCACTTAGAACAGTAGACTTTGTACACACACATTTTTCAAAGGTACTGAATGCTTTGAAGCCAAATTCAGCAGTTCCCATTTCAGTAAAAACTTAGTGATGTTAATGAATGCTGAGGGGATACTCAGCACTTTCCAAAACCCTACCTCAATACATGCCGAAATATGGTTAAGGTTCCTAATTTCAGGCACACACATTTTAAAATTGTAGCACAAATCAATTGCCACAGCCCAGAGGACACACAAAGGGTGTTTTCAAATAGGACTGTGCTGAAGCCACCACCACGGACTCACCCAGTCTGATGTGGGGCTGGTACCGCAACCGGGATCCAGCCAGTCCCCTGAACTAACATGACGGGGGAGCTGGGCAGACGTGCGTCCACCTGGTCCCACCTCCACACTATGCCCAGAAGCCTGCACCCTCCTGAACCGCTGCTCCCCACCACCACTCCAGAACACGGTAAGTAAAGTGGGCTTTCAAACATGTTGCTTGGGGACGCTAGAGTTTTTTTTTTAGTTAGAATTGGCTATAGACCAGTTTTGATTAAGACAACCCCTAATCTTTTAAGGGGACAGAGAAGGGAGATTAAAGTCACTGCAACCCTATCTGTAAGGAAGCCATAAAGTTCCAGCCTCTTAGAATCTGAAGGCAGACCACAGGTACAAAAAACCATGATTCTCAGTCTATTGCATTTGGAAGTACTACAACTTGCCCTGACCTGAAAATCCCTTTTGCTAACTCCTGACATAAGACATATATTCTTTTAGGGGTGGGACATGGGGGCAAATTATCGATTTCGGTTTCTTTCGGGTTCGGGTCCCTTGTGTCTTGGATCTCATATTGGTATCTGATTTATCGGTGTTGGTTCTTTTTCCCAGTGAAGTCAAGCTCCTCTGCTGGGCAGCAGGGCCTTCTCTTCTTTCTTCTAATCTTCTTCTGTTTGTCTTCTCTTCTAGGTCACTGGTCCAGAGCTCCAAGAAACATTGCTGTATCAGCAGTGCAGAATGGCCTTGGTGGCCATTTTGTGCATGTGCGCTGCCAATACAGCAACGTTTCTCTGAGCTCTGGACCGGCAATGGTAAGTAACTTTACAGGGACCCTGAGGGGTGGAGGTGGGGTAAAGCCAGGCCACGGGGGGTGGGGGTGTTAGGAGTAATGGACCCCCACCCTCCAAGGCCAGGAGTGGGGTGGGGGTGGGCCCTGGCTCTTCCCATTTAAGTCAATGGGAGGATTTCCCATTTACTTCAATGGGAAGATCCAATCTGATAATTGGGATCCGAGAGGGCCCAATTATCTAAACTCTTGGTTTTAACCAAAAGTGGCCATTATCGGTCACTTTCGGTTAAAACCAAAACTGAGTCTGTCCATAATTCGTATTTATTGTTACTATTATTACTGTCCCAAAGTGCTTACACACTTGAAGTGCTTACTATTTATTTAGGAAAGAACAAGGAAGAGGGAAACCTAGGGAGAGACAGGGAAACGTTCACAAAGTTGAGAAGTCCCAGGTGCACATTAAAGAATTTCAAGACGTATTATCACTTCATGTATAGGACTTGCACAAACCACTGGGGAAACTGACCAGTTTTATAGAGGGAAAGAGGAAAACAGTACTGCCAAAAGCACTTAACTAATATAGGAACAGACAGAAACTAATTTCTTTCTTTCCTAATCTCCTTCAATTATTGTAAACTTGGATGTTCCTTTAAGAACAGTCAGCCTGTAAAGCGATAGTAATGATAAAGCCAATCACCATGTCCCATTAATGTAAGCAAATAAACCATAGAAAATCAGCAGGTCTGCAGAAACCTACAGAATACACCAAAGTTGTGTGTGACAATTACAATGTTGTTGTTTCATTTGATTGTTTTGGATCTAATTTTGGGTCTTTTTTGCTGTGTGACAATGACATAAAGAAACACTTACCACCTGTTGCCTACAGTGTTCTTGAAGGTTTAGGTCATGATTTAAGCCAGTAAACTCTCTAATGAAAACAAAATGCTTCATACACGTTCTAATTTTAAAAGGCTTTCTTCCATGTTTTTTTTTTATTGTCACCATATTGATTAACATTAACAATGTCCTTGTTTCTCACAGGTCAGAGCAAATTTCAGTTGTCAGGTCAGTTATGAATTATGATGACTTTGTTGTAAAGTTAGATTGTGGTTATCAAAGAAAATAAGGAACCGAATGAAAGCAGTGATAATTTACAGCAGCATAAATGGGGCCCATCAATACTAGTAAGATTGTCTGGTCAGCCAAGTTAAGAGCATACTGTTTTACAACCCATGATATTTGCACAGATGAGGGGAATATGAAGAGAATTATGATCCAACATTTCTTGCTCTGGTAATAACATGGCTTTGCAAATAAATGTGTCTAATATAAAGATTTACAATGGTCTTAATGCTTTTCTTCTCAAGCTGTATATATTCTATACAAACATGTTAAAATTACCTATATTTTCCTTTCTCCATATAACTTCTTGCTGTTGTATTGAAGGAGCCATTCTTACTTTGGGTGTGATCCTTGTCTGATAAAGTCAGTGGGAGCTGAGTGACTGACCTCTGAGGACTATTGTACCTAGAGTTCAATCCCACACAAAACCCTCTCAGAAACAGCCAATGGTTCATCTACAGCAGCAAAAATCAACGTTGAGGCACAAATTGTTTTATGAACTATGGTGAGCCAAAGTGACCACAATTTATAACTTTCATGTTCTCCAAGCTACCCTGTATGATTTGCTCAAAAATTGCCAGAAAAACCTTTGTGCTGAAATGAGATCTGTCAACTGTAATTTCTGATTACTTTGAGGTGATGACGTGGCTGTTTGAAAATAAAGCTTGCAAAACTGGACAACTATGGAGAAATGCCCAACAACCCTTCTCACTCTTTACTATAGCACTATGGTCAGAGCAACAAAAAATACTTCACAGAGCAAAAATCCTGCTGTTAGCTAGCAAAACAGAACACCCTGTGTCTCAGTTATATTTAAATAGAGGGTTCTATTCTAGAGTCAAGAGGCTATGGAATGACCGCCGACTGTATTAGATCTACAAGTGAGCCGTCTGAAAGGGAAAATGGTAACCCAGCTGTGTTTTCCTGCTCTCCTAGAAGGCGAGTATTGTTTGACACCTAGATTGATAGCGGGAGTACTTAACAGCATGACCTAAAGGAGAAGGATATCCCCACACACAAATAACCTGCCAGCGCTATTTTGACAATGCAGTGTATCTGGTCATCTGATTGTATACACTTGGCTTCTAGAAGTGTTTAATTAACATAATTACCACAGAAATGTCTGACATTACTTACATTTTTGACACCTGGTTAAGTGTACTTTGGTACATATGGTGAACAATAATTTAAAACACGATCCTTCACCATACTGTGTACACTAATGTTTCAAGTGGGACTCACGTTACCGTCAGTGGGACTTACGCTTGCACTAGTTGCTAGCATATCTTGCCAGAGGATTGCAACCTAAAGCTGTGATGCTAAACACTTTTGCAGCAGCATAACCCCATCTTAGCCTTTCTCTTTAATTCTCGAAACACTTCCATATGCGATCAAAGTTAAGCACATGCCCAAGTGCTTACAGCAGGGGTAGGAAACCTTGTCCCTCACAGGTGACACTTTGAAAATTAGTACAAACTATGAGACCTGCATTGAATCTGAGGCTAGGAGTGCTTATGAGATGTGCTGAAGAAGAGGAGGGTCCAGATCATGGATCCGCACCCTATCCTTGTGTGCACACCCTCATCTCTGGGCTCAGTATTTAAAGTGCTTGGGAGTAGAGATGTCCATTACAGATTCGGAACAATCCATAACAGCCCAAAATATGGTGCACTGTTGAGCTCCCTGCTCCGCAGCATGCACATGCAAAATGGCCACTGCTCTAGTCTTTACCAAAATGATTATGTCCAAAATGATGGGGGGTCATGATGGGAGGAAACAGGGTTCTGGGGGATGGAGTGGGGTTGGTCAGACTTGGATCAGTTCCCCAACTGACTTCAGTGGAATCTGAATTAGAGTCATAACTGAACCGAAAATTACAGATCCGAATCTGTAACAAATCAGAATCTGTAATGTGATCTGAATGCTCATCCCTATTTGGGAGTAGGAACTGGATATAGGGGCCAAATCCAGGCACGGGAATAGGGCCTGCACTTGATCCCAGGGCCTGAGGTTCTTCTATCCCTCACTTACAGGATCAGAGCATAAGTTCCCAAGTTGGTGCGAAGAAAACTTGAAAGTATCTTTTCCCGGAACCTTCATTTAATGTGATTGTTAAAGATTTTCTCTTATGTTTGAAACTTTACACAGACAACAATTTTAGTTTTGCAAAAACTTCTTCACACGAGCAATTCTTATTGATACGTTTGCATGATCAGGTCCAATAAAAATAATAATAATTAAATCAAGACCAAATATATTTTCCTCCTTATTTAGATAGCACCTGCTTAACTTTAGGCCTGTAATCAGGCTATTCACCACCCAGAATAGCTCTGTCCGTAGGATGAGACTTTGCAGACACTATGATAGCGGAGAAAAAAACCTGACTGAAATGGGTCCAGTATTGAGATAAGTCTGAAGCTGCTGGGTAAGCAGCCGTTGAATAACCTTCCCTGAAAACAGAAGGCTAGGAGAGGCAAGAGCAATAGCTGCCCAGAGAATCAGAATCCAAAGATGGTTTCTTGAGCAAGGGCTGGACAACTGCAGTTTTAAGGGTGTGTCCGACAACCTACCCTCCCAAAGGGAGGCATTGACAACCACCAGCAGCAACGGCCCCAACGTCTCTGTCATGGGGACATGGGGGCAACACACCCATTTGGGGGAGATAACGCACCCCAAGCACGTGCACCTGAGACTTCACATCCGCTTGAATTTTATCCCTTGTCTCTCCCTACGTTCCCTCTCCTTGTCTCCCCCCTCCGTGTCTATTCGACTGTAAGCCGTAGGCAGGAACCACGTCTTTATTACTGTTCTGTAAAGCACCAGGTACACAGCTGGTGCTATACAAATGCTAATAATAATAATAATAATAATTAATGTAATATAAAGAGTAACAGATTGTAAGTTCAGTGGGAGCAGAATGCTGAAACCAGTTGCCAGAGTGGGGGAAGGTATTTCTTTTGTTATGGCAAGTGGCCACTTTATTACCAAGCAACAGCCAGGTCAGGCCCGCCACCTTGATAACAATAACAATGGCCAGGACCCTCAGGAAGTGACCTCAGACCTCCTGTGAGGAAGAAGAAGGAAGTTCTTCATCAGGAATTAGCTCTCTTCCATTTTGGACTTCAACAAGTTAACAGCTCAGGAGAGGAGCTGCCGCAAGATTGCAAACTATGAACTAAAGACTTGACTATGAACTAAGATTTGAACCCGGTCTTCAACTTCCAGACCGAGACAACAACTGATGGACCTGTATTGTACCTCTTAGGGTAAGGGACAGTCAGGTAATATCAGTGGATTTAGAATGCGTGGACTTTATGTTTGATTTATTGACTTGCACTATCTGATCAACAGCCTTATACTTGTATGTACTCAATATATGTTTTATAATCAAGCCTAGCGTGCTTGTGTCTTTATTTGGCCTTGGGGAATTCACTTGGGGGTACTCCTATCTAGGTGAGAGCCTAGACGAACCTTTTTCATATAAGACAACCCCACTGCAAAGTCTTCCAAACCACAGGTGGCCACAGAACGTTCTCTGCGTTACGGCTGGGCGGGGAGATCAAGGGGAGGCTTGGCTAGGGGTGCGGACCTCTGATAGCTCCCTGATTGCTGTGAAGGTTTTCTGATCACTCAGGGACCCACGCGGGCACAGGCAACTGGGTTGCGGCTGGCCTGGTGGGCAAACGGGGGGACAGCCTCTCAAAACGAAGGGAGGGCCCCCCAAAACCCAACCCCGGTGACAGTCTCCCAGCTGGCATTCACCATTTATTTCAATTAATGCAGCAGCTGTTGGGATGAAATACAGCTGTTTAAAAGTGCACACCACCACGACACCTTAGGCCCTGCTTTTGCATCTGGAGCTCTGCAAAAGCTGCCCAGGCTAAGCACCAGCATCTGCAATTTGAATCCACATAGGCCAAAGATGTGGAACCTCAGGGCCAAATGTGGCCTGCAGCTTGTTTTTATATGGTTCCTTTCCAGTTCCTGGGTCTGGATCCAGTCCCTGTCCCCAAGCACTGAAAAACCAAGCTCAAAGTAAGACCGTGGATATGAGGGCATGCACATAAGGCTAGGGGACAGATCCATGGCATAAAACCACAATCTGGACCCTCCTGTCCCTGAGCACATCCCTACCCACAATGTCTATACGGCCCTTCAAACTTGTACTATTTTTCAAAGGGACTCCTGGGACGGAAAAGTTTCCCAACCCCTCATGTAAACCCAAGGCTTGCCTACATAAAGCTTGTTGCAGGATGGGGGAATAGGTGGGGGCGGAGGGGGAACTTTTGTAAAGCATTTTAGAATGAAAGATATTCTTCTGGGATGTGACATTTCCAGATACTGCTGCCCCAAGCTGCCCTTTGAGCAGGAGGGAGCAGGATAGAAGATATCCTAAATAAATAAATTGTTAACAGATTGCACAAGATGACTTGCCACCACAGGAAGGGGAAGAGTTCAGCTTTGTGGAGCTGAGAATGTTTCCCACCCAGAGTCTTTGGAAAATTGGGAATAACCCACATCCTTCCCTAGGCGTTATTTTCTCTGTTTAGGACCTAGTTGTGAGAACACAGGCTGCAAACACCTTTCTATTTCAGTGGGGCTAAGGGTACAAAGCCTCTTCCATTAAAGTCAACAGGAGCGGAACCATTGACTTTCAGTGGCATGTGGAGGCCTAGTCACCACAACTCTCTGGGATGTGTTGCACGTGGGAACCATTCCCGGAATACCCTTCTGGTGGCTAAGTGGGAAGAGGAGCCGATGTGCTACTGAATGGATTCCTTGCATCAGCCTGCTCTAAGCCTCCTTTACAACTACTGATTATTTTTAGCTGCTACTTATACTTTTCCCTAGCTTTCCCCCTTTCTCCTATTCCTGTAGAGGTGTTAGTATGATATGTGGTGGATAATAAGAAAGACTATCAAAACTTTAAATACCCAATATAAAACTGAGTCTACCCAATCTTTAAACTCCCCAATTATTTCCCATCACCGTTTTCTTAAAAGGACCCTCAGTTTCCTCTCTTTCCCCCGCCCCTGCCCCCCCCCCAATGATGCACTTACTGACTAGTCATAAAACTTGGCCCTTAAATCAGTAAGAAGGTATTTGTTGACATCGTCCAAAACTAAGAGAGAGCTACTGGTTATGCACCTCAAATTTGTAAAACTACAAAGCTCAAAGAAATAGCAGGGAAATTATTCAGTATATTTACAATATACCCATTGGGAACTGTGTATATTATAAATGCTGTTTATAAACAAACAAGAAAATCTATCACCTGTCACAACATTATGCTGATGGTATAACATGTTGAACTAAAATATAACAGAAAGGTTTACTGTATTCGCTGTCTTGGAGTTGATTGCCATTTTACCAATTACTGGGTGTTCTGCAGGATTTTTAATACTGATGGCCTCTCGGGTGAGAGGCACCACAGGGACGAGAAGATGCCTTTGAAGGTAACAGGTCCTGGCCTGAACTGGGCTGGGACCTGTCATTTTTAAAGGCCAGCCAGCGCCATGGGTCCATCCCCTGTCCTTGAGTGCATGCCCTCATCTCTGCTGTCTTTCCCCAAGGTCACTCTGTTAGGCCACATTCGCACCTGCCGCAGTAGAGCGGAGGAGCCAGATGGCAGAAGAGCCAGTGTGAACGGGAATCTGCTGCAGCTTCCCTCACGCATGTCAGGGTAGGATTTTGCTTCCTGACATGCGCGAGGGAAGCCGTGACAGATCCCCATTCACACCGGCTCTTCTTCTGCCATCCGGCTCCTCCCTGCTGCCACATCTTCCCTCACGGGTCCCGCCGCCGCCGTACCGCATCAGGGGTGAATGCGGCCTGAGTGCTTGGGGGTAGGGACTAGATCCATGGGTCAAATCTAGGAATTAGAAGGAGGCCAAATAAAAAAACAACAACCATGAGCTGGGTTTGGCCCTGAGACTGTAGATTCCCCTCCCCTAATTTATAGAGTGATCTTCTGGTTGGACATTGTGTGCACTTAATGTGTGGGCATATGCAAGTGCCATCAAAGTGAATGGGATTCATGTGTGTGCTAACTACTAGAGCCAAGTAGGGTTTGGGGTTTGTAGGGGATTTTAAAATATGCTTTTATGTATTTTTACACTCCTATATGTTTTATTATGTAACCTATGTTACCCACCCTGTGCCTTAGGGGATGGGAGGGATATACATTTTAATAAACAAATAGCTTGCATGCTATCCAGGGGTGGTGTTACCACAGGGCGACTTGGGGTGACTGCCCCAGGCCCCACTCTTTCTGAGGGCCCCACAGTGGCCTCTGTTTTCACCAGGACGGGTTGTGGAGGCACCACTCCCTCTGTGGGGCCCCAAACATGACCACCTTCAGGGCACTGCAGAGGTTGCCCCCAAGGGGGAGGGGCCCTCTGGGCCCTCACATTTTATGTTCTCCTTGGGCCCGCAGATCCTAAGGCCAGCCCTGCAAGGACGTTGCTAACATGGAGCAAGGGGGCTCAGTTGAGCCTGGGCCCCAGACACAGAGGGGGCCCTTTGCAAGTGGTCTGAACATCACTAGGATATATTCAGAGTGGGCAGGGGAGGGAGCAGGTCAACCACTTCACCCCCGCTGACTGATAATTTTCCAGTGGTACTTGGGACACTTGCAAAGGACTCCACCAAGAAAGGGTTGTTAAGAGTGTGTGGGAGTGAAGTGCTGCTCCCCCACACCTTTTTGAGGCAAGACTGCTGCTGCTCTGAACATCCTGCTGGGAGCTTTCCGAGGGATGCCCCGCCTACCCACCCTAGTGGTTCTCCCTCCCCTCGACTCTGGGGGCTCCTTTGCCCATAGGGGAGCCCATGATTGGTACATGAGCCTGGGTCCGGAGCCTGGGCCTACTACAGCCTTGCTATGCCACTGCGACCCTGATGCTATCCCACAGAGGATTGTGCTGCCCACTAGTAGAATTTGATATTCTGAAAATTGCCAAGCCAGCAGGTCCAAAATTTGACATCCTCAAAACTATTGCTTTCCTTTTACATGCTTCTACAATATACTGCAGGAGAACTATTAAGCCTCAAAGTAGAGCTGTGACAATCTTAAATCCCAGTTAACGAACTTGGCAGGAGCACCTTTACCACCTTAGGATGCTGGCTTTGGCAGTGCACACAATCTTGCATCTCATGGGAAATGGCAATCCAAGCAAGTTCTATTGTCCAGGTTTGTTACTGCAGTGCTGCTCATGTGAGTTAATCAGCTAACATTTTTAAGAGTGTTCCATCTCACTCTTCTGTGGACTACAGTGTGTGTGTGTGTGTGTGTGTGTGTGTGTGAAATAGTTACATGCATGGATTTCTCAGGGTGGTGGAAGCAGCAGTATTTCCATCTAACAGAGTATCTGAAGTATCCACTACCATCCATTTTAAGCAAAACACTTCACAGCTTAAAACATACTTCATCATTGGGTGGGGGGAGGATGGTACCATGCTACTATTACTGTAAACATTTTCCTGCAGCTCTGTCTGTAGAATAATATACAATTCCACTAGTTGTATAAGAATGCAAGTCTTGCTATTTCTCAATCTTCGCTGACGATGTTACCGGAGTCTTTCTATTCAAACCTATTGGATTGTAAATGTACACTTTGCACTGAAAGCAGAAGAGTGGACACTGATTTTTATTTTGCATTTTACTTCAATCTAAAACTGTCAAAATCCTACTAAATGAGTGAAATGTAGGGGCCCTTCATTGTAAATGTGACACTTTATTTTTCATGTTTGACTTTTTGTTTTCCTTTAATTTAAATACAGGGATTGCACCTTGGCTGAAGGAAAATATTGTGTTTGCTTAAAACAATATCTAGTTCAGCTCAGAAATTTCACAATCATGTTATATGTCTAATTGCTCCAGCTAATATTCAGAACAGAAAAGACTGTGGTTTGGGACTTGTGGCTGTCCTCCCAGTTCCTATTAATTTCATATTTTCCTCTTTTGGACCATAAAGCCTTGAGAATGCTAGACAGAACATGGGAGGAAAATTTAAACGAAAAAGGAAACCTCCGATTATCTTCCCTCTCACCCCCAAACGTCAAACAACAAGGTGATTTATTTATTTTAAAAATTGTTTACCCTGCCCCTCCTGCCACAGGCAGCTCGGTGCGACTTACAACAGTAAAAGCAAACAATTTAAACACATAAAAGGAGGAAACAGGAAAGGAAAAACACCATAACCCCTCTCCCCCGCCAAATGCCCGGTGGAACAGCCAGGTCTTACAACTTTTCTGAAAGGTAGGAAGGTCCGGGGCCAGCCGGGCACCCATCGGGAGTTCCATAGGCGCGGCACAGCCACAGAGAATGCCCTCTCCTGCGTGGCCTCCTGAGAAACTCGGGGGACCTTGAGCAGGGCATCCCCGGATGACCACAGGGGCCGATCCAGGACACGGGGAGTGAGGCAGTCTTGCAGATAGGCTCTGTGGCCAGGTCGGAGTCCGAAGCAAATGGCCGAAGCTGTTGCATCAGATGTAACTGATGGAAAGCACTCCTCGCCACAGCCTCCACCTGGAGATCCAGGTGGAGCTGCACAACGAGGAGCACCCCTAGACTCCGTACCTGGGAGGTCAATGGAGGACAGACCCCCATCAATTATTGGGGGGGGGCGGCCAATTCCATTGCTTTACCCACTAACATCACCTCTGTCTTGTCAGGATTCAGCCACAGTCAATTAGCCCTCATCTAATCCCTCACAGCCGTCAGTAAGCACCGAGTCTGCTGGGCCTGGGTCTGTTGAAAAGGAGAGGTACAGTTTACACCGAACCCCCTAATCACCTCACTGAGCGGCTGCATATACACGTTGAACAGGAGAGGGGACAGAACAGAACCCTGTGGAACTCCAAATGGGGGGTTCTTGGTATGATGAAAAACAGTCCCCGAGAACCACCCACTGGGTTCTTCCAGTCAGGAATGAGCAGAACCATTCAAGAACAGTCCCGCCCACTCCTGCACAGTCCTGCAGGCGCGTCACCAACATCTCATGATCAACAGTATCAAATGCAGCCGACAGATCTAACAGGATCAAGAGGATCAAACGACCCTGATCCATATCTCGATGCAGGTCATCTACCAAAGCCACAAGCACAGTCTCAGTGCCATAACCCAGATGAAAGCCGGACTGAGAGGGATCAAGAAAACCGAGGCGATCAAGATGCCCCTGCAGCTGCCAAGCCACTACCCATTCAATAACCTTTCCTAAAAAGGGAAGGTTAAAGACAGGCCGATAGCTGGCAGGGGAGTCAGCGTCAAGCGATGGTTTCTTGAGCAGAGGCCGCACTACTGCCTCCTTGAGACAGCCCAGCACTCTGCCCTCCTGCAGGGAGGTGTTGACCACCCCAACCAGCAATGGCCCCATTGTTTACCAGCAGATCTTAACCAGCCAGGATGGGCAAGGGTCTAATTCACAAGAAGTGGCCCTGACCGCCCCAAGAACATCCATTGCATCGGCGGGCGTCACTGACTGAAACTGATCCCAGAAAACCAGACGTGACGGGGCTTCCATAACCTCTGGTTCCCCTAGTGTAATAAATGCTGTGTCAAAATCGTGGTGAATATGAGCGATTTTGTCGACAAATATGTCACAGCGGGCAGTAGATGACTCCACTCCAAGATTGAGGGAGGCCGGACTGACCAGCCCCCGCACTACCTGGAACAGCTCTGCTGGACAGGATTTTGCGGATGCTATGAGGGCAGCAAAGAACTCCCTCTTTGCTGCCTGCATAGCCAGGACATAGGCTCGTAAACTGGCTCTATGCCGCGATCTATCGGCTTCAGTATGCAAACAACGCCACCGTCACTCCAACTGCCGTCCATTCTGCTTCAGCTACCGCAGCTCCTCGGAAAACTAAGGAGGTCTGTGGAGCTGCCGCCTCAGCAGCGGGCGCCTAGGAGCCATCTGATCAATGGACTCCATCAGCAAGGTGTTCCTCAGCACAACGAGGTCATCGATGAGACGGTTGTCAAGATCAGAGGGTATTTCCCCCAGAGCATTCTGGAACCATTCCGGTTCCATCATCCTCTGGGGGCAAACCATCCTAATCAGCTCAACACCCTTCCGGGGGCAGACACGCAAGGATAAGGAACAGGTCCAAGGCTAGGAGCGGGGTATGCAGGAGGTAATGGTCTGTCCATGACAAGGGCACAGCTGATATCTCCCCCACTAACGGAACACCTGCCTCAAGGCCGATGCAAAACACAAAGTTCAAGGTGTGTCCTCCCTGATGTGTCGGGCTGATAACCATCTGGGACAGGCCCATGGTTGCCAAGAACTCATGCTCCGCTCCCCCAAGGGTGGCGACAGCATGAATGTGGAGGCCCCCCAAGACTACATTCTTGATCCTGAACCCTGAAGTGCTGGTGCCAGCCCTCTGCACCAGTGCAAATTCCATTCACTTCAGTGGGACTCATGTTGGTGCAAAGGGCCAGCACGAGTGCCAAATGGCTTCAGGATTGCACTGTTAGTGTTACATTCAGCATGTATGAATTTGGCCCCATGAGCCTGTTTAACTAATTTTCCCCAACTGTTGAGCACAGTCTTTTCCATCAGCTTTTGGAAAGAATGAATGGAAGTCTCTTGTTTCCGATGCCTGTGGCACCTTTTGGACAGACTTTTCTCTTGGATTTCACTGAAGTTTAATAATTTAACTTTTAGCTGCCCATCTAACCAGAGATATTGGAGGAATCTTTATGGATAAACGGTACAATGCTGTTTTGACAAAGGCTGTGATAGGTTGTGAAAAAAGTACTTTACCCAGGTGTAATAATGTTTGTATGGCTGCTGGTGGGAGGATAGGGGTAAGGGAGGCTGGATGCTTTACTCAGGAGTAAATAGCCACAAACTGCATTTTGTGTGAACATGATCTTTGATTTCTGAAGAAATGGGAAGTTTCCATGAAAAGAAGTTGCCTGTTAGACGTGCTAGGAGAAAACCTTTAACACAATGGTAAAAATCAGGTTAAAAAAGAACAGTCTTGCAGTATGTTTATTGTTTATATAACAACTGCAAGCTGAAAATTTGGGTACAGTTAAAAGCAAAAGTAATTAGTTCAGATAAGCTGAATATGATCCTAGCTGACAGTCCATCTAATGCTTTTGGGACCATTCATCATCTTACTGTGAGTACAGAAAGTACTTGAAGGGGAAGGAGTAAGGAAGCACGATCTGCACATTGGAGACAATATAGCAGGGGTGGCGAATCTCAAGCCCAGGGGGCCTTTGGTCCCTTTCCAGTTCCTAGAGCCAGTTCCTACCCCCAAGCACTGAAAGACTGAGCTCAGAGGAAGGGAGCAGAGATGACTCTAAACACGCAAGGATAAGGAACAGGTCCATGGCCCAGATCCATGACCTGGACCCTCCTCTTCCCAAGTGCAACCATTAAGCACCTCTGTCCCCAATGTCTATGCAGCCCTCAGAGCGTGTACTCCTTTTTTACATTGTACCCTCAGCACGTAGGGCTTGAAGAATACTTTGATGCCTTGTAAAAAGGATGTGAGCTGCTTCAGTGTGGTTCCACTCCCCAGCAAGTGGCTTCAGGATTGTGGCCTCATTTGCCGAGTGTGACTTCCTCCATTTAACAATAGAAAAGTTTCACTTTGAGTTGAGTTTCATTTTTAAGCTAAATCTGTCTAAGATGATCCTCTATCAGCAGATACCAACTGTCCTTCATTCCAAATATGAGAGTAGGATGGAGTTGCCAGTGTCCGACTGTGCTTTCCCTCCCTTTCCAATTATTAATAATAATGACTGAGGGTAAAAACAAATGGCATGACACCCACAGATGTGAGTGTGTTGCACTCGCCCCCAGCCTGTGCCTAACCAGGAAGGGATGGAGAAGGAGCCAAGGTGGCGGGGGGATGTTGCAGCCAGGGCACAGAGGCGCCATATGCCAGGTGCACTTCTGATCTGCTCCTTCCACAGTGGGAAGAAGCTCAACAGGGAGCAGAGCCAGCGCACAGGCACTCCAGAGCCTCTGCATTCCGGCAGAGAGCCCTGATCAGCTCCTTCCTGCAAAGTGGGAATCGGTAGTAGGGAATCTATAGCAGGGTCACGGCCATGGAAGGAGCTTTCTCTGGCCATGACCCCCCACCCTCTAATAGACGGCACACACACATGTCTCGGGGGCCAACATGTTTGTCCCTTAGCCCATATGGCATCCTCCATCTGAAGGAGGACGCCATGCAGAGGACGTGGATTGGGAATGTGTGTTCCTGATCTGTCTCTCCACCTAACAATGGGCCCAATAAGATGCCCATTTGTGTGTGTTTATCATGCTGTTTAACACCCTGAATTTTACAGGAAATTGTAAGGCCCTCAGGGCAGGAACCTGTTTTTAATCATGACTGTTCAGCTACAGGCCACACTACTGGCACTAGATAAATAACAATACAGTAATAAGACCAGAACAACCAAATGACTATGCGTCACAAAAATATTCATTGATTTGATCATTTGTCCTTTATTTATAATAGTCAACGACATATGAGTAAATGTTCTATAGGATATTTTTTGTAAAATATATGAGAATCATAAGCAGCATCTACTATTAGATGCACGGTGTCAAATGGAGAAAAACATCACACACTTTTGCATGCAAACAAGTTGCAATGTGTGAGGTTACCTAAGTGTGGATCTACTGGGTTCTTGCTGTGTCTAAAGTGATAAGGGCACCACGTTAAAAATTTTAATAGGAACTCCCTGAAAGTCAAGGGGTAATCCGATCTGGAGTCTCACTGGAACCTATCTTAAATATAGTATTTTAACAAGTTTATTTCTTGAATAGGTGGGAAGGTTTATGGCCCTCATAATGAAGCAGCAGCATGCTTTGCTTATTGCAACATCTAATCTTCAATTCAGACGATTGAAGGGAAGACCCTATTCAAAGGGTACTGTGATGGGGTTTATTATGTACCCTATCCCACTCAGGCAGGTGCATGTTAACCCAGTCTGGGTGACTGATGTAACAGACCAAATACAACTGAATAAAAAGACTGTAGATCTCAGGAGCAAGGCTTCTTAGGAGAGAAAGAACTACCTAAGGAGGAGCTTCAGGTTAGACCAGCCTGAATGCTAGTGTTTTCATTTGTGGAGATGAGTTAGTTTTAATTATCTCCTTTATTGGACCAGCTTCTGATGGTGAGAATATACATGTTTTGGGGCCACACGGGGCTCTTCCTCAGGCATGTAGTATAGCAAGTCAGAAATATGAGAAACTGAGCAAATGCAGGACAGGTATATAGGAAGAGGCGTGGCAGTGACTTGGGTGGAAGTGGATATACCTCTCCTGCATTTGCTCAGTTTATATTCATTTCTAACTTGCTACACTATTTGCTTGAGGAAAGGCCCTGTGTGGCCCGAAAGCTTGCAAGTTACAATTCATAGTAACTATGTATCATACAGAACATCTCTGTATTCGGTTTCACAGAGATGACCCCTACGTAAAATCAAGGCACACTGTTTTAAGGCCACTCTGGTGTTACTGGAGCAGAGACCCCTAAACACACTGGCACACAGAGTCACAGACACAGTCCAGGAGAGGTAAGTCCACTCTTTAAGGGTTTGGTGCACAGCCCCTCTCCCTGCTTGTCTGACTCCACACAGGAGAGTGCTCAGTTTAAGCCCCTCCAACCATGTTTACTTCCTGTGATAAAGAGCTAGCCCCTTCTCTACTCTGTTATATACAGGCTCCTCATTTTCTGCAATTAACTGTCAAGATTCATGGATCCTGTGGACCTTGAACTTGGGTCTGTGGGGTGCTAGGCTAGAGCCTTAGCCAAACTGTCTCGGAGCAGCTGTGGGAGAGCAAGTGAACTGTAACTTGGGCCATTTTTAAATGAGATGCAACCGCCTGTCCATACACATACGAGCAGAGACCCACACATCCCCAGCCCACATGAACAGCGGCGGTCAGTCATGTCAGCTGAGTTGTCTGCTGTTCAGAGGTACTGGGGGCAGAGAAACTGCCTTTGCAAGATTCATGAACTGACTGGGAGTGCTCGGGCTGCTGGGACATGTCTATTTCAAAGACCAGCTCTACCCGCTTTCCCCCACCCCCATGGTCTGTAGTAGGGGGAGTGCCTGGGGGCTGTCACGGTACCCTTCCAGGGAGCACCGCCCATTGAGATCCCTTCTCACACACTCCACCTGAGTGGTTGCTCCGTGTCTGTTCCACTCAGCAAACACAGACACCCCCCCCGCCCCCTCCCAGCCATGTTTATTTAAAATGACCTCTGTTACATCACCTCCATCTCCCCACATCTTCTTGTTTGGTCAAGCCAGATCTAGCTTCCTGACTGGCTCCTACCCCTATACAACTCCCTCCCTTCCCCCAAACCCTGTCTGGGTAACCGGAAGGTTCCTTGCTCTTCAGTTGTGCATGTTGCCATGCTCTGCCCTTTAATCTTGCTTGCCTTGTCCTGAATATGGCCTTGTCTTGAATGATCAGCCACACCCTGTTTTTGTCTTGAGTCCAGTCCTGCCCATCATCCTAACTTGGACCACCAGATGCTGCTTTGGCATGACTACTGCCTGCCTAATGATGACAAGCACATTGGCATTTGGTTCTGGACTTCTAATTCCGTCTCTAATATTTATTTATTTATTTAATCAAATTTCTACCCCGCCCCTCCTAAAACAGCCTGGGGTGGCTACTAGAATGTCATAGGCTTGAAACTCAAATTACCCCTCTTGGCTACAGTGCGATTACACACATTGTGCCAGTTTATGGTCTTGATCCTGCCACGTCTTACTCGGAACCTGACATTAACAGGCTTCATAAACAGAGAACCAGAAATTCAGGGCTCCAGACTTCAGACCATTAGCATTACTCCAGATTTAAGATAATGCATGTAGATTAAAAATAAATGCATACAAAATAATGCAGGTAGATTTAAAACAATGCTTGATGCATGTGGATTCAATGCAAAACAAATCTTTTTCAGAAACAAACTGTGTAATACACGAAAATGCTTTCTCTATTACTTTTGTGCTTTTCCCAAGAAGTTGCATAAATGCTTCTCTCTTAGCTTCCCCTTTTCCTCTGAAGATGCTGTGGTAGGAGATGATTTAGCCATCAAAACGCTAACTCTTGCTTCTGTAGCAAAAGCGAAGAGGGTATTTATCTGTTCCCAGTGAGTGCAGCCACATGAGATGCCTTGGGAGGCTGGCCCCTTCCTAGGCAAATGAGCCATGGGATGCCAAATGAGCCCAGGGGCTGCCAGATGTTCACCTTGCCCTTGGGTGGGGCAAACATATGCCTGCTCTGTGATGCATCCTCAGAGAAATCCCGAGGACACATCACAGAACAGCCTTACTCCATGTAGGAAAGCCCCAGGACCTGTCACTTGCAGTCGCATCACAGCCAGGGCAAGAGTCCAGAGTCCCTGGGCTGCTGGGGGAGGGGGGTAGCCGAGAGGGCCCATGTGTGTGCCCCTCTCCCCAACCTGACAAAACAGAAGAAC